>CM024672.1:600000-1148483 GCA_014182725.1 Eucalyptus brandiana | reverse complement strand
ATGTAGGTCGACCTTCTCTTCCCCGAAGTTCTTTCATGGTGTCAAATGTGTTTATCCATATCGGCAAGAAGCTAACGTGATTATTAGGTATTCCATTCGGCGAGCCGGGGTTAAGAGGACACGACACGTTAATGCGAGGCACTAGCGGTCGGATCATCCTCTTAACTCAGCTTTGTTAAGCCATCTAGATAGAAATTGCCCCACATTTCATGCGTATTTTTATGTGATTGTCATCAATTCCCGAGTGAAAGTAAGTTGTTTAAATTCTCACTACTACAATTTACTTACTTGTAATTTCATTCGGTCTATGACCTTAGGTTTTAAAATCGTCCGTCTTGTTTTATATGCAATGGGAAAACCGATTTGCAATTCATTTCCACTGCAAAGCATATAAAATGAGATATTTGGTTTCTTAATTCAATGTTTAGAGACCTTGATTTCAATTCGGTGCTTTCAAATTTTAGTTTAATGTTTAGGGATTTGAATTTCAATTCTTAGTTCATTATCAAAAGTTTGGTTCAATGTTTAAAATAAATCTTGAATAAAATCGGCGATTAGATCATTGTAAATGGACCGATCTCATTTGTTATAATACTTACTGTATTTTTCCTTAGGTAACAACACGGCTCATCCGAGATCACCAATCCGTACTCGTTCCAAAGCAACAATGATAGATAACACCGAACAAGTGCGTGTTCTGAACAAACTCGTATGCTCCTTCCCCTCGAATCGGAGATGAAGCAAGTCCGAATGTTCTTGAGCAGCTCTGCGGATCGATTCTCTCCCGAGCAAACAACGCACCAGCTGCAAGATGAAGTGGTGTTACCACACATGTTCCCATAGCCGATCCAGAAGGATAAAGGCAAGAATATATCCACAAGTGGCCCATCAAGCTCTAAGGATGTCTCCAAGGAGAAAATTACTGACACACCTCAAATTGTTGTTGATGAGGAAATACAAGTGATACAGCCGGTTGTACCGAAGACTGAGCAGGAAAAACGCTGAGCGAAAATCGAGGAGAAACTTAAGCAGCTGCAAGGTTCATTTAGCCAAGACCCAACTGATCTGTCCCATTATGCAAATATCAAGATGCCAAAGAAGTTCAAAATGCCAGACTTTGAAAAGTATGATGGCACCTCTGCCCGAAGATCCATCTATAAACTATGTGGTCGGGATGACCCAATATGTTGATAACATCCCTTGATGATTCAACAATTTCAAGCAAGCCCTTGACAGACCGGCAAGACTCGCAATGGTACATCATGAAAAGATTAATCTCGGAGACTTGGGA
Organism: Eucalyptus brandiana; assembly: GCA_014182725.1. NCBI lineage: Eukaryota > Viridiplantae > Streptophyta > Magnoliopsida > Myrtales > Myrtaceae > Eucalyptus > Eucalyptus brandiana. The sequence goes on along the minus strand of CM024672.1, from coordinate 1,147,192 downwards.
GGATTTGACTGATGCCTTCTTCAAGCAATATAAGTATAATATTGATGTCACTCCATCTCGAGAAGATTTACTTCGCACTGAGAAGAAGAGGACGGAATCTTTCAAGGCATATGTCACGAGATGGAGGACCGTAGCCGCTCGAATAACTCCGAGCCAACGAAAAGGAGTTGATGGATTTGTTCATGAAGACTCTCCCGCCCCGAGTATCGAAATCGAATGCCGGGATCGATTCGCGGAGTCATTCAATCAACTAATCCCCTGGCGTTGGCGAGCGGGTGTAGGCAGCACTGCGTGATGGATGGGCATCCGATCAAACCAGCTCATATGGGAGAGTCTCAACCAAAAGGATAAGGAACCCGTAATGGAGGTTAATGCAACTTATGTGCAACCACCTCGCCCTACCCCGAACACCCATCGGGGAGGAGCACGACCATTCTTTGGCCGCAGAAAACTTTTCCAAGCGTCAATTTACGCCACTTCCTAAGTCCGTGTCCAAGATCTTGCCGACCCTTCAGAAGAAAGGATTACTCGCAAAGGAACCCAAGCGATCTAATCCCGAACGTTTCCCTAATTATGATCCGTCCAAGACATGTGCTTATCATATGGGGGAGGTGGGGCATTACTCGTTGACGATTGCTATACGCCGCAACACAAAAATTCAAAATCTTTTGGATGCCAAGGTGGTCTCATTTCGTGATGCACAGCCGAACATCCTTAATAACCCACTCCGACCACCCCGGAAGCCGTGAATATCATTTTCAGTTTTGATGCCGAGCCCACCATGTTTTTCGATGATGCATGAAGAAGCGAAGTTATGGACACCCCGGGGCAACCAAGTGGCAAATTCGATTACTATGTAAAGTATTCGGCTCCTCCCAAATCCTACTCCGATCCACGGGATATCATCCCGATGGATGGATGGCATAGATGATCCCGCACCTCCAAAGATTGAGAGCTTTGATGACGCACTCGAAGGAATGATTGAATTGTTTGAAGATAATCGACAAAGCTCGAGAGTAGGAAAAATGAGTAGGAAAATTTTAATTATTTGCACACTCCTCTGCTCGTAGAGTCTTTATTGCTTTCCATATTTGCATATTTGCATTTTCAATTTTAGGATTTCCCTTATTTCAATAATGTAATTTTTTTTTCATCCAATAAAATACATAGAGATTTTCATGTTTTAAGGGCATGTTGAAGTATACCAAACTAGCCACGTGATGAAATCCTACCAAAAAGGGCAAGAGCTAATTCCTCAAGGCTAGGCTTCTTCATGTTCCCTTGAAAATTTTTTCAAAATAAAATAACTTTTAGCATGCATCTAATTTACCCTATTTGTTTCTTTTAATTATCTTTATGCTTTATGTTTTAAATTGCGACCCAAAGCATTTAAGGAATCTCTATGAGCTCTCTTGCAAAGAAGGGCAAGACACGGTCACTTAACATCTTTGACTTTATCTTTTGATGTGTAAGGATAGAGCATGGCATTTTTATCATTTGAGAATGTTTTCACATGATATGCACCGTCAATTCCACTTGAAATTTATCAAAATGGATAATTCGGTGAAAGATGTCGAGTTACTTGAGCATGCTAAATGAGGTGTGAAAAGCAAGCCTAATCACATACAGTCCCGTCTATACATTGTGAGGTGAGTACGGAAACATTTTGTGCTTCAAGATGAAGAGTTTTCTTGCAAGAAGTACGGCATCTAAAATGACGAGAGGCGGTTCATTTGTCTATCCCAAACACTACGAGATAATCCATTGCTTAACCCTTTTTGAGCCCAAATACTTGAAGAATTTCTTTCATACTACCCCCCCTCAAGGACCACCCCACATCGAGGCAAATGGAGGTAAGTTGACATTGAAGGAGAGTAAAATAGATAGAAATTTTCTTGCTCTCACTTGCATCAATCTTCAAGTTGTGCTATTACATTGAATTCATGTGATAATTTAAGTGCCTTAGGATGACGAAGAGCATTTCTTTCACTACCCTATACACTTAACCATTTGCGTAGCCCACTTAAGCCTATGAATTCATTTCATGTCAAACCTAGTTGGCGATCATCCCCCACACTTTGGGGCAAGATGAAAGACAATCATTCGAATAGCATGGTCTAAAATGCGATGATAGAAGACCGAGTGAGTCCAAAGAAGATAAGTGCAAAAACTAAGGGGCATGAAAAAGCGGTGTGCCTGTAAAAGCAAGGCCAATGCCCGTGAAAAAGAAGAGAAAATGACTCGATGAATTGGGGGCATATATAAAAAAAAGCGGTGTGCCCGATCGATGCCCATCATCAAAGAAAAAATGTTGAGAAAAAATCTCCAGTTGAATAATCATTGGCATTAGTGATAAACTCTTGAGCCAATAAAGAAATTTGTCAAAAAGACGATCCGTGGCGAAGAAAACTAGTGGAAATGTCAAGATGATCACCAACTCTTACCCATTACACACATCTTTGAGCCTAACGATCACTTCATTTCACAACCCATGAACCCCGGCCTATGTTATGTCCCTTACAAAGTCTCTTCGATTAGGGCATTTGAATTAACATAGGAATTCATATGTTTTAAGCATTGCTCGAAGAAGTGCGAGCAAGATTATTTCTTTCTCGTTTTTGCGGGGTTCTTGACTTGTAAACCGGAGATGATTCTGAGACTTGTTCTTTCAATAGCCTTGACTCAAAGAGTCCCTTTTGCTAAGCCATTGACCAAACCCACATTACAACTCTTGTCAAAGACCTCTCTCATTGGTAAGGTCGTGCTATCGCTTGCAAGAAAATTCGAACTCTTGTCGACAAGATGATGGTAAGATTGAGTGATATATTCCCACATCAATGGTCGGGACAAATAACCCCTTCTAAATGAGAGCGAGTGAAAAAGCCTTTTTCACACCAAAAGTGTCTCGTTTAGCATGTTCAAGAGATTCACACTATAACTGAAAATTGTCCTTGTGATAATTTTTCCAGTAGAAGCTTGATAAAGCCATCATGCATGGACCTTCATTGAATTTTTCCTCAAAGACCCAAAAAAAATTGTCTTTGAAACCCTGAGTTTGTTTAGTCATCTTGGTGCTTGATGAGAATTCCAAGTACCCATTTATAAAATGTTTTCAAATGTCTAGTTTGAGTTCCGGATGTTTGAACCTCGTAAACACTTGATGTGATTTCCAAGTGCTTGTCTTTTCAAACATCGATGTGATTTCCAGATGTTTAGTAAAATATTTTCAAATGCCTAGTGTGAACTTGAGATATTTGAACCTTTAAATGCTTGATGTGACTTCCAAGTATTTGTCTTTTCGAGCGTCGATGTGATTTCCAGATGTTTAGAATTTTTAAGTACTTGATGCAATTTCAGTGCTTGGGATTTGATGAGAGTCCCAAATCCTCCAAAGATTTTCTTGATTCGTTTGATTTAGGCGGCCGTAGAATGGTACGGGTCCTAAACAACATTTATTGCTCTAACAAAGTATTTGTAAAATGGTACGGGTCCCGAAAGTTTCCCCATTCGGGCGACCGTAGAATGGTACGAGTCTGAAAAATCAATTTTCCGTCAAGGCGACCATAGAATGGTGCGGGTCCTCGACAATACCTATTCCCTATTTAGGCGACCGTAGAATGGTACGGGTCCTAGAAAGTGAATCCCGTTTAGGCGACCATAGAATGGTATGAGTCCTAGACAAAACCTATTTCCTATTCAGGGCGACCGTAGAATGGTATGGGTCCCGAAGGTAAATCTCCGTTTAGGCGGCCGTAGAGAATGGTACGAGTCCTAGACACAACCAAACATTGTCATACCAAGGCGGCCCAGTAGAATGGTACGGGTCTGGGAAGCGGTCTCTTTGTAAAGTTATGTTACTATTTTAGGCGACCATAGAATGGTGACGGGTCTGGACATGTAACAGCTGATGCCTAGAACTACTCTATCCTTCTTAAAGGTAGGTTATTCTAGGTGCTTGGGATCGATGAGAGTTCCGGATCCGTGAAGACCTTGAGCCTTTCAATTATCTCAAGAGATTTCCAGGATGTTTGTCGGTCTCATTAGGAATCATTTCACTCCTAATAATACTATTCCGAATCTCCGGATAAGTATGACAGTACGTGTTCTTCTTTGCATTTGCATTTCATTAAGCATGAAGACATAGAAATATATGCTCTCGATAAAATCATTGCATTTACATTGCATTATTGCATGACCTTGCATTTCAAAAGAATTAAATTTATTTGAAAAGAGGTCATTAGCATTTGCATATACATTCCATATTCATTTTGCATTTGCATTTCATTGAGCATAGACACATTGAAATATATGCATTTACATGGCATTCTTTATTGCATGACATTGCATTTATTTGAGTCCATTTCTTTTCTTTTTTTTTAAATGGTCATTACAATTAGCATTTGCATATTCATTTTGCGTGGTTTAAATTTAGGTGTCGTTTATCTTTGAATGAAACTCTACGAGCTTCCTTCAAAGAGAAATTGTTGACAGCCTATTTTAAAATTTAATTTATCTTTTAAAAACAATAATAGAAAGTTTGGTTGTGGAGGGGGAATTGAACAAAATTTCAAAATTTAAAAAGGTTTGAAAATCGTGTGATTTTGGAGCTGTTAATTTGTTGAACGGTTGAGTGAATATCTCCACTGGCAAAACAAATTCGAGTTTTCAGTTTATAAATAGAGGGTGCGAGACGTGAAAATGGGGGCTTCTTTCGTCGAAAAAAATTGAAAAGTGAAAAGAAAGAAAAAACAGGGGGTCTTCTCTTCGTTCGGCCAAAAAAGGGAAACACAGAAGGAAAAAGAAAAGAGAGAGGAAAAGGAAGAAAGGACGTGCGGCTGAGGGAAGTAAAAAGAGAGAGAGCTTTTTTTTTTCTCTTTTTCCTGACAACTGCAGGGAGAAGGAAAAGTCAACAGGAGAGTGACGTGAGAGAGACAAATGAAAAAAAAGAGAAAAAGCAGCGTAAAGGCAAAAAAAAAAAAAAAAAGTAGGGGATGATTTGACCCCTACTGTTCATCGTCTCCCAGGTTTGCTGCCCATGTTGCTGCTCCATCCTCGACGAATCGAAGCCCCGACGCTCCACCCTTCGCCAGTAAGCCCGAGCCGTGCCACAGCCAAGCCGTCTTCCCCGCGCCGACGTAGCCGCTGATCTCCGTCCGCGAGCCCCGACGTCCGCGCACCCCTTCCTCCCACGAAGCTCCGCCTCGCCTCAGCTTGTCCCCGAAGCCCTGCAACTCGCGCCCAGCAACACAGTGGTCTTCCTCCACTCAGCCGACGCCACCGCACCAGCACCTCTACTCAGTCCCCGCACTCGCTCGGAACCTAATCTACCGCACCGAAGCACCGATCTCGCTCCCCGGACGTCCTGTTGACCCGCGTCGCTCGCCGCCCCAAAGCCAGTCGCAGCCGCCGCGCCTCCTCCGAGTCCCCGACGCCTGAGTCTTCCTCCGCCCGAGCATCTGCCGATTACCATTCGCAAAGCCGACGCCGGTGGCCGTCCGCCCACACGTGATTCGTGCGCCGCATCCCTTTGTTGCCGTCGGCTCACTAGCCTACCTTAGCCGGAGCTCTGAACGCCGACGACCCAACCTCCGGTGATCCACCGAAGCCGCTCAACCGTAGGTGAAGAAAGCAGGAAAAGAAAAACAAAAACAAAAGAAAAGAGAAAAGCAAATTAGGTAGTTTGTTTTTCTTTTTTTTATTATTTATTCATTTTAAATTTTGTTATTATTGTTTAAGTTAGAATATGGTTTGTCAATATTAATATTTGTGCATTTTGTAGGCATTATACGTAAGGATTTTGTCCGAACTTATTGTAATTATTAATTTGATCCGAGAGACATCGGATCAATTTTTTAATTATATTAAGTTTTCGGGCTTTTCGATGGTATTTTGGTTGTTAAATCAATGTAATTATTAATTTAATCCGTAAGACTTAGGATTAGATTTTTAATTATTTTGAACTCTTTATCGTGATAATTAGGTTTAAAATAATCGTTAATTTAACTCGTGAGACAACGGGTTATTTTTTTTGGTTATTTTAATCATTTATTTATTGAATATCTTGATTGTTTAGATTTAATGTTTTGTCCGATAATTACTTGTTTTGGAAAAACACTAAAACACTAAAAAAAATCAAAAATCAAAAATCAAAATCAAAATCTTGCATCAAAGCATGTAGGTTTAATAAATCGAGACATGTAGGATTAGGTTTATGAAATTTTCATCATCTAGTAATTATTGCTAAGTTCATTTAGTTAGAAATTGCTCATCATTAGAATTATGTCATTTAATTAATTTAAATTGCATATTTAATCGTTGCATTTCTTTAATTTTGAATTTCATGAAAAATACAAAAAAAATAGAATAAACTCATTTCATGCTTTAGGATAGATTGCATGCTTATTCATGTTATATATTTTAGGTCATATTGCCACGTCATATCATTTCCTTGGTTAGTTAATAAATCGGTTTATAATTGATCATATTTCATGTCATCATTGTTAGTGTAGGTTGCATATGTGTAATAAAAAATCATTAAAAAATCATAAAAAGAACATGCATATAGAATTACGACGTCATACAAAGATATGCATTTTAGGGTTATGTAAATTAGATTGTATACATATTGTAATGATTTAAATTATGTCATATGAATTGCATCTCATATGTCATTAAAGTAAAACTCATGCATATCAAATTTAAATTAAGATTGCACATAATTAATATTTTTAAAAGAAAAAGAAAAAGTAAGTGTCTTGTCATTTAGAAATCATGTTTAGGACATGCATTTTATTAGCATTTATTTATTTATTTATTTGAATGTTATTTTATTGATTGTGCACTCGCATCGCATGACCACCATTTGCGTGTTAGTAGCTTAGATTTAAATTAATCAACATTGCCTCGCAAAATATGTTTTAAAATTAAAATAAAAGGTACCGAAGGGCGTTAGACTAATCTAGCGTAACCATGTCCCTGGATCTCTTGAATCTGCGGTTCGCAAAAGTAAAGTATTCTCCTATACTTTACTTGGGTTTCTAACCACCCTGGTGTTAGTGGCGGCTCAAATTGAAATTGCGTGTTTAAATGAATTAATTTCTCAGTCGCGATTGGTAGGACTTGGGAGGGTTCGTGACAAGTCTTGACTTAGTAATCCATTAGCCTTTCGAATAATTTTCCTTTTAAAAAATTCGGGAAGGTCGCGACAATTAATTTTTAACCCCTAAACAAAAATATTAGAATTAAATTGCATAACATGTAGTTTTAGGAGTATTTATTTTATTTTTTATTATTGCATTTGCATTGAATTGGTGACAAATGGATTTGAATCGATGATTTTTGAATTTTAATTTGACTAATTAGACTAAACCTATGGAGAAAGGGGAATTAGCTCAATCATGTTGTTCTCTAACAATCAAAAATCGACTTACGAAAATCATAATTAGATATTTTCGGAAAAAATTCATATTATGTTTTTAGTATTCGGTAAATTTTTATATATCCATCCAATATATACACTGAGGGACGTGTTTCATTGGAGAAGGGAAGATTTCATACGAAATATCGAAAATAAGATAAGTGAGTAAAAAAGATGCAAGCGTGCGGACATGGAAAATTAAAGTCGGCAATAATCTTTGAGGAATATGCACTTTCATGGCTGACACACGCAAGGGAAAAGACAAGAAAAGCAGAGAGAGAGAGAGAGAGAGAGAGAGAGAGAGAGAGAGAGGTGGGAAAAAAAAAAAAAAAAAAGCGAGGGAGGAAGTCTTCTTCTTCGGTCATCTTCAACCGAGCATCCCCCACTCCCGACGCGGCTGCTTCCCACCGCCTCGACAAGCCGCTCCTGACGCCGCCGCCGCCCCCGCCCCGAATGCCGCCGCACCCTTGCTCGCCACTGCCGATGTGACCCAACGTTTGCAACTTGTTACCGCCTTCCCTCTTGCAGTCAGATCCGCCTCCTCGACGTTTTTGCCGTTCCGTCACCAGCGTCGCTGATTCTGTTCCACCATCGACGACGCTGCTGTTGTTCCGCCACCGACGATTCCAACGACGACCAGGTCGCTGTCTCGTTTGTCCGAGCAGCTGCCCACGACGTCTTCTGCCCCTGACTTACTACGTTGCCGAGCCCAATCACAATCCTGACGACGAGTTGTGGTGCTCATCTTTCGTGCCGCTCGACGAATCCATTCCCGTGACGAGTCCAGCCACCGGAGACGATGAAGCAATCGTGATCTGCTCCTTCTTGATACTCAGTAAAGTAATACGTGGTAGCGGGCACGTTTAGACTCCACGAAGAGCGGCAAAGAAGAAGACGAAAAGAAGAAAACAACGAAGAAGATAGCGTCTTTCAAAGGAGGAAAAGACAATTTCGACCAAAAAAAAAAGGAGGAAAAGACAAAAGGGGTTGTTTTGAGTTCTAAAATTCAAGATCCTTTTTTGACCACCACTCGTTACGGGCGAAGGACTCCGTAGCACCGTCGAGCCTTCATCGCCGGACTTGCAACGACTGTCCACCAACTCTTGGTGTCGTTGCCCAGCTAGTCTTCCCCCGAGCCATTGCCGGAAAGCATCAACCACGAGCTGAGCACCACCTGGCCATGCTTGCCCCGACCGTCCTCCCGTCGCACTGTTCATGACCCGTGACAACTTGCTGCCGTGCTAGGGCGTATGTCAATCATCCGTCGAGCCGATTACATTGAAGTCCAAATTTGTCAATATAATCTTTGAAATTAGGTAAAATCTCATCTGGATTTGATTTGTAAATTTTATTGCCTAAGATATGTTTATCAATATCTCATATGCACACTTGAAATTTTAGGCATTATCCGATATAATATTATTAAAAAAATCATTATAATTATTAATTTGATCCGTAAAATTTTGGATTATATATATTTTTTATTTTGACTTTTTTATGCATTGGTGATGTTTATGTTTAAAACCATTATGATTTTTAATTGGGTTAATACCCTTAAAAACCCCAAACCGTACATGTGACAAATTTACCTCAAACTATTTTTTTCGACCACCAAAAACCCCAAATTGGTATACCTTTGACAAATTTGCCCAAACTAGTACACTTGTGACAAATTTACCCTCTGTCGTTTTGAAGTTAAATTTTACTTTCAAATTATTAAGTTAAATAACACGTGACGTTAACTGGTATATCGATTTGGGATTTTACGCATCGTTTGTCATAGTTTACAATTTTTTGTGATTTTTTTGTGGTATTAATTCAATTTAGCATAGGGTATATTTGTTACAAATTTACCATTTTGGGGTTTTTTGCAGTCAAATAAATTAGTTTAGGGTAAATTTATCATAAATGTACAAGTTTAAGGTTTTTTATGGTCAGTCGGGGTAAATTTATCATAAGTGTATCAATTTGGGGTTTTTCATGGTCAAAAAAATAGTTTAGGGTAAATTTGTCACAAGTATACCAGTTTAGGGTTTTTCAGGGTATTAACCCTTATTAATTTGATTCAAAAGACTTCGGATTATTTTTCGATTATTTTGATTTTTCTTTCGTGTTAGTAATGTTTAGGGTTAAAATAATTGTTAATTTATTTATGTGATGATATATTATTTTTTCAATTATTTTAATCTTTTATTTGAAATCTTGATGAATATTGAGTATATTGTTTATCTATGATAACTGCCATACTTGGAAAACACCAAAACAAAAAGATAAGATTGCGTGATAGATTCAGGTAGTTTCCTAAATAAATTGATTGCATGTTTATAATTTATCTATTTAGATTTTTTTTTTTCAAGATTAGATTGCATGTTAGGATAGAATCCACTTAATTAAGATGAGTTTCCGAATTAAAATAGGATTTAATCTGAATTATTTCCTAGTTCAAACAGGATAACTTGTCAGGTTTTGTAGTCAATTTTCGTTAATTATTTATTTCGAATTTTAATACAAAAATACCAAAAAAAAAAAAAAGATAAGTTTTCATTTTAAGATAAAAGAAAACCCCGAAATAATTGCTTACTTTGTTGTGTTTAATTTCGAATGTTATTTTTCATGTTTGTGCACCCACATGATCACACTCATGCATGTTAGCGATTTAGGCTAAAATCAATCCGTCAAGGCTAACACAAAATATTTTTCAAAAAAAAAAAAAAAAAGTACCGAAAGGGCGTATTAGAAAATCTATCGTAACCAAATTCCGAACTCATTTAATCTTTGGTTCATAGGAGAAGTAATATTCTTATTACTTGGGTTTCTAATCAATCTAGGGACTACTCTTAGATAATAATCTTTTGCTTGTTAAATACTTAAACTTTAAGTCGTGAATTGGAATAGGCTTAGAAGAGCCCAAGCTAAATCTAAGCTTAATAATTTATTAGCCAAAACCCTAGGAGGTGTATCCAATATTAGGTTGCGATAATATTGCATGAAGTTGCCTTGAGGAAACAACCAAATAATTAAAATCTAATAACATAATTAAGGAACAAATATTGATAAATGGGAAAGTTTTCAAACCATGCACCGAAAATCTTGATAACATATCCGAAATCTTTAAAAAATCTGGAAATCAAGGAAAACATGTGAATTTAGAGGTCAAACATTATTTAAACCGGCATAGCCTATTTGCGGCTTTAAAGCTCTCATAATCCTCTTTGTTTTGATATGTTGGACACATCATAACTCCTCAGCAGTGTCATTTATGGTGTGAGTGGAACTGCTCACTCTTGTGATGCTCAAATGTTTTCATACAAGCATTTGTCCACTATTCTGATGAACATTTAGATGGGATTTCTTAATTATTACATAATCCAATGCCTTGTTCAGATGTTTAGGCCAATTAAATCCACCTCACCTCCACGGACAATTTTCAAGGAATTAATTGGCCGATTACGCTGCATATTTTTTGACGTGCCAATCTCATGTCTTCACATATGGGTCAAAATACTTGGTTGTAAATGAATGACAGGTGTTCAAACTAGAAAGTGGTAAATGGCTTAACTATATGGTTTCCAAAGTAGACATTTTGATAATTTCCTAAGATATTTTGCACTCCGGTAAATAAATGAGGAAACCAATGTCCATTAAAAATGTTGCTTAAGTCCAAAAATATATTTTAAACCCACTAGTGAAAGATAATGGACGCTAAGAAAATCTTAAACTCATAAATTTTAAAATTTAAAAGCCATTTAATATGTATTTTGTAGTGAATCTATCTCCATCTAAAACTAATATGGCTGCAAATCAATTACCCTTACTCTGCACCCTTGCTCTGCACTATCAACATACATGTCAACATCTATCAATTTAATCCTAAAGCATCACACTCCGGTGATTGCAAAAAGTCATTCTTTGCACATTCCATTATCACAAAATTAACAACACACCTGAGATTCCATATGAGTCATGCAAAACTCCAAACTACTTAACTTCATGTGTTACATACATACATACATACATACATACATACATACATACATACATACATATGTATGCCGCGACCTCCTAGAGCCCTATGGGTGGGCATGCGGAGGCTAATGACTAGTAAGCATTAGGTTTAGCGTAGAACTTTCTCAAACTCATCAATTCACGACTTATGAATCAAGTTTTTAATTTACAAGTTAATTTCATTTAGGAGTTCGCAATAATCAATTGATATGATCAATTAGAAACCCAAATAAAAAAATTAGGAGAAATATTTTATTCTTGCGCAACTAAAGAAATTAGAATTAGGGATTTGATTATACTAATTAATCAACTAATATCCTTCCGATACTTAATCTTGTTGAAATGGTAAGATTTGATTTTTATTTTTATTTTTGGATTTTCAAGGTTTTTCCATGCAGTTGTAGAGAATACTAATCAAAAACTATTTCTAGACTTTCTCTCATTTTTGGAAAATATAAATATTTTTTCTCATTTTTGATTTTTTTATTAATATTTTTTTATTAATAAAAAATTGGGCCCTTGTCTTGGTTTCGGCCGAATCAGGCTCTATCAAGAGCCCAGTTCGAATTAATTCTTCTTAGGCCCAAATCTCACTTGAAAGAAAAGCCAGGCCCATGACCTTGCAAGCCCATGCACACCCAGAACCAGCCGACCCAGACAAACGAAACCCTACCCGAATACGACCCGCGCCCGACCCGGTTCGTAGCCTCCCCTTCACCCCTACCGCGAGCCCCGACGGAAACGGCCGCGGGGAGCGACGGCGGCTGGCCCGGACTTCTCGGTCGCGGAGGCGCAGCCAGCAGCTAGGCTGGTCCGGGCTTCTCGGTCGCGGTGGCGCAGCGAGCAGCATCAATGGCAGATCGGCGAAGCAGCGAGTAGCCGTGTCGTGGCAGCATCGATCGTCGGGGACAGTGACGGCGCGGCTAGATTTCGCGGGGAGGTCTCGCGCGGCAAGGGTCTCCGCGGCTTGGCCGAGAGAGGACTCTCCCTCTCTCAGATCTCGCTCTCTCTCTCTCTCTCTCTCAGAGCCACCGCCCCGGATCTTGGTTTCTCTCACGATTTTTCTCTCTCAGAACAACCTCGCAGATCTCTGTCATCCACTCCCCACTTTTACGGATCGGCCTCTGCCTCCTTTTTAGAGGCGCGGATGGCCACCGCCGGCACGTGGGAGCAGGCGGGTTTGCCGGCCTGCCCGCGCTGCCCCTCCGTCCGGCGGCATTGAAGGCGCTCGATTCGCGTCCCATCAACCCGGATCCCTCACCGGTCGCTCCCCCACTCCTCGTGCGTCGCCGGCCTCCTCCGCGCGTGAGTTGCAGAGGCGGAGAAGGAAGGAAGGAGGAAGAAGGAGAGGCCGGGCCGGGCCGTGAGGGGGACCTAGGGCGAGCTGGGCCCTGGGGGCCCCCTTTTTTGAAAATATAATTATCCCAAAAATAGGGTAAAACAAGGGAAAATAAAATAGAAAATAAAACTAAGTAGATAATAATATTAATGCTCAATGTGATGCGAAAATTATTTTTGTTTGGGCCAAATTAATTCTTAATTTTCTATGCAATTTAATTATAAATATTTAGTCAAAATTTAAGCTATTAAATATAGTAAATTTTTGAATGTTATAGACGTAAAGTCGAGATCGTAAATACTTCAAATGTAATCAAATGGAATCAAATGTACACAAATCATCTTGGAATTGAATTGACAACAACACCTAAGAATGTAAGAAGATAATGCCAAAGTTAATCAACGATGAGATATCTCAGGAAAATGTTTCTAAATCAAATGAATGAAGTCTTTAATCGCAAAGATCGATGATAGTATTCGCCATAAACTGTTATTGTTTGAAATTCTCTCACCTTTCACAGTAAGGCTATGTCTGCTAAAAGGAAAGATAGGTCGAGTAAATCAATTAAGATTGCAGAATGAGATATAGAAATCATGTGAGAGCGTTAACACAAGTGGATTGATTCTCATTTTGACGCAACCAAGACATCTTAAAACAGGCCAGATCTTTCAATCAATGCTAACGTCGTTAGCATCGTAAGCCGGCGCAGTAGAGTATTTCCCCACGCGGGGTGACCAACAGTGCCATCTTATTTGGGGACGGGGAAAGAATCCAGCAACGCTGTCATCTGCCTTATCTAACTCCGAAATGGCAGGCCGTGTTCTTAGATGACCACCGTTGTCCTTACGCAATGACAAACGAATTTCATAAACACCCAGACGAACAAATTCGAATCATGCGAATCTATCGGCGTGCTAATCATTGCCAAGCGGGCGATTGCGTCAGCTGTGCCGGGAGAGGTCATCTGTCATTTTCCTACCGCGTTCGTGTAGTCGGGCCAATGGGAAAGGGGAAGAAATCAAGCGTGAAGTCGATGGACGGGTTCCTGGCCTTTCCCTTTCCTGAGGCAGATAAAAAATTCTAGTTCCAGAGTCTCGTCCACAGAAGTCAAGATAAAAGCTTCCAACTTTGGGCTTCAACTTTCAAGGAGAGAGAGCTCCATTTCCATTTCCACCGATATGATGCTTCTCCTGCATTAAGAAGAGAACACCCACACGCATGACGCACGTGCACTGGACTGACAGACCACACAGGATAGAACCTTCCTCTCCATAGATCGCCGTAAATAGTAGACATGTGCAGGGGATTGTACTACAAGATGGTGCTTCGGAGAGAAAATTGCCGGCATGAGTTGTCAATTAGAAACAATATAGGAATTAAAGTCAATCTGCTTTCTATTTTGCCTCTTAATTAAGAGGACGGCTAGGATTGACTCTCTTCTTTATATATATATATATATACTCAAAAGCATTGTGAAACAAAAAAAAAAAAAAAGATGTACAACATACAGAGAATATAAAAACTTTCTCCAGAAAGCTATATGCATTTCTTCATGGTATCAAAGCAAAAAAGGGAGATGTACAATTAACTAGTGACTAGGGCTCTTCGAAAACAGCAATCCTCAAAGATCTGATAACGGTGATGAAGCAACTTTTGACCTAGCATCATGCGCCGCCTTCCCAAGTTAAGGCACCGGCTCCACCTATTGCTATCAAGTTGGATGGCAACAACTATGGCCTTTGGTCCCAAGTTGTCGAGATGTACATCTCAAGCAAAGACAAGTTGGAATATATTAATGGGGAACTTCCCCAACCTTATTCGACCAATCTTAGCTTTCAGAAGTGGAAAATCGAGGATTCCATAGTGAAAGGATGGATAATCAACTCCATGGACACGACATTGATTGGTAATTTTATCAAATATCCAACGACAAAAGCAGTTTGGAATTACCACCGTCCGCGGTGGCTCCGCTGGTTAAGTCTTCCCCACCGTAGGGGGACCCACTGACTCCTTCTAGGAGGGAGAGGGTTCGACTCTCCACGGAGATGCTTGGCGTCTTACCCGTTTCACGGGGGTGGTGGGTCCTCCCGTGAGGCCCCAGGGTCTACCCCTGTCACACCAGACCTACCGAGGCTGTTCGTGTTGGTACGGTGCGCGGATTCCCTAGGTCATAAAAAAAAAAAAAGTAGTTTGGAATTCGGTGGCTACCATGTCTTTTTACAGCAATGATGTCTCCTAGGTGTATGATTTGAAGTGCTAAGTTACTCAGCTAAAGCAAGCAGGAGACCCTATCGAAAAATACTACAATGATTTTCAAGGACTCTGGTGGGAGATTGAATTTCGCCGTCCTAACCCCATGGTGTGCTCCAATGATATCAGGCACTACAATATAGCTGCCCAAGAAGATCGTGTGTACACATTCCTTGATGGTCTTGATGATCGAATTGACAAATTTAGGACAAAGTGTCTTACATATGCAACCGTTTCCTGCAGTTGAACAAGCTTACGCATGAGTTCGGCGAGAGGATGTATGCCAACCTACGATGTTGATTAACACGGATATGCTCTCACTGCTCCTACAATGGTGTCACGTTGGGGGAAGATGGGCTTGTGGTTTCTTGAGGGCAGCTCAAAACCACAAACTCTGCAGATGGCCTCCACGGGTGCTACAACAAGAGGGGGCAAGTCGAATGCAATCAAGCAGCACCCATGTCCTTAGAAGGCAAAAAGAAAAGGAAGAAAGCAATGGTGAAGAAGAGAGAAACAGGGCATCTAGCAATGGTGAAGAAGAGAGAAACAGGGCATCTAACATCATAGGAGTGAAAGCGAGTGTATAGAGAGAATGGGGCCCACAAGAGCTTTAAATGTTTCCGACTTGTGGGCTCGAATACGACACGTGTCACAAAATAAATGAACTAAGATTTTTCGAGTGAGCTACAACTTGAGAACCCAATATTTTCTCGTTTTCAATAGGATTCTCACTTGAAGAAATGCAGATAAGAATGTGCTCATGATGACCCCCAAAAGCTTTGGAAAAGCTAAGAAATTGAGTCATAGTATAGAAGTAATTTTATTTTAAAAATACCATCTTATGTGATTTTTTTAAAATTAACATAAAGAAGAAAGTTAACCATTTTCAAATTTTGGTATTCTTATCAGTGACACGTGATGCGACTTTTGGGAAAATATATTTTAAGTCTTTTCTTTTAAGCTTTAGAACTTTCAATTCTTTTACTTACATTTTGGGTCAAGTTATTGGAGATCCATTTTGTGTCCTTTGATCGTCTCCTTGTTCATGATTCATTTTACTCTACAACATCCTACTTTTTATGAATATGACGGTTTGTTTATTGTATCCTGGAATTAAAACCGGGTCTAACTTAATTACTAGAAGAACATTTAAACTTAATACAGGAGTGATCTTTTAACAGGGATCGATTATTCCACATGAACTCTTGCTTTTTTACTTATGCTCGGACACTGTTCAAAATGTTACGTAGGACCTAATTTGATGGAGCCCGCAGAGAACGCTCACTTGTTGCCCATCGAAAGACAGTTTCCGTTGGTTTTATGACAATGTGCTGCACGGACTACGTAAGTATTAGGACAACCTCTACCGCATAATATAACCCAGGCTCTACCGACCAGCCCCAGCCCCCCTCATCTGCGACCTCAACAAAAAACCTCATCTCAGAGACAACCCGCTTTACTTCGTTTTCGTTTCTCTGAGAATTCCCGTTTCTCGCTTTCTGTCTCTCTCTCTCTCTCTTGTCTTCTCTCACAAGCTAGCTATCTCCCCTCAAGACCTACCTGAGTTTGTTCCCTTTCATTCATCCTCGTCGTCTTACATAACACACCTCGACATGGCCGTGGTTGATCTTGTTCCCCAGTTCAGAGTCCCAGCAATCATGCCGAGCGCTCGAGGAGTTGCATCTGAATCGGCGAATCCGGTTTCTGAAGACAAGATTTATGTTAATGTCGGGAAGGATATGAAAGAGAGCACATCAAGGCTTGATTGGACGGTGCGCCAATCAAAAGGCAACTTCAAGATCTGCATCATTCATGTTTTAGTTCCTTCACGTACGATCCCAATAGGTAAGTCAACATTTTTCCTTCTGTTTTCTTTGCATATTTCCATCCACCGATTTAGCTATCAATTTTTGGTTCAAGAGTTTTCACTTATTGAAAAAATAAGAACTTTTCAGGCTTGGGAAAAAGTGTCAAAAAAATCCTAAACCTTTTATATTTTTACAATTCAGGTTTTAAACCTTTTATCGTGTCAATTTAGTTTTACTCTTTTTGACTTAGTGCCAATTAAGCCTAAACCTTTTATTGATGTCAATTTAATTTTAAATTTTTGATTGTATCAATTTAGACTTAACCCTTTTGATCTAGTGCCAATACTGATCCTTCCTTCCTAATTTTGGCTGGATATTACTAATGTGGCGTGTCCGATTGGCGTTGATAATTTTTAATAATATTTTAATATTTTTCAAATTATTTATTTGTTTATTTTCTTTTCTTTTTCTTTTGGGCGACCGGCTGGGGGAAGGAGGAGGGGAAGAAAAAAAAAAAAAGGAAAAAGAAAAGAAAATTAATTGATTAATTAATAATTCGAAAAAATATAAAAATTATAAAAATTATTATTAAAAATTATTCACGTCACCGTCAATTATGCTACATCATTCGACTGGAGTCCACGTCAGAAATACTTAGCCAAAATTAGCTAGAATGACTAAATATGCACTAGATCAAAAGATTTAGGACTAAATTGGCATTAAATCAAAATATTTAGGACTGAATTGGTATCAAGTTAAAAGGTTTATGACTAAATTGGCACCAAATCGAAATATTTAGGACTGAATTGTCACCATAAAAGGTTTATGACTGAATTAGCATCAGTGAAAAGGTTTAGGACTGAATTTGCAACAATAAAAGGTTTGAGATTAAATTAGTACAAATACAAAAGGTTTAGGACTCTTTTGACACTTTTTATGCTAAGCTTGCATGGATATAATGCATGAATCTTCCATGATGGACAATGGTTGTGCCATAAATTAAAATTCCCTTAAGAGGGCTTAGCGATGTAGGACCAAACTGGATATCCTATTGTTTTTACCCGTTCTATTACTGTTGACTTTCATTCTTTTTGAGGTGTTCTTTCTTGCGACGAATTAAAATGATTGTGCTGTTAATTTGCCTTTGGTTTGCAGGAGGCCTGGGTGTTGAATTCCTCGCGACCACGGCGAACGAGAGAGTGTTGAGAGAACACAGAGAAAACGAGAGGAAAAACATGCATGAACTCTTGGAGAGCTACCTGCTCTATTGTAGACAAATGGGGGTAAATTTACCTCCTCCTTCTCCTCCTCCTCTCCTCCTTCAAGATGATTAATTGTCCTCGTCAATAACTTCTTAACAAAGTTATAGTGAATCACACAAATGTTAATCATTGTTGACCAATATATATGACAAATGGGGGTAAATTTACCTCCTCCTCCTCCTTCAAGATGATTAATTGTCCTCGTCAATGACTTCTTTAACAAAGTTATAGTGAATCACACAAACGTTAATCATTGTTGACCTATATATATACTTCTAGCGTGGCACAAGTTTACATGACTATATATGCTTCTTTATTTAGAGAGGAGGAGGATAGTGAAGCAAATTTACTGATTTATTGGTTAACAGGTACAAGCAGAGAAAGAGTATATAGAATTGGACAGCATTGAAAAGGGAATCGTGGAGCTCATTCGTTTGCATGGGATCAAAAGGCTTGTAATGGGTACCGCTTTGAATAAGCACTATTTCAAGTACGTACAAGGACAAGAATACACTCCCACATGGGGCGTGGACCTATTCATTCCACCTTTCTCGCCTTCATAACTAAAAGGGCATGCTTGTTTGGATCCTTATTGCATCACTAAAATCGATCCATAATCCTTAAAGATGTGTTGTACATTTTTTATCTTTCGGGAAAACCTGGTAGCGCTTCTTGAACACATTGTCCTAGTTTGCTCTTCGTCCATCACTATGCATCATGTATAACCAATCAGTCTTATTTTCCTACAAAGTGAAAAAAAGAAGAAGATAAAAACCGGTCATATATCTTTTCGAATCGAAAAGTCTCATGTCATGTCTCCAAGTTTATGTTTGGTATTGTCTGCATCACACCAAATAATTTCACTGGCTTCTTAGGTGTCAGATTGGCAGAAGAATGACAGAAATGACGTCCAGGAAAGCCATCTTTGTTCGCGATAAAGCGCCCATCTCTTGTCAAATTTGGTTTATCTACGATGGCCAGCTCATTCACACAAGGTTATCCTCCAGCTCTATTACTTCTCTTTTTCAAAACAATCGAATCCCCACGAGAGGGTGTAAGTAAGAGAAAAAAAGTTCTACATAAGCATGTCTTGTTGTGATAGTTGACTGCCATAACAGACCTAGAATTTTAGGTTGGGATGAGGCTGGGACAAATAATTTTATCCATGTTTTGCATTATACTTTCTTTCTTTGAATGATATGGCTAAATACCCGGGAAATTTTGAGCTTGGGGCCAATGGCAACTCAGTTTCCCTGAATCCGCTTATGACTGATTGGCTCATAACACAATAAATCAAATTTTAGAATGAAATTGAGCACAGAAGGAACATTTATGGGCTCCGAGTCTTGGTACGATTAATTTATAAAGTGATGTGACAATTTTGGCTTCACCATTAAGTTGCTTTCACTCCTTGTCAATATAGGGAAGCTCGGACGGTTCAAGCAGTGGTAGAAGTTCCTACTAATGTGCCATTGCCAACGACTCCAAGCCCCGGAGCAGGAAAGTCGATTCTCTTGAAGTCGCAATCTGCCACACTACAGAGGAGTGGTACGGCGAAGTTAAGCAATCCATTTCAGGACATTCTGACAAGAACTTTCTTATGAACACAGACTAATGCGCATTGATGCCAACAGCTTCTTCTTCCTCAGATGGTTGTCCAGTGCATCCTAATGCGGCGACCATGCTGGAGAGGCAAGATACTTTCCAAGAACTAGAACGAGTTTCAACAAGCCCTTCCCATAGTCCACAGTCTGTCTATCATAGCCTGTCATCAAATTCGTGCTCTCTGGTACGTGCACAATAACGTAACGAATAGTCATTTTCATGTTCTCTAGCCAGGAAGCCATGTCTCTAGCTTTGCTTGTCCGATTTTATAGCCAAGAGTAGCTAGTTCTTTGTCCTTAAAAGGAATATTTTAAGTTTAGCTAATTGTAACAGGATATGAATGAAAACGATGCGCGAGAAGTGCTTGTGGAGGAAGTGATGACTTGTGCTGAAGCGGATGTGGATATCATTGAAGGCAGGCCAAAGGATCCCAGTAAGGTAATATGTCCATATGGTAACGGGAAAAGTTTGCTATATATCTACCCAGACGCTCTGATTTTTGCAAATTGCTCATTTTACAAATGGAATTTTTCTACTACTTTTACTCCAGTCTGATCATTGAGGACCACCCTGGAGACAATTCATCCTAAACTGTCGCCCATAGATATCATATATGACATAATTTACATGAAGATGAAAAATGATTTAAGAGGAAGTAATTGCAGAGATTACATGCTGAGAAGTTGAAGGAAGAACTTGAGAAGGTGAAGGAAGAACTTCGCATTGCCCGGGACCAATTTGTGGAGACCGACCAGAGCAGAAAGCAGTTGGAGCTGAAATTCATTGCAACCGATGAAATGTTGCAGACTTTTATACAAGAGCGAGAGCTGTTGCGGATTGATCTCGAGAATGCACTCCTAAAGGTCGAGGAGGTGAGCAGAATGAAAGGAGATTCCTCGGGCACAAAGCACTTCTCCGAGTTCTCCTTTACCGAAATTGCAGAAGCTGCGCAGAACTTCGACCCATCCTTGAAGATCGGAGAAGGTGGTTGCGGGAGCGTGTATAAAGGTTTGCTTCGACTTACGCCAGTGGCTATAAAGATAGTGAAATGTCCTGGCATGCAAAGTTCAAAAGATTTTCAACAGGAGGTAACAATTCTCGAGTATCCTCTACTTGTTTACAAGTTTTCTTTAAACCAAAACTAAGAATATTTAAAATATATAAAGACTTGGCTCATCACGAAGTAAATCTGTTTTCAACAATAATATCACTATGGCATCACGAATTCATAGTAAGAGGACATTACTCGCAGTGATCGAGAATATCGTTGTTGATCATCAAACTCTCGATTGAATGTCTCACAGGTCGATGTGTTGAGAGAGGTGAGGCATCCTAATCTCATCACACTCATCGGCGCTTGTCCCCAGGTCTGCACTCTTGTTTACGAATATATACCAAACGGTAGCCTCGAAGATTGGCTCCGCAACAGCTACAGGGCGAAGCTGCTGCCGTGGCCAGCCCGAATCCGCATTGCCACAGAGCTCTGCTCCGCCCTGGCCTTCCTCCACTCTTGGGAGCCTCACAGCATTGTCCACGGGGACGTCAAACCGGGGAATATCCTACTGGACGCGCACTTCGTGAGCAAGCTCAGCGATTTCGGCATCAGCCGAGTGCTGTCCGGTGGCGAGTGGTCGAGCAACAACACCACCGTCGTGCACCTGACCGACCCAAAAGGAACGTTTGGGTACATGGACCCTGAGTTCCTCGAGACGAGAGAACTCACAACGAAGTGCGATGTCTACTCTTTCGGGATTATATTGCTCGAGTTGTTGACGAGGAGGCCCGCCCTAGGAATAGCAAACGAAGTGCGAAAGGCAATTAGCGCAGGGACTTTGGAGGCCATCTTGGACCCATCGGCTGGAGAGTGGCCCTGTACGCTGGCCATGGAGCTGACTCATTTGGCTTTGAGGTGCTGCGAGACGAGCAGAAGGAATAGGCCGGATCTCCGATCGGATGTGTGGACGGTGCTTCAATCGATGCGAGCTTCCAGTCGATAAACCTAGACTTCTGAATACTCGGGAACTGAGCGGTATACATGTTGTGGATATGTACTTGATCTTCAAGTAAATAGACTTATCGGGTCATGTGTCGAAGTCATCCGTGAGTACCGACCAATTGGTGTATGCACAAACATAGATCTTTTGCTATGTCATGTATTATCTTGTTGAAAGTTCTCCCTGTATGTACCCACCAACGTTCTTATGAATAGATTTTTGGAAAATGGGAAGCTGACGGCGCCGTCACTCTGTCAAGAGTGAGGGTGCCATCTGCACCTCACATTTCCCCAGGGAGACTGGACTACTTGCTTGTCCGATTTCCTTGGGAAATTAGAGTCCCATTTGATGTTCTTGGAACCCCACATTTTTTTGTAGGTTCAAAGCTTCTTTCTCTTTTGGGTTTACATTGGAGCTCTCTCTACCCCCCTTAACTACCATCTCTGCAGCTGCAACTTCTACGGTTTATACTTATTTCCAATTTTCCCCATACGTGATTGTGAGTACTCCTTGGGCAAAGAGCAACAGAAGCCGAGCAAGTGCTTCTACAGTATTGGTAGATGCACTTTCTTTATTGCCCCTCCGCCCATCATCTCCTTTGCTTTTCCACGCCTTCTTGTTTAGCAGTTCAGTCCAAAAGGAGAGAAAAGTGCAAACTTAGGTTCTCTGAAAACAACCCAAATTGGTGGGTCTTCTCTCGCCACAGCAAAATGAAGGCCCTCTTCTTGAATGGCCGGCCCCTAGGCTCATCCTTGAGTCCTTGAACTTGACCGGCACATTGGACGGGAAGACCCTGAACCGACCGGACCAACTTTGTGCCCTCTACCTCAAGGACAACTCCATATCCAGCAACGTACCTTACCTCTCTCACCTCATCAACCTCAAGCCTCTCTCTAACTCAACCGCAATGCCTTCTCAGGCGGCTTGCCCGCTTTCCTCACCAAGATCCACCGCCTCAAGATTCGCGTATTCGCCGAAAACTAAAAGTCAGCAAGACATTTGGCAATCAATAACTCATGAATTTCTTTTTCTCGAATATCGGTATATTTGTTTCTTTAAATACTAAATGGATGCAAAAAAAAGACGATCTTCTAAAGCAAATATGTGATCCGGTTGTCCATTATACTCAAAACAAAATGACTGGCCCACGTTGCACTGTTACTAGTTGGAAGTGACGGTACCATTCTCCTAGCACCGTCCTAGATTTTTTCACGTGCATGAGGTACATGGATTGCGCAGATGAAGATATACTTGGAAAATGATTCCAAAGGATAATGTCTATTTTGAATAATGAAAAGCCATTTACAATGTCTTATATGCCTAATTTCGACGTCTATTTATAAGAAGGTCGTCTTTATGAAACAATCAAATAATTGAAATATAATAACATAATTAAGGAAAAAATATTGATAAACGAGAGAGCTTTTAAACCACGCACCGAAATCTGCAGAACACATTAGAAATCTTTAGAAATTTGGAAATCAAGGAAAACACATGAATTTAGAGGTAAAAGATTACCCAAACCAGCGTAGCCCGTTTCCAACTTTGAAGCTCTCATAGTCCTCTTCAATTTGATTTGTCGTATGCATTATAACTACTCAAAAATGACAATTATGGTGTGCGTGGGACTGCTTGCTCTTGTGATGTTCAAAAGTTTTCATAGAAGTATTTGTCAACTGTTCTAATGGACAATGAGATGGAATTGCTTAATTATATACATAATTCAATGCCTTGTTCTGCTGTTTAGTCCGATTAAATCCACTTCACTTCCACAAATAATTCTCAAGGAATTAATTCGCCGATTAGGCAGCATATTTGTCGTTGTGCCAGTCTCACGTCTTCATTCTGAAAGTTTCGTAAGTTCTAAGTTGCGCTATTCATGTCTGCCACGTTATTGCCTGCACTAGCTGCATTTAAAACCGAGGTATGAAAACTAGGCGAGATCGGCCATAAGGCCTTAAGCTTCGTTTTTTCACCCGCTTCTCATCGGTTATTCTTTCTTAGTGACACCAAAAGGTATCTACACAACATGAACGGGAAAAGTACCCCCAAAAATCCCAAGCCTATTGCATTTATGCAAATTCAGTCTTAAACAGCACTGATTGATCTCATAACACGTGGGTGATTTTACGTGCGAAGTATTTGCATTGATTGTAGTGTTGAGTAGATGAAACACCTTATAATTTTAAGTGTAAACTAGGACCTAACGTGAGAAACACAATTATTGAAGGTTGAAGAGAGGGGTTTCGTTTTGCGGTATTGTCATTGCCAGCATAAGGTAGTGAATTTTGAGTGATCAGATCATGTGAAAATAAATAGTGATAAAACACCGTTGGCATGGAACCGCTAACATCGTATAACCGGGGAACGTAAATATCTTCTAGCTTATTATATAATCAAATGTGCACATTTGTTGCCTATACGCAAAAACTTGACATCCAAAAAATTAAACAAAATCATTCTATTATGAGGTATTCGAAGAATTAAAAAGTGAAAAGAATTAATGGTTAAAAATATATAATACAAAGGAATTGTATAAATATGAATGGAAAAAGAAAGATATTTCGAAATTAAATTCATTTTAGAATGATTATTAGAGGGTAAACATTCAAGTTTCAGTATTGGAAAAGGTGAGAAATATAATATGATTATTAATATCCACTTAGCTTCGAAATTGAGCTAAGAAAGTCTTCAATTCGGCTAGCTGTCCTTGTTGAGAGAGCACAATGCCATGCCGCCATCGGGGAAAAGTGCCAAAAAAAGTCCTAAACCTTTTGTCTTTGTGCGCGATTTACCCTAAACCTTTTTTTTGGTGCCGATTTAGTCCTAAACATTTTTACGTTGTGTCAATTCAGTTCTTTCCGACTAATTTTGATCGGATTTGGCTGACCCATTCCAGCCAACTAATGTGGCATGATGATCGCGGCGCGTGGATAACTTTTAATAATATTTTAATTTTTTTGAATTTTTTTAATTTTCTTTTTTCCTTTTTCTATTTTTCCTCCAGCCGATCGCCGGACCTCGGGGACCGGTCGAGGCGACACCGGCAAGGTAGAGGTCAACCTTGCCGGCCACCTTGCCAATGGCCGCAAGGGCAGCCTTGCATTGGGTGGCGAGGGCGAGCCTAGCCAGCTCGAGGCCGCCTCCTCACGCCAAGCTGGTGGGGCTCACCCTTGCCAGCCATGGGCAAGGCTTGACCCTCACCAAATCCAGCGAGGGCGAGCCTCACCGCCTAGGCCTCGAGGGGCGGCCTTGTGGCCACTGGCGAGGTGGCCGGTGGCAAGGTCGACCTCGACTCACCAGCCGTCGCCTTTGGCTAGTCGCCAAGGTCCGCGACTAGCTAGTGACCAGCTAGAGGAAGAAGAGGAGAAGAAAAAAAGAAAAATTAATATTAAAATATTAAAATATTATTAAAAAGTTATTGTCACGTTAAGACCGATCAAACTATGTCAGCTGATCGGTATCTAGTTAGCAAAATCCGGTCAAAATTGACCGGAAATGACTAAATTGACACTTTTCCCGCTACTGTCGCACCGCAACCCCAACCCCCCTGCCGGGGCACACCTAGGGGCAGGGGGGCTTCTCGTGTGGCAGGATAGCGACTGATATGATGGGAAAATCTTCTTGAATGTCTCTAATTTTGTATTTTATGACAATATTCATAGGAGAATGCGTAAATTAATTATCTCATATTTCATCTTTCAAGCGTTTTGATATAAAAAAAAAAATTCGAATTTTTCTCATTTTTTTGCGCCCTAAACTTTCTTTTTCTTATTTTCACTTGAATTTATATCTCTATGTTCTTCGCTTTAGGGAATATAACAGCTTATACTCTTCACCCTATTCCATCTCCTCCATATTTAGCCTGGGAGTGATATCAATTGTGGCATGCTACTTTTTTATTGGAGCCAAGAGATAATTAGATGCTCTTATCTACCCATGAGCAATAAATCCCAAGATGGGTCCTTATAAAATTCTAGTGTTAATGCAGCCGCAGAGGTTTTTTCTCAAATACATGCGAATAATCTGTCACTTTCCTTTCAGAACACTAATATTAAAGGCTAAAGTTCCTTGTGTTGCCCATTACTTCATAAATTAAATCAGGAGTGAAAGTAAAAGAGCTCATGGAGTTGGAAAACTATGAGGAAAGGATCTAGCAACCCTATATTTATGTGGAATAAACTTTTTATCATAAAGAAGCATATTCTAATTTATTTATTTTTTTGGTTCTTGCAATGGAGTTTGACTTTTGGTCTCGAAGAGTCCCACGTGATTATTTTTAATACAATACACTTCAACTTAGTAATCATTCTCTCATGCATGTCTGCCGACACCGGCAAAGGATAAGGGGCACATATGTGGTGTCGATTTTTTTTTTTTTGACGATATTTATAAATCAGCTAAAAAGACGATGCATTTAAGGGGATTGCTCTCCGAGCTCCTTTTTTTTTTCTTTTTTTTTAAAGCCTAAACAAATGGAGAGAGAGAGAGAGAGAGAGAGAGAGAGAGAGATGGAAATTTATTTGGAGCTTTCCTAGATCCGCCCACCAACGAACGATTTAGGCGAAAATAAAATTCCAGGAATTAATTTTAAACTCCTTTTCTGACCCCAAAAATGGTGGAGCCACGGTGAGGGGATCGCTCTCTGAACTCTCGTTATTTCATTTAGCTTGAACAAATAGAAAAATGAGATGGAGATTTATTTGGAGCTTTCCTAGTTATGTCCACCAATGGACAATTTTGTTGAAAACAAAATTCTAGGAATCAATGTTAAATTCATTTGGTGGGCCAAGATCGTTGGTATCATTGTTAGGGTATCATTCGCTAAATTCTTGTCGTTTCGTTCAGTTTACATTGAGATGAAGATTTATTTGGAACTTTCCTAATTTCATCAACCAACAACCGATGTTTGCTAAAGAGCAAATCCCATGGATTAATTGTAAATTCATTTGATGGCCCAAGCATGATTATGCCATGGTCAGGAGAAGTCTTTTCGTCTCTTTTAGCCTAAATGAACAAAAAATGAGTTGAAGATATATTTTGAACTTTCCTAATTCCATCTACCAACGCTCGATTTAGGTGAGAATAAAATTCCGGGGATTAATTTTTTGAACAAAATTGGTGCCCCTAGAATAGCGGTGCCATGTCTTGCGTATAGAAAATTGCCGGACGGTGGCTTCTCCTTTGGAGAACCACGGACAATGTCCCTTTCATGTAATAAAGTGCGACCCCACTTGCCCCCACCAAGGAAGGGCTCGGGAATTAAATGATTCATTTATTTTGTAGAAAATACACGTTTTAAAAAACATTTTTTTAAAAAAATGATTGGTTATAATATTTGAAATAATTAATCAATAAAAAATATATTCATTATCGATAATAATTTATGCTTAAATATTTTCGTGAATGATAAAAATATTTTTCATCCATTCATTTTTATAAATGAAATAAGTGATTTTTTTAGAAAAAATAATTAAATCATCTATTTTTGGCTAAACGAACGAATCTTAAATCCTGACTAGTTGGGTTGGGAATTGTTTTCTACTAAGCTTCATCATCTGCCGACACATTGCTAAAAGACAAACGAAGCCCAAGTTATTGGAATCTAAAGAGACAAGGGCTCCATTTTCAAGTAGAAAAGTCGTCTTAGGATCTAATATGGTCATTTTCTTTCTAGGACAAAACCAACCAAAAGAGAGAGAAGAAAATCCGATAATCTTTTATCGACTAGGAACTCTAAGATAAAATCCATCATATTTCTTAGGCACAATTCAACGAAGTTATTAGTTATATGTAACATATCATGGTACATGAAATTAAGTCTCTAGCATTCAGAATTGATGACGTTAATCGTAACATCTAAAGAGTTAGTTGCTAAAGAGACAAAGGACGAAGTTAATTTCTACGTGATGGCTACTAGTGAGTTTGTGTTTGTGATATTTACAAGATTAATGTGCTCATCTATGTTTGCCATAAATAGTCGAACGATTGTTTCTAGATCTATCAATTGGCTTACATTTTTGGTCTGATTAAATAATACATGTTTTTAAACTTGTCGATTATCAATGTAACATTGTTACTCATACTCCAGCGAACAAACTATCCTCAATTTAATATTTTTAATCTGATCAACGGTCTTCTTCTATAGTTAATGGGACTCAATTGGCTCGAAAGCATGACGAGAGATTGGACTATAGCTATACAAGGTTAAACACTGGTAACGAAAAGGTATTAGACTACTAGTAACTATAGGACATTACAAACATATAAAAAGCCATCTAGAAGCAAGTAAGTTTATCAAATAGATAGGTCGGGTCGAAAATGATCCAATCTAAATATTATCTGTTTTAACTCATTTTTCATGCAATACAAATATGTAACCCACACCCGATTTGACTTAAATTGTTAAAATACTTTTATATTTAACCTAATCTAGAAAAACTTAACCGAAACTAAAGTGAAAACATGAAGTGAGCGAATGCTGGAATTCTATTACAAGATGGTGCTTTGGGGAGAAAATAACTTTAAAGAAGATGAAGATTACTGTGTATCCTATTGATACTATAACATGATATCAAGAAATTAATTTTGTTTACTTTGAAATATCTAAAGGATTCCTTTTTTACAAGTATGTAAAATCATTTATGATATAAATATCCATATGTAGATTTGGGTATAATTCTCCATGATCATTTAAAA
This sequence comes from Eucalyptus brandiana, assembly GCA_014182725.1. NCBI lineage: Eukaryota > Viridiplantae > Streptophyta > Magnoliopsida > Myrtales > Myrtaceae > Eucalyptus > Eucalyptus brandiana. Next base: position 1,118,813 of record CM024672.1, on the reverse strand, counting down.
TTAATACATCTCTAATTGTCAATATTTTAATCAGGAAAGTAGAATTTTTTTAATCCCATAGCCATAAGTCTGCTTGCCTTTTTGTCTCCTTCCAAATCAAGGGATCAGGGTTTCGCATAAGCAGAAAGCCAAGAACTTTGAGGCCAGTTTTTTTTACTGGATTACATTAAATGGAAGATATCACGTAACCATATTTCAAGGACGAGTTCACATGCATAGGTCTCTCTCTCTCTCTCTCTCTCTCTCTCTCTCTCTCTCTCTCTCTCTCTCTCCATTGGGAAAAATATGTAAATCAATCCCACAAGGATTTTCAATTGGCTGATGGATGGAGACAGAGATGTCCCCATTCGCCGTGTCTAGACTCGAAGAGGACATTGAAAAGTCTATAATGGCAACACCCTAGTAGCAGCTTTCAAGAGGTTCATCGCCTGATGAAATTCGGATAAGAATGTGCTCAAGATTACAACCAAAAGCTTTGAAAAGCTAAGAAATTGCATCATAGTAAAGAAATAATTTTATTTTAAAAAATACCATTTTACGTAACTTTTTTTAATTAACATAAAGAAGGAAGTTAACCATTTCAAATCTAGATACTTTTATTGATGATACATGATGTAACTTTTGAAAATATATCTTTTGAGTCTTTATTTTAGGCTCCATAACTTTCGATTCTTTTACTTACATTTCGGGTCTAGTTACTTTGCAATGTCCTGCTTTTTATGAATATGACGGTTTTTTTTTTTTTTTTTTTTTTTTCTGGAGACAAACTGGATCCAATTTAATTACTAGAAGGATATTTAAACTTAATACAGGAGTGTTCTTTTAACAGCGATCGATCATTCCCCATGCTCGAACACTGTTCGATTCTGTTAATAGGACCTAACATGAATTCTCGCTTCCTTACTTAATCCGTTGGTTTCCTGGCACGTGCTATACGGACTAGTAAGCATTAGGACAAGCTCTACTTTATAACACCCAGCCATAGCCCACCTCAACCGCGACCTCGACACAAAACCCCATCTGAGAGGCAACCTGCCTTACTTCGTTCTCGTTTCTCGGAAAATTCCCATGTCTCACTTTCTGTTTCTCTCTCTCTCTCTCGTCTTCTCTCACAAGCCAGCTATCTCCCCACAAGACCATAGAGTCGTCATCCTCGTCGTCTTACATTATATGCGTTGATATGGCCGTGATTGATGGTATTAGACTTCCCGAGTTCGGAGTCCCCGCGTTCATGCCGAGCACTTGCGAGGTTGCATCTGAACCGGCGAAGCCGGTGTCTGAAGACAAGATTTATGTTGCAGTCGGGAAGGATGTGAAAGAGAGCAAATCGAAGCTTGTTTGGACGGTGCGTCAATCAAAAGGCAACTTCAAGATCTGTATCATTCATGTTCTAGTTCCTTCACGGAGAATCCCCATGGGTAAGTCAACGTTTTTTCTTCTGTTTTCTTTGCATATTTCCATCCATCGATTTAGCGATCAGTTTTTGCTTCAAGAGTTTTCGGTGATTGCAAAAATAAGAACTTGCCATGCTCGCATGGATTTAATACACGGATCTTCCATGATGGACAACGGTTGTGCAATAAATTAAAAGTCCCTTTGAGGGTTTCGCGATGTAGGACCCAATTGGATATCATATTGTTTTTGCCTATTCCATTATTGTCGATTTTCATTCTTTTTGAGGTATTCTTTCTTGCAACGAATTAAAATGATTGTGCTGTTAATTTGCCTTTGGTTTGCAGGTGGCCTGGGTGCTGGAATCCCCGCGAGCTCGGCGAACGAGAGAGCGTTGAGAGAACACAGAGAAAACGAGAGGAAAAACATGCATGAACTCTTGGAGAACTACCTGCTCGTTTGTAGACAAATGGGTGTAAATTTACCTCCTCCTCCTCCTCCTCCTCCTCCTCCTCCTCCTCCTCCTCCTCCTCCTTCTAGATGATTAATTGTCCTGGTCAATGACTTCTTAACAAAGTGACAGTGAATTACACAAATGTTAATCATTGTTGACCCTCTATGTATGTATGTATATGTGTGTGTGTGTGTGTGTGTGTGTGTGTGTGTGTGTGTGTATTTCTTGTGTGACACAAGTTTATATGAATATATGCTTCTTCATTTAGAGAGGAGGATAATAGCGAAGCCAATCTATTGATTTATTGGTTAACAGGTACGAGCAGAGAAAGAGTACATAGAATCGGACAGTGTTGAAAGGGGAATATTGGAGCTCATTCATTTGCGTGGGATCAGATGGCTTGTAATGGGTTGTAGAGAGGACAAGCGCTATTTCAAGTGCGTACAAGAACAAGAGTACACCCTCACATGAGTCGTGGACTTATTCATTCCATATCTCTCCTCTTCTTAACTAAAAGAGCATGGTCGTTTGGATCCATTTTGCATCATTAAAAATCAATGCTTATCTCTTTATTAATCCTTAAAGATGTGTGGTACATGTCTGATCATTTAGAAAAACCTGGTAGCCCTTCTTCAATGCAATGTCCTAGTTCACTCTGAGTCCATCACTATGCATCATGTATTACGAATCAGTCTTATTTTCCTATTGAGTGAAACAAAGAAGAAGATAAAATCTAGTCACATATCCTTTCAACAATCAAAAAGTCTCTTGCGTTGTGTCTACAAGTTTGTGTTTGTTATTATCTGCATTACACCAAATTAATTTACTGGCTTTTTAGGTTCCATATTGGTAGGAGGATGACAGAAATCAAGTCCAGGAAAGCCATCTTTGTCCGTGATAAAGCGCCCATCTCTTGTCAAATTTGGTTTATCTTCAACGGGCAGCTCATTCACACAAGGTTATCCTCCCGCTCTTTCGCCTTTCTCCTTCAAAACAATCGAATGCCCGCGATAATTGGCTGCCATAACAGACCTAGAATTTTAGGATGGGATGAGGCTGGGACAAATAATTTTATTCATGTTTTGCATTATAGCTTCTTTCTTCGAAAGATATGGCTAAATACTTGGGAAATTTTGATCTTGGACCCGATGGCAAATCAGTTTCCCTAGATCCTTTCGTGTCTGATTGGCTCATAACACAATAAATCAAACTTTAGAAAGAAATTGAGCACAGTAGGAACATTTATGGGCTCCCAGTCTTGGTAAGATTAATTTATAACGTGATGCGACAATTTTGGCTTCACCATTAAGTTTTTTGCTCCTTGTCAATATAGGGAAGCTCAGACGGTTCAAGCAGTTGTAGAAGTTCCTACTCATGTGCCTTTGCCAACAACGTTAAGCCCTGGAGCCGGTAAAGTCGATTCTCTCGAAGTCGCAATCTGCCACACTGCAGAGGAGTGGTACGGCGAAGTTGAGCAATCCATTTCAAGTCATTCTGACGAAAACGTTTTCTTTGAACACAGAACAATGTGCAGTGATGCCAGCACCACCTTCTTCCATAGATAGCTCTCCAGTGCATTTTGATGCAGCAAGCATGCCGAAGAGGCCAGACACTTTCCAAAAACTAGAACGAGTTTCAACAAGTCCTTCCCATTGTCCGCGGTCTTTCTATTATACCAGCCTCTCATCAAATTCTCTGGTACGTGCATAATAACATAATGAATTGTCATTTTCATGTTCTCTTGCCAGGAAGCCATTTCTCTAGCTTTGCTTGTCCTATTTTATACCCAAGAATAATTGTGACAGGATATGAATGAAAAAGATGTGCGAGAAGTGCTCGAGGAGGGAGTGACGACTTGTGCTAAAGCGGAGGTAGATATCATCAAAGGGGGGCCAAAAGATCTCAGGAAGGTAATGTCGATATGGTAACTGGAAAACTTTGCTATTTATCGACCCAGACGCTCTGATTCTGTAAATTGCTCATTTTAGAAATGGAATTTTTCTACTTTTTTACTCAAGTCTGATTGTTGAGGACCTTCCTTGAAACAATTCATCCTAAACTCTAACACATAGATACCATGTATGACATAATTCACATGAAGATGAAAAATGATTTATTGACTTGTGGCTAAAAATAAACGGTGAACTATTGAATGTAGTATTACGGGTAAACTTTAAGAGGAAGTATCTGCAGAGAGTATATGCTGAGAAGTTGGAGGAAGAACTTGAGAAGGTGATGCAAGAACTTCGCATTGCCCTGGCCCAGAAATCGCAGCTGGAGTACCAATTCGTGGAGACCGACCAGAGCAGAAAGGAGTTGGAGCTGAAAATCATTGCAAGCGATGAAATGTTGCGGACTTTTATAAGAGAGAGAGAGCTGTTGCAGATCGATCTCGAGAATGCACTCCAAAAGGCCGAGGAGGTGAGCAGAAGAAAAGGAGATTCCTCGGGCACAAAGTACTTCTCCGAGTTCTCCTTTACCGAAATTGCAGAAGCTGCGCAGAACTTCGACCCATCCTTGAAGATCGGAGAAGGTGGTTGTGGGAGCGTGTATAGAGGTTTCCTTCGACATACGCCAGTGGCAATAAAGATCATGAAATGTCCTAGCAAGCAAGGTTCACAAGAATTTTTACAGGAGGTAACAATTCTCGAGTATCCTCTACTTGTTTCCATGTTTTCTCTAAACCTAATTAAGAATAACAAAAATATATAGAGGCTTGGTTCATCAAGAAGTATGTTTTCCACAATAGTATCACTAGGACATTACTTGCAGTGATCGAGAATATCATTGTTGTTCATCAAACTCTCGATTGAATGTCGCACAGGTCGATGTGTTGAGAGAGGTGAGGCATCCTAATCTCATCACCCTCATCGGCACTTGTCCCGAGCCCTGCACTCTTGTTTACGAATATATACCAAATGGTAGCCTCGAAGATTGGCTCCGCAGCAGCGAGAGGGCGAAGCAGCTGCCGTGGCAAGCCCGAATACGCATTGCCAGAGAGCTCTGCTCCGCCCTGGTCTTCCTCCACTCTTGGAAGCCTCACAGCATCGTCCATGGGGACGTCAAACCAGCGAACATCCTATTGGACGCGCACCTCGTGAGCAAGCTCAGCGATTTCGGCATCTGCCGATTGCTGTCCGGCGGCGAGCAGTGGAGCAACAACACCACCATCATGCATCTGACCAACCCAAAAGGGACGTTCGGGTACATCGACCCTGAGTTCCTCGTCACGCGAGAGCTCACAACGAAGTGCGACGTCTATTCTTTCGGGATTATACTGCTTGAGTTATTGACGAGGAGACCCGCCTCAGGAATAGCGAACGCAGTGCGAAAGGCAATTGCTGCGGGGACTTTGGAGGCCATCTTGGATCCACTGGCTGGAGAGTGGCCCTATACGCTGGCCGAGGAGTTGACTCATTTGGCTTTAAGGTGCTGCGAGATGACCAGAAGGAAGAGGCCGGATCTCCGGTCGGATGTGTGGACGGTGCTCCAATCGATCCGAGCTTAGTGTCAATAAACCTAGACGTCTGAGTTCTCGGAAATCGAGCGATATACATGTTGTGGTTGTGTACTTGATCTTTAAGTAAATAGACTTACCGGGTCATGTGTCGAAGTCATCCGCGAGTACCGGCTGATTTGTGTGTATTCACAAGCACAGGTCTTTTGTTATGTTATGTATTATCTTGTTGAAATTCTCCCTGTATTTAACCACCAATTTTCTTATAAATAGATTTTTTCACATGCATCAAGTACATGGATTGCGCAGAGGAAGATATACTTTTGGAAAATGATTTCAAAGGATAACGTTTATTCTAAATAATGAAGTGCCGTTGACACCTATTTATAAGGAGGTCGCCTTTAGGAAACAGTCAAATACTTGAAATCTAATAACATAATTAAGGAAAAAATATTGATAATTGGGAAAGCTTTCAAACTGCACACCAAAAATCTGCATAACACATCAGAAATCTTTGAAGATCTAGAAATCAAGGAAAACGCATGAATTTAGAGGTCATACATTGTCCGAACCGATGTAGCCTGTTTGCAGCTTTGGAGCTCTTGTAATCCTCTTCAATTTGATAACTCCTCAACAGGGTCATTTATGGTGTTGGAGGGACTACTCACTCTTGTGATGCTCGAAAGTTTTCATACAAGCATTTGTCAATTGTTCTAACGAACGATGAGATGGGATTATACTTAATTATTACATAATCCAATGCCTTGTTCTGCTGTTTAGTCCGATTAAATCCACTTCACTTGCACGAACAATTCTCAATGAATTAATTAGCCAATAATGCAGTATATTTTCCGACGTGCCAGTCTCACGTCTTCACTCTAAAAGCTGGGTAAGTTCTAGTTTGCACTATTCGTGTCGGCCAAGTTATTGCATGCACCGGCTGCGTTCAAAACCGAGATATGAAAATCGTGAGAGATCAGCCTGATTTGCTTGTGTTGACACGCGAGAATTTTCAATACTATAGAACTGGGAATGAATGATGGTAGCCGTCACAAGGCCTTGAGCTTCGTTTTTTCACCTGCCTCTCATCGGTTGTCCTTTCTCAGTAACATCAAAAGGTATCCGCGCAACATGAACGGATGGACCGAATCGTCTATGGGAAAAAAGAAGACTTCTGTGTTTATGCAAGCCACTCATCAATCAATGAATAATATAGATAGTAAACTGTTAAAACTATAGACCGTATATATAAACAAGATACAGGTGGCTGTGATTTATATAGTCTGTCTACCAATGATGAATCAAATGATATTCGTGGCTGGGCACTTATTCGCGCCGTTTTGTGGGCTTGTTTACGCGAAAAGAATTAAGTGGTGGGCGTTTTTACAAAAAATGAAGAATGTAGTGGGCTTTGCTTTAAACTCTTTGTATATCACCTTCCACCTCGCGTCTCTTTATTCTTTAAAAGAGAAAGAAATGTCGAGGTTTCGTATACCACTCCATTATGTTCAGGTTATTTCGAATTAGTCCCTGATAATCCCCTCCCCTAGCCAATTAGCCTAGCTTATTGACCAATCCCCACAAGCAACCCTCGCTCATAGTTTTCATTTTCTTTTGAATTCTTTGAGCCACAAATAAACATCGGTATGTTTGTTGCCAACCATTGCTTTTCTTGCTGAAATTTTAAGCTATTAACCTTGTCAAAAAATAGAAAATTAATCGACTGATAATGATTGGACGTGGCCATTCGCGTCCTCTCTCTCTCTCTCTCTCTCTCTCTCTCTCACACACACACACAACGATTTCTTGATTCCTGTCTGTTGTCGGACGACTAGGATAGCGATATCAATTGCGCTGGACACATACCGTACACGAGAAGTTATAGTATGCCCTGTGAGAAAAGATACAGGGTAGGTTTGCATCATCTATCACTGGCCATGATCAGTGATGCCTTTCGAATTCATGAATTCTTAATCTTCATTAAAGTGACGTTATCGTCTTGCGGGGCCAATTCACTGAAACAGGTAGCCTGGGAGTGTTGTCTTCTGGCGATGAGGAAAGGAAAGGAACGAGAACCTAAGTGCCTATGGACTGCATTAATCGAATGAAACTAATCTCCTGACTTAGCCAAGTAGAATGTAATTATACATCTGTCAAAGAGTAATTAGAATGGCTATGATTGATCTAAGTTTTAATTGAGCTTGATTATCACTACGATCTCATGTCGTACTCTAGATGTTTTTTTACGATGGATGACAATGGCAACAGTCATGTTAAAACTAGCAGTTGACCCCTTAAAGCAAATATATGATTGTATGACTGCGTGTAATTTTCTTTGAAATTCGTTATCAATTTCATCGATTGTAGAGAACTTTTTTTTCCAACCTAATGCCAATTGATCTCATAACACATGGGGTGATTCTACGTGTGAAGTATGTACATTGATTGTAGCGTTGAGTATGATGAAACGACCTTATTTTTTTAAGGGTTAGCAAGGAATTAAGGTGAGAAACATGATTATTGAAGGTTGTAAGAGAGGTGTTTCATTTTACACTATTGCTAATGTCATTGCCAGCATGAGCTAATGAATTCCAAGTAATCAAAATCAAGTGAAAATAAATAGTAATAAAACACTGTCGGCATGAAACCACTAACATTTTATAACCTTGGCATGTTAATATCTAGTATATTATGTAACCAAAGGTACACTTGTGTTGCCCATAGCCAAAAACTTGACATCCAAAAAATTAACAAACTAATTCTATTATGACTTATTCGAATAGTTAAAAAAAAGTGAAAACAATTTATGGTTAAGAATATACAATACAAAGGAATTGTTTGTATATATATGGAAAGAGAAAAATATTTCGAGATTTGAATTCTTTTTAGGAAGTTTGTTATAGGATAAAAAAAATCCAAGTTTCAGTATTGGATTAGGCAAGAAATAAAATAAGATTATGAATTTACACGTTCGTCTATGGATCAATGTTTGTAAAATTATAATTAGTAATATTCCGGGAAAGAACAAAAACGAGTGCATCCCTTCGAATTAAAAGACTCTTTTCACTTTATATACTAATATAGATTATACTAAAAGAAAAGTCTACGTGAAACACCACAAAATACAACAATATTAATGGCGATTGACTTAAGCGTGAGGATCGACTTGCCCTCTCGTCAGGGCATCTTTTCCTGCCCAGGAAATGTGGTCAATTTGGGTACTGTCCTTGTTAGAGTTAGCAGTATGCCATGCCCCTCTTTCTTTGGACCATTTCCTGTCTCTTTCTCTCCCTCTCTTGTGTACCTTAATATTAAGACAGGATAACGACCGATATCATGAAAAAATCTTTCTCGGATATCTTTAACTTTTTATCTTATAATAATAGTTTTCATCCGAAAATGCGTAAATTAATATCATCTTTATTTTATCTCTTAAGCATTTCAGTATTTAAAACCTAAATCTTTCGTATCCTTTGCATACTAGACTTTCTCTCTTCTATTTCCACTTGAAATTTTATTTCTATATTCTTGACTATAGGAAATATTACAGCTTATACTCTTCACCCTCTTCCATCTCGTTCATATTTTTTCTAGGAGTGACATCAATAGTTACATGTTACTTTTTGATTGGAGTAGGCAAGGGACTTGGTCTTGGACAGGAAAATTACTTAATTTGAATATCGCCTAATCTTATTATAAATACAAAAATATAATTAGATTCTCTTATCTTATATACTTAACACCCATGAGCAGTCAATCCCAAGGTCACGATAACATTCTAGTGCAATGCAGCCAAAAAGGGTTTTTTTTTTTTTTCAAATACATGCAAACAATTTATTCATTTTCCTCTTGGAAACACCAGTATTAATAAGTAAAATTCCATTCAGGTAACGTGATGAAGGTGTCATCCGTCGCCTATTACTTCATTAAATAAATCAGCAGTGAAAGTAAAAGAGCTCTGGAGTTGGAAAACCATGAGGAAAGGATCTAGCAACCCTATATTTGATGTGGAATAAACTTTTTTTTTATTTAGAAGAAGCACATAATGTTTTTCTTTTTTTTTTCTTGCATTGAGGTTTGGCTTTTGGTCTCGAATAGTCTCACGTACTATTTGTATATCGGAATTTCCTTGGGTCGGAATGTCTAGGTATCCAATACATTTTAGCTTAGTAATCATCATCTCATGCATGTCTACCAAGGCCGACAAAGGATAAGGTACACATACGTTTTAGGGGATTGCTCTCTGAGCTCTTTTTGTTCCTTTTAGCCTGAAAAAATTTTTAAAAAAAAAATGAGATGGAAATTTATTTGGAGCTTTCCTAATTCTGTCCACCAACGACCCATTTAGTTGAATTTTAAATTCCTTTGGTGGCCCAAGAATGGTGGAGCCACGGTTTAGGGAATCGCTCTCTGAACTCTTGTTGTTTTCGCTTAGCTTGAATATATAGAGAGAGAGAGAGAGAGAGAGAGAGAGAGAGAGATAATAGAGATTTGTTTGGAACTTTCCTAATTCCACCCACCAACGATGGATTTCGGCGATAACAAAATTCTAGGAATTAATGTAAATTTCATTTGGTGGGTCAAGAATGCGGTACCATGATTAGGGTGTCGCCCGCTAAACTCTTGTCTTTTCTTTAATCCTACATCGAGATGAAGATTTATTTGGAGCTTTCTAAATACCATCCATCATCAACAGTTGTTTTCTGAAAAATAAATCCCATGAATAAATTGTAAATTCATTTGGTGGCCTAAACATGACTATGCCACGTTTAGGAAATTGTCTTTCAACTGTTGTCATCTCTTTTAATTTAAATAAACAAAAAAAAAAGAGATAAATTTTTTTTTTTTGAAGCTTTCCTAATTCCATCGACGAACAATGGATTTAGATGAGAATAAAATTCCAGGAACTAATTTGATGGCCCAGGAGTGGGGGTGCCTCAGAAAATTGTTGGACATGGCTTCTTCTTTGAAGAGCTGGGGACAATGTCCCTTTCATGTAATATAAGTGCAAACCCCGGCAATTAATTTTTTGAACCAATTTAGTGGCCCAGGAATGTCGGTGCCACATAGAGAACAGTTGTTGGCGTGTGGATGTAGGTGAGCCTCATTGGAGTGCCACCTTGAGTATCGGTGTAGATCAAGTTGATGAAATGTGTTGTGTGGTTCTCCACACTCAAAGAAAGCTGGTCATTCCAAAAGACGACCATTCCACCAGCCAAGCCTATGGGGCTCACCAAAAAACAATTCTAGTATCTCAATCTCCTCTGGACTCTTTTGATAACTAAATCCTAATTCTTAGTTTCCATCAAAAAGATAAGAGAGGGCTATTCTTGGACCACTAGGTCCTTTAGAGCTTGAACTATTAAGGGATTGCCCAGACCCTAACAGTTCCAGCTGATGATCTTCATTTGTCAATTGGTGGCTTTTTAGGGCAAGCCACCATAGCTCAACTTCCAACCCCTTCCGCTTCAAAGATTGGGGTATCCGTAAGTTGATTTTCATCCAACCCTTCATGTGCATGAGAACGCGACCCATAAGGAGTATATCTTTTAACCTACTTTAAGGGACTTTCTTTTGTGTGCATCCTTGGACCCTTTAATTTCTTTGATTTGGAAGAGTCTGCGGCTGGATTGCTAATCTCTGCAGACAACTCTAATGCAGGGGATTTAAGTTTTTGCAGTGCAGTTTCTTGCTGAGGAGCTACGATGTTTGGACCTCGCTGGATAGTGACTGTATGACAATTGCTTTGCTATTCTATGCTGACCTCCATTTGTGCAGGATGCTGGTTGGTGCACATAGAGAACAGTTGCACATGGCTTCTTCTTTTATCAGCTAGGAAACCCTAGGATGTAATCCGTCGTATTTCTTAGCAACAAATGAGGGTTTCAACGAAATTATAAATTATGTCTACCATGCCATGGTACATGAAATTAAGTCTCTTGAATTCAAATTTAACAACATTAATTGTAACATATAAAGAGTTAGTCACCAATGAAATAATGAATGATGTTAATATCTACGTGACAGCTAGTAAGTTTGGATTTGTGACGTTTACTAGTTTCATGTCCTCATCTGTCTCGCCATAAACATTCAAACAATGATATCTAGATTTATTGATTGGCTTTCATTTTTTTTCCGATTAAAGAGGACAACCACAAAAGAGGTGCCTGGCATTTTCTTTAAACCTCTCCATTATCAGTATAACCTTATTCGTTAGATGAACCAATTTATCTTATTCTAAAGTAAATGGAACTTAATTAGTTGAATAGCATGACCATCGATAGGACTACAACTATACGGGGTTAAACACCGGTCACGAAAAAGGGGGCTCTTAACGTAAGCCGTCGAAACACATAAAAAGCCATCTGGAAACAGGTCGTATCTTTCGCTGCATGCCAACGTTGTTGGAATAAAAAGCCGAGGCGGGGTGGGATATTCCCTAGTTGGCTGATCCCCCCACGGCTCTGTGTCCGTACCGACCGACCAAGACCGTTATCTTGGTCATGGTGGGACCTGCAAATGCAACATGGGGCCCACTCCTGGACGGCTGTGATTACAAGACAAACGACGAAGGCAGAAAAAGTCAAGGACGGCTGAGATTTCACATTTTGAGATTTTTACCCGTAGCGACGATTAAGGCTTTGCTTAACTTGACTGCATTTCTGTTGGTACAATTCCGGGATGGTATGCAGTGTTCTTGGACGACGATTGTTGTCCTTCCGCAATCACATATGAATTTAATCTAGTTAAATTAACATACGACAAAGAACAACACTGAATCACGTGAATCCATCGTGCATATAAGTCATTGTTAAGAGGACAATGTGAATGCCATAAAGGAGGTCATTTTCCATTTCATTACCTCTTTCCAATAGTCCGGTCAATGGAAAAGAGGAAGAAATTCAGCTCGAGGTCTATCGACGGTTTCCTAGCTTTCCCTTTTTTTTGGCAAACGAAACGTTAGACTTCACGGGGCTCGTCCTCAAAAGTCAATATAAATACTTCAAGCTTGGCCTTCAAGCTTGCCCTTGAATCCAAGACAAGCCCCGAGGAAGGAGAGAGAGAGATCATTTCTCACGATATGATGCTTCTGCATTAAGGAAGAAGGATGTCCCAACTGCACTGTTGAGTTATGACTCTAATTTGGTGACAATGACATTTTGGACAGTGCACATTTTTTTAGGGTTTTTTAAAATGAAACTATAAAAGGGATGTGTTGCACAACACATCTCCAATTCTAGCCTCCACATTTTCTCCATTATTTGTTTTTCCTATCCTCTTATTAGATATTTAGATCTTGTGGCTAACCAAATGGTTTTTTGACATTTTGGGTTTTACTCTTATACTTGTTGAAAATAGTGGATCCCCTCTCTCTCTCTCTCTCTCTCTCTCTCTCTCTCTCTCTCTCTCTCTCTCTCTCTCTCTCTCTCTCTCTCTCTCTCTCCATGATTTTTTTCGTCTTGGGTTTTTACATATATCTTGTATCTCGTGTGGTTTTGATTTTGCTTTCATCCTTTGCTATTTATGCTTCGATTTGTGCATATTTTGGTGTTGTTCTACAACAAACCAGTATTAAAGCGAAGGAATTTCGGTCTTTCGTTTAAGATGACATCTATCAAGTTTGAAGTGGTGGCTTTTGATGGCCAAAACAATTTTGAGTTATGGAGAACTAAGATGAATGCATCATTGTGTTAGGAAGGTTTGGCTAGGGACTTAGATGGGAAGTATCCCCAATGACATAACTTTGACGGAGATCAAGGAGATGGAAGAGAGGGCACATAACCTCATCCAATTGCCATTGTCCAATAAGATGCTTCGCAAGGTTGTCAATGAAAAAGCTGCTTCGGGATTGTGGAAGAAACTTGAAAGCCTCTACATGAAAAAATCTCTTATGACGAGATTATTATTGAGGCAACATTTTTACATGTTAAAGATGCAAGAAGGTACCTCTATCCAAGAACAACTAGATGAATTTATCAAGATTGTAATAGATATGAAAAATCCAATTTTGAAGCTGGATGATTAAGACTAAGCCTAATCGTGTGATGCTCACTATCGAAGTTGTATGAGAATTTTGTGAATTTTGTGTTGTATGGAATGGAATTCATAACTCTTGAGGATATGAAAACCTTGTTGAATTCCGCAAAGATACATACAAAGTTGATGTGAGTGATAATAGTGATAAAGCCGATGGGCTAGTTGTTAAGGGAAGATTGAATCATCGTGATAAGTGCAATAGTAGTAAAGGATGTTTGAAGTCTAGGTCAAACCGAGACAAGAGCAAAATAAAATGTTACTATTGTCACAAATTTAGACACCTCAAAAATAAGTTTTATTTGCTCAATGCTAAGGGAAAGAAGTTAGTAAAGAGTTCCGATTCGGCTAATTCAGTGAAGGATAACGAGTCAACTAATGCAGACAATGTTCATATTATTCTGTCTTCGGGTTGTCATGTTGACGACAAATGGATTTTGGATTCGACATGTTCATACCACGTGTGTCCAAAAAAAGATAAGTTTCATATATATGAGGAAGCAGTGGTCGTTCAACTTTTAATAGGCAACAACGCAATTTGAAAGATTATAAATATTGATACAATGCAGATCAAATGTCATTACAAGATAGTAAAAACTTTCACAAACGTTAGGCACATCCCAAAATTGTAGGTTTTGTTAGATGATTTTTCATATTTATGTTGAACTTTTTCTTGTGACATAAAAAATTACAAACTTGTACCTAAGTGATATATTTACCATTTATCAATGATGTTTCAATAAAAGACAACATCATTTCATTTCACTTAAACCACATGTGCACCATATAAACATTGTTTGCTTTATGGCGTCCCTATGGATAGATTTTCAATAATTTTCATTGACAGACCTTTCAAGGTAAATGTACATATAAAAAAGTTTAAGTAAATGTATCACAATGAGTATAAATTTGGAGTTTTTTTTTTGTGGTTTTTGCCCTTTTTATTAATTTCTCAAGACACAATGCTAATGAGAAGTCCACTAAGTGGCAATTCAGAAGAAAAAAAATCGAAAATTTAAAATAAAAAGGATAAAATTTCAAAAGAAAAAAACTATTAGTAGGATCGTCTCCCTCTCAACTATTCTTATCCTTCGTAGTTGCCGAGGGCACCGAGATTAAAAACAAAGGGAAGATGGCATGCAAATGTGACAAATGGGCATAACGTTGCTAAGGAGTTGTGAACCACATTATGCCCATTTTCTTGTGCGTTCCTTTCTTTTTCCTTTGAAGTTGCTGAAGAGTGGGACTCACAAGGAAAAAAACAAAAAAACCAATTAAAAAGAGGGGTGTCAGAAACAAATTTCTGAAAAAAAAAAAAAAACGATACCCAAACGATCGAATACCGAAAATAAATGCGGAAACATGCCTAGAAAAACATGTAATACTAATCAAAGGTATATCATGAAGATGAACATAATTTGTTTGCCATAGATTAAGTACCCGTTGCAGTCTCAAAGAAATTGATTGAAGCCCTGAGTTCCGTTCTTCAAAAGAGAGTACACAATTATCTCAAGGGAAAGAAAAGAACGTACTTTCTCAAAACTTTTGTCAACGTTCTTCCTTTTTACTTATGTATTGAAGTTGTTTTCATTTAGAAAATAACTGTACCCTTCCTCTTATGGGACGAGTTTAGCCCAACATGAGTGGACGGGCCTGATTTGGCCCATTAAATAAAAAACCTATCATCTCCACTCGCACATGGTGGGCTAAACAGAACTCTTTCTTCACCACTCTGCAACGTTCATACTAGTAAATAATCCGTATAACTAGCATATTTTGAAAACTCGTTGCCATATATCTATTAAGAATATATAGTAACTCATAATTGACATCACATTTTTTAGTAGATATAGTATGCAGTACCCTAAATCGATCGATCACATTTATATATCTTTCAATCGCTTTTTAATAATAACATATTTTATTCACAATTATGATTAACCCAAAAACAATCATAATTAGTCGACCAGTGAATATAAAACTAGAATGTGATTTCCTAAACTAGATCTCCATCTTTCCTTGAAACTCTCAATTCCAATTTAACTTGATTTTTCAAAAATGTCCAATTAGATCGAATCAATTTATGATCATTGGCAACATTCTAAAATAACAAATATTGAATAAAAATCTTGAGAATAAGTAAAACTCATAAGGGTACTCAATTGAGGAACTTTTTTCCTCAAGAATCTCACATGGCATAAAAGTTGAGATCAAAACGTTTGCCACTTTTATTGGTCGTCTCATGCATATGTGGTATGAAATACGTATTACGGTATTAATTCATTTCCCATGAAGCGTATGTCTATAATTTTAATACCGTACAGATGATAGTTTAGACATACTTAATGTCTAACTTGAATTCACGTATCTACTCCCTCAAAAAATCTATCAGAACTTGCATCTGGCATTAAAGACAGATAAAGTAAAATATGCAAATTATTTTACTTTCGAACGTAGTAAATATTATGTCTTCATCTTAACACTTAGTTAAAGCGACGTTTATATTTTAAGCTTGAGCTATAGATTATCACCTAGATTATAAGCTTAAAAATTGTTTTGTCTCTATTATCACATAATAAATAAAGGCGATTACCCATGTGAGTGGGCTGATCTCTTATCTATCCGACATACTTTCTCAATTTTATATAATGCACTAAATATTAAGATGCATAAACGTCAAACAAAGACTCATAGATATTAATAATGAAACACAAATTCATCAAATGTAAACACTTAAGGGAAATCACAATATTCGATACATCAGACTCTACGCAATCATAGAGATTTTACATGATCACGGAGCACATCTCTAAGTATTGGTTTCGTCATAGGATCTATTATTATTTTATACGTAAACATGTACTGTAAGTTCACATCTTTTCATACAACCATATCTTTGACAAAATTATACTTGGTATTTATATGTTTGATTTTGACATGATATTTTGGATCATTGGTGTACGCTATTGCTACTTGGCTATCACAGTTAACCAACAATGAATTTGCATTATTTTTAACAACACCTAAATGATTCAAAAATCCCTTAAACCAAACACATTCTTGTATTACTATTAATAATGCTACAAACTTAACTTCCACCGTAGACAAAACTATACACGTTTGTTTCTCACTGCTCCAAGATATAGCGACATTGTTCAGTAAGAAAATAAATCCAGAAGTATATTTCATTTCATCTATGGGTGTGTTTGTTTTACGAAAAACAATTTCCGGGAAAACGTTTTTCTCATTTTCCAGCGTTTAGTTCATTTAGGAAAATGAGTCAACGGAAAATATTTTCCTAGTCAACGAAAAATGTTTTCCTTCCAAAGCTTAAATTCAGGAAAACGATTTCCCTTTTGAAAGAACCAAAAAGCGTTTTCCAAAATGTTTCAAGGACCTTGCTTAATAAAAAAATTTATTATTAAAAAGAATTTCTAATTAAAAATTTTGAATTTGTTATTATTATATCTTTTCTTTTCTTTTTTTCTTTTCTTTTTTCTTTTTTTTCTCTTTTCTTTATTTTCCTATGAATGTAAACCCTAACTCCTCCCCTCTCTCCTTCTCCTTCTCCTTCGGCCCCTCCCTTTCATTTTGACTTGCTCTTGTAACCGGAAATCATGTTCATTTTCAGAAAAATAAAATAAAAATAACGTGTATGAATTCAGGTTTCCTTTTCATTTTGCAAGTTCAAATTCTAGATTTACTAAACTGATCGAGAAAAATCTATTTATTAAGTAATATGGACTCAACAAATTAATTTGAAAGTAAGAGGCATACTATTGTCAATTGTTAGGTCAAATGTCATTCAAACATTTTTCAAATGAGATCTAAATACTATAAAATACTTTCAGTCACGTATCACCAAACAAAGGAAAATGGTTTCCCAGAAAATATTTTCCAAAAACGTTACGTTTTTCGTCAAACAGACACACCTTAAATCTCCTCCCCAATCAATACTAAATAGCTTTCAAGTCGCAATTCCTTTCCTTGATAACTCAGCATATAATCAGCAATTCCTTTCAGATATCTCAGTATTTTTTTACAGTTTTCCAATGTACTTGACCTAGATTGGATCAATATCTACTTACCATTCTAACTGCAAAACATATGTCAAATCATGTATACATCATAGTGTATATTAAGCTTCCAACGGCATTAGCATAAGGAATATGTTGCATTTGTTTCTTCTCTTGTGAAGTATTTGGACACATTTTATAGTTCAATCATTTACCTTTTGCAATAGGAGTATCTATAGGTTTGTAATCTTGTATACAAAATTATTCAAGAATCTTGTTTATATATGTTTCTTGTGAGAGAGACAATGATCTCTTCAAGCGATTCCTTGAAATCTTAACTCCAAGAATATATGCAGCTTCACCCATGTCTTTCATCTCAAAGTTGGAAGATAACCAACTCTTAACAGTATTAACAAACTCCATATTGCTTCCGGTAATCAATATATCATCAACATATAATAATATAATCACAAATTGATCTTTGGATTTTTTGATATATATACAATGATCATTATCAATCATTATAAAATCATATACCATTATAACATTATGAAAACGTATATACCATTATCTCAATGACTGCCTAAAGCCATATATTGATCTTAAAAGTTAATATACCTTTTGTTCTTGGCCTTTCAAAATGAAACCAATAAGTTATTCCATATAAATTTATTCTTCTAATTCTTCATTGAGAAAATGAATCTTTACATCCATTTAATATATTCAAGATCCATATAGCTACTATTGTCAGAATAAAGCAAATTAAGCTAAATCTCATTATAGGAAAAAATGTTTCCTCATAATTAATCCCAATTGATTATACCCATTTGCCACAAAACGAGTTTTATATCTTTCAATTGAGCCATCAACTTTACCCTTTATTTTGAGAACCCACTTGTTCCTAATGGCTTTATGTCATTTTGGAAAATCAACTAGTTCTCAAACATAATTTAATTTCATTGACTCAATTTCATCTTTCATTGCATGCATCCATTTTTCCTTGTTAAGGCAATTTAAAGCATCATTTACATTCATTGGCTCATCTTCATCTTGTGGATCAACCACAAAAGTTTCCTCTTCAATATCAAAACGTTGATGGGAATACTTTTGCAATTTATTTGCCATACAAAAAATTGTACATTTCACATATTATTCTCCATTATACTCTCACTCAAATTAAATAATAATGATATCATCTCATTAGGTGGTTGTAATTGAGAATGAGTCAAATTTAATTCATCACTCACATTGCTCTCACTTGCATGAACTCCATTAATTTCATTATCTTGATCCAAGATTTCAAATAGGGAGTAGTCCTTACCTATTTCGCCCTTTTTAGAAAATTTATTCTCTAAGAATGTGACATCTTGCAATTCAAATTCTGTTATACTTTCACTTTCTTACTCACCTATAAAAACATACCATTTTGAGTATTCTAAGTATCTTATGAAAGTACTCTTATTCCCTCAAAAACCCAATTTCTCATACTTGTGAGATGACTTATTAATATAGGTAGCACAACCCCATGATTTAAGAAAACTTAAGTCAGGTTTTCTACATGTTCATAACTCATATGAAATGAAAATAACTTATTTGGAAAACACACGGTTAAGTATATGGCAGCAATTAATAAAGTATTACCTTAAAATATGATTGGTAAGTTAACTTGCGCATTTATAGATTTAACCATTTCTAGTAAAATTTTGTTTCTCCCTTCCACAATACCAGACGTGCAGACCCCTTGAGTGCCATAACTTTGCACAAAAGGACACTTAAGTGCCATAACTTACGAAAGGTACACTTAAGTGCCAAAATCGGAGTAAAATGGATCACTTGAATACCAATCCAGCCAAAGTCCGGCCAAAACGTTAACATGGCATTTTTCCGGCGAATCGAGCCCAAAACAATGCCGTTTTGCACGCTAACGTGGCCAAATAATACAAAAACGAAGTCATTTTGGGCTGACATGGTAAAAAAATTATAAAAAATTAATTAAATTAAATTTAGTTAAAATATTAAAATTAATAATTTAAAATTTTAAAAAACTTAAAAAAAATTTAAAAAAAAAAAAAGGAAAGGAGGGGAGGCGACGAGGGATCAGCCCTTAATTGCCACCGCCGCCCCGCCACCGTCGGGAAGGACCGGCGACGGTAGGGAGAGGGTCGGCCAGGGTCGCCAGGCCTTGGCCGGGGGCCGATGACCCCGTCCGACGGGGGCGAGGGCTCATGAGCCATCGCCCGGATCCGGCCGAGAGCCACGAGCCCTCACCACCGACCACAGATTTAGGGAGGGTCGCTGCCCTCACCCAAACCGGTCGGCCGGGGTCGCCGTTGCCGGCCCTTCCCAGGTGGCGGCTAAGGGCCGATCCTCAACCGCCTCTCCCCCTTTCCTTTTTTTTATAAAAAAATTAATTTTTTTATTTTAAAATTATTATTTTTTAAATATTTTAACTAAGTTTAATTTTAAAATTATCATTTTTAACTAAATTTAATTTAATTAATTTTTTTTTATTTTTTTTTACCA
This sequence comes from Eucalyptus brandiana, assembly GCA_014182725.1. NCBI lineage: Eukaryota > Viridiplantae > Streptophyta > Magnoliopsida > Myrtales > Myrtaceae > Eucalyptus > Eucalyptus brandiana. The sequence continues at coordinate 1,098,937 of CM024672.1, read as the reverse complement.
CGTCAACCAAAAACGACGTCGTTTTGCATTATTTGGCCACGTCAACGCGCAAAACAACATTATTTTGGGCGCACTTCGTCGGAAAAATGCCACGTCGGCGTTTTGACCGGACTTTGGCTCAAGTAATCTGTTTTTCTTTGAATGTGGCACTTAAATGTACCTTTCGTAAGTTATGGTACTTAAGTGTCCCTTTGTGCAAAGTTATGGCACTCGAAGCATTCTTTTGCTCACAATACTATTTTGTTGAGGAGTATAGGAAATAGACAACTATCTTTCTATTCCATTTTCATCACATAAATTTATGAACTCATCATCTAGATACTCTCGACATCGATCAGATCTTAATACTTTTATTTTCTTATCTAATTGATTTTCTACCATGTTCATAAACTTTTTAAAACAACTCGATGCTTCATATTTAAGAAAAATCAAATAGACATGTCCAAATCGAGTATAATTAGTTATAAATGTAATGAAATAAACAGTCACATGTCTTCCTCTCACATTCATTGGATCACAAATGTCAGAATGGATTAATTGCAAAAGAAATTCAACTCTTTTACATTTTCCAAATAGTTTTCTTATCGTTTTCCTATTAGGCAATGCTCACATAAGAACAAATCGATTTTTTTAATGTTTTCCAACAAGTCATCTTTGGCTAGTCTATTCATACGTTGTTGGTCAATATGATCAAGTCTAGCATGTCGTGTATTCACATTATTATCATATGAATTAGAAGACGTAAAAAATGAATAATAAATATTGAGATTACCATAGTCAACATCCAATACAATGAAACCATCCAGAAAATAACCACAACCATAATAATTTGTATGCAAATACAAATCCACACCATTATTTTGGAAGTTTAATTTGAAACCAAGTTTAACCAATACTAACACAGACACTAAATTTCGATGAATCTCCGAAGCATATAATATATCATGTAGGAACAAAGTGCGTCCACCACACATATTTAATTAACATGTGTTAATCCCTTTTACTTTAACTTTAGAGTTGTTTCTTACATAGATCAATTTCATTCCAATCAATACTCGTCGGAATTCCATGAAGAATTTTCTATCCTTCGTTACGTGGTCTGTTGCTCCCAAATTTACAATTCACAAAGGATTAGATTCAGTTAAAAATACATAACTTGATACATAAGTAAATTTTTTAAGAATACAATGAGTGTTTACTTTATTTGACTCGCAACAGTTGTGAGCATAGTGATCTTTCTGGCCACAATCATAACATTTTACCCTTGAAATTCTCTTCACTTGATAACGTTTTCATCTCTTATATTGGTCAACTCTTAAGTTCTTACTTGAAGGACTCAATCCCTTACATGTTCACCTTTTGAACGAATCAATACGCCTGTGCTTAAAGCTCGAAGCCCCTTCCGAGCTAGAACCAACACAACAAATATTTATTTCCCTCTCAAATGCCATAAGGTGCTCTTCTCCTAGTTCAAGGTGACATACAACACCCTCAAGTTCTTCCATAACTTGGTTAAGAGCTTTTAGTACTTCTTATTTTTCTAGCATATATTGAATTTTTATATTCAATATCTCATAATTCTCGCCGTTCAATTTCTCTCATTTGTTCAACTCAACGACTATGCTCATAGTTACTAAAGCCATTGGTATAGAACATATCAGACACACATTGCATGAATTATTAATACCTATCATTTATGCATCTATATTGTATAAACTAATCATATTAATAAATAATTTCAAATAAGACTTTATAGTCGAAATGCCACTTTGTTTTCAATCATCATCCAAAAATCCTAATTTGAAATTACTATTACTATAATCATTTATGCAAAAATAAATTTATCAAAATCATTAAAACTTTCTTGAACTTCTCATAAATAATTGTAAATTAACATAATAATTTACAACAATAGATAAAATTGAACTTTCATTAAGTAAACATGTCATTTATACGAAGTAATATATTCAAAGAAAACATATCAACATAAAAGAAATATTTGCACCCGAAACATCTTAAACCAATCTAAAAATAATAATAAATAAATTCAAAGATACTCATCTATCTCATAAACTAGAAAAGTCTCTTTTAATCTTTTAGTAAATTCTTCTGAGAATTCTAAAGGCACATTAGTCAATCACAGAAAGACCTTCGAAGAGCCCTTATGGCTCCTCCAAGGCACATTCACTCTGTGCCAAATGACATTCAACTCAAGGGTTGAAGTCTTATTTACCTCAATTATATAATATTCTCTCACAAAAGCTACTGCAAGTTTTTTATAATTCGGGACCACATTGACTTCCTATAGGCAATCTAACGCTACTTGCCATTCTGATGGAAGAGTATTCATTAGGGCCAGCACCTTCAAAAAATCCAACATAAGATAACCATTCCATATGATTTCTTGACTCTAACCATATGTAATATTACATTAACGTCATTCCACCGATAGTTAGCTAATTTCATATGTAATATTACATCAACGTCATTTCACCGATAGTTAGCTAATTTCGTTTTTAGCTCTTTAAGTCTCGCCTTCTATTTGTCCGTTCTCAGGAATATAGGTGTGCGCACAAAACGTATCATTGTTCCTGCAACAAATGCAGAAAAAAAAGAGGTTATATATAATCCACAACGAACAAAATTGAAAAACACATTTTCTTTTTCTTCTTTTTTTGTGCCATTCAATAGACGATCAATGCTAGTCAACGGTGATCAACTACAGTTAACGGTCAATGGACGACCAGGTCGGGTCAATGGGTCATCCGGGTTGGGTAAATGGGTCAATGAGTCAGCTAAGGGCAAAACGGTAATAACATGGAACAATAAGGGCATAATCATAAAAACAACAATTAGGGGCAAAACGGTAATAATGCAAAGAAAATAAGGGCAAAAGCATAAAAGCACATGTGCATGTGCTATGCACAAGCCAACGGTTCCATGCACTATCGTGCACGCATGTGCGGTTATCGTGTGCGTGCAATGCACACGCTTACGGTTTACCGCCTATACGTGGGGGCGCGTCCAGAGGCCCCCGGCAGCATGACGCTCGTCTTTTTTCTCGTCTCAATGAGAACTACGACCTTACACTATCAAAAATAAATTTTGATTTATGGAAAATCAAAAAAGGAGCAAACAACAGGCAAGTGTCGGGATTTCCTTCCTCGAGTGTCTGATAGCAATGTTTCTCAAAATTTCGACCAAATCCAAATTCTAAATGTCAACAATGATTGGAAAATATGAGCAACATCGCTCTAATACCAATGTCGAAAACAGATTCCTAAAAATCGAACCGATACTCAAATGATCAAATACCGAAAACAAACGTGGAAACGTGCCCAGAAAACATGTAATACCGATCAAAAGTATAACATGAAGACAAACATACTTTGTTTGCCACAGATTAAATATCCGTTGCAATATCAAAAAAATTGATTGAAGCCCTAGAGTTCCATTCTTCAAGAGAGAGTACATCGTTGCCTCAATGGAAGGAAAAGAACGTACTTTCTCAAAACTTCTATCAACGCTCTTCCTTTTTACTTATATATTGCAATTCTTTTCACTTAGAAAATAACTACCCCTTCCTCTTGTGGGCTCTTCTCATATGGGCCGATTTGGCCCAACATGGGTGGACTGGCCTAACTTGACCCATCAAATAAAAAACCCATCAAGGGGCGCCACATTTGAACCTTGGATGCCAACAACATTGAACCCACAAAGAATAAAATGATCAATATACTGTAAAAGGGAATGTATTAGTGAAAGCGGCAATGGAAAAAGTGTTACCCATATAAAAATCACGTCAATATTTTTTGTTAACCAAATTAGACGAAGTTAACAGAAAGATTCCATTATACCAATTTGATAAGTTTTAAGAGTTAATTACATTTTTTAAAATTTTAGAATTTAATTAGAATTTTTGGTACACTTATCCGAAAGCATTGCTCAATTTGTTTAATCCCAAAGCTATGAGTCTTCTGAACTTTTTGTCTCCTTCCAAATCGAGTGTTTCGCAGAAGCAGAAAGCCAAGAAGATGAGGCCCAACTTCTTTGATTGGATTACGGAAACTGATAGGAAAAGCGGGATCAGACATTGGATTGAACATCACATGACAATAATTTGTTTTTCTCTTATCACATTAATCAATTTTCACGATGGGTGTCACATGCATAGACTTTCTGTTTTGGAATATCTTATGATGCTTTCTCTCCTTCGTGAAAAATAAATGAATGGATCCCACAAGATTTTTTGATTGATTGATGGATGGAAACACACAGATCTCTCAACAGTTATGTGTTGGAAGATATGCAGGATCTATTTTTGGTTATGATCGTGCATTAGATCAATTAGGGATTAGATTGATATTCTTTCGATTGTAAAAATATTTCCTTTCCCTTTATTCATGTATCTCCTGTATTATAATTACAGTGTAATGAACATTGAATGATATAGAGAAAATACAGAAAATTTCCTAAAAGCTTTACGATTCCTTCTTTCCTTCGTTCTGCTCTTTGCTTCTCTACGTCTTCTGACATGGTATCAGAGCACTGCTCTTGATTCCGCTTCCACATACATTGATTGCCTATCGAAGCTTCTTGATCTGCAAAACCAGATCAAAGTAGAAAAGGAATCAAAAATTTATTAGAGAAGTAAGAAGCAGAGGAGGTTACTCACCATGAATCCACCAGAAAATCCATCCTCTGGCGTGGATATGCAATCCACAGGAGAGGCTACATCTGCACAACAAATTCAAACCACAATTCCGGCAATCCAACAGCAAACTCAAATTCCAAATCTACCATGGCAGTATCACCCGGCTTAGTCAAACATGGGGTTGCCCGTTTCTGGGCATCCTTACTATTGGGTACCATATCCTTGGTACGTTGGGGCAGCCCCGAATACATCATCGCCGGGGACTGGGAGCAACCTGAGCAACCCCCAACCCGACGGGAGTCCGCCAACCACGAATGGGGCAAACTCAACCATCGGTTCAGAACAAGTGAGTGGGTCGGGTGAACCGGGTTTAGGGTCAAATCCCTACCCGGGCATTTCCAATGTGGCTTATGGGTCCGGATTTAGCGGATCGGGTACAGGGGCGAACCCCTACCAAAATTTCGCACCAGGCTTCCTTCCGTTTCCGATCGCTGCCATCACTGGCCGACCGGAACCTGGCAACCCTTTATACGTATCGACCGCCGACGGTCCAGAAGTAAAATTAATCAGTCTACAACTCACCGGGTCGGAGAATTATTCCAAATGGTCGCAGGATTTCCGGTGGGCCCTTGTGACGAAGGACAAAGACGAATTTCTCGACGGATCAATACTCATACCGTCGAACGAGCGGCTGGCCAGGCATTGGAGAAAGTGCAACCACCTCATCCGAACATGGATCGGCAATTGCATTTCTCCAGAGGTGGCCGCCGGGCTTCCTCCGACGGAAGATTCAAAAAGGATGTGGGATAGCATCAAAGAGATGTACGGGAAACTAGATCGAGCCAAGATCTTTTCCCTCATGCAGGAATTAAGCGAGTTAAAACAGGGAAATATGACCGTTACGGCCTGCTACAACAAATTGTCATCTCTCTGGAACCAACTCGAAGCAACGGAGGAGAAGCTCAAGGGACCAGCAGAGACGCTCCAACAGTACAGATCTATGAAGGAGAGGGAGAAGGCGACGCGATTTCTTTTGATTTTAAATGAAAATTATCTAACCTTTCGATCTCAGATCTTGGCGATGGATCCGGTGCCTCCCCTCGGACGAATTTTCCAACTGGCCGTTCAAGAGGAAAGCTAGAGGCTTGCGGTTCCGGAGCAAACCCAAGGAAGCGACAGCATCGCCCCCACAATGTGCGGCGTCCGGCGAGACTCGGGACAAACCCTAGCCCGAGAGAGAGAGAATCGCGAAGGGGGGCTAGGGTTCCAGGGAGGATTCGCACGCCCCCTTAAAAGAGAGGGGATGAGCGGCCCAGATCTTCCGCCGAAATCCGACGGTGCATAGGGGCTCCATCCATTCGGTGAATCGGACGGCGGATATTATCCCTTGATGAAGGGATCCGATGGTCAGATCTGTTCTCCTTTAAAGGGATCGGATGGTCAAAATTATTCCTCATCAAAGGGATCGGACGGTCAAGTTTTTTTCGCATCTTTAAAGAATTTTGGTCAAAATTCAAAAGGGAGAGGTAAATTATATTGTGACTATTGCAAGCGCCCACATCATACCATAGATAATTGTTGGAAATTGCATGGTAAGCCAAGAGAAAAAGGAAAGAAAAAAGAATATGCTGCAGCCTACCAGGTCATTGGACCTACTAGTCTCAATCATGATCAACCTATTACATATGGGCAATATCAGTAGCTGATGCAGACTTTGCAAAAGGTCGATATTGGGAATAAAGCAGCAAGCTTTTCAAGTATTTCTCATTGCCTGATAAATTCTATTTCAAGAAAAGCTTGGATAATTGATTCAGGGGCGAGCGATCATATTGTTTGTGATAGAGGATTTTTTTCCAATATGCACAAGAAATTAGATACACCTATTTCTGTGCAATTGCCAAACGGGAACATTACTCATGTCACTTTGACAGGCACTGTCCAATTAAGTCATCAAATTACCCTTCAAAATGTTCTTTACGTCCCACAATTCCAATTCAATCTTATTTCTGTCTCCAAAGTCTGCAGAGAAAATTCATGTCAAATATTCTTCGATTATGACATCTATTTTTTCCAGGCCCGTTCGACTAGCAAACTGATGGGCTTGGGTAATCTTTCTGAAGGGCTTTATTTTTGGATGAGTTACCCTAGTCATTTTGATTTATCTTCCCTGAATAAAAAATTGTTGTGTAATCTATCTACCAATGATAATAGTTTTCTTATGCATTCACGAATGGGTCATAGTGCATTCTTTCCTTACTCTAAATGTGAAATATGCCCACTTGCAAAACAATCCAGAATTCCTTTTCCTTCCAGTACAACTCGTTCCACTAAAATTTTTTCTCTGATTCATATGGATGTTTGGGGACCTTATCACACCCCACATTGGGATGGTTCACAATATTTTCTCACAATTGTGGACGATTACTCTTGTGCCACATGGGTGTTCCTGATGCAGTCGAAAGCACAGGTTGTTTCTCATTTAAGAATGTTTCTAGTCCTGACTAAAAATCAGTTTAAAAGGTCGATCCAACGGATTCGCACTGATAATGGGACAGAATTCTTTAATAATGATTGCCGTTCACTTTTTCTGTCCCATGGCATTCTTCATGAAAGCTCCTGTGTTTATACTCCACAACAGAATGGGGTAGTAGAGCGAAAACATCACCATCTATTGGAAGTCACCAGAGCACTGAAATTTCAGGGATCTATCCCAGAAAATTACTTGGGAGATTGTGTTCTTACTGCAGCTTATTTGATCAACCGAATGCCAACACGGATACTGGATGGCAAATCGCCTTTCGAATTGCTTTATAAAAAAAGGCCGACCTTAGATCATCTGAGGGTCTTCGGCTGCTTATGTTATGCTGCAGTAATGGGGCATCGGGACAAAATGAGTTATCGTGCTAGGAGATGCATATTCATGGGTTATGCAAATTTGCAAAAGGGACATCGTGTTCTTGACATAAGAACAAGAGATTTTTTTATTAGTAGAGATGTTATTTTTCATGAAAATGTCTTTCCTTTTCATGAAAGCTCATCTTTTCAAGATGACTTGAATGCTCCAACGAGTTCCCGCCAAACTCTAAATGAAGAAGAAGCATCCCCTGGCTTTATCCTCACAATGCCACCAGAAGCAGATCTTCCTCCCACTTTGCCTAATTCTCCTCCAGAAGAATTTCTAGATAGTGCTCTTGAAGACACAAACAATACGGAGGATACTCCTGAGACACATGCAGAGGGACAATCTTCACCACCGACAGCTCATCCACGTCGCTCAGGACGAGCCACAAGACCGCCAACCTGGACTAAAGATTATGTCTGTGCTTCGCTTAACTCACCAGGTATTTGCTATCCAATATCTTCTTACGCATGCTTTGATAAGCTTTCGTTAGATCACAGATGTTGTATTAGCTGTATTTCCGATGAAAAAGAACCCTCTAGTTATGATGAAGCATCTAGAGATCCAAGATGGCAACAAGCCATGGCAGCAGAACTACAGGCATTGACTGATAACCACACATGGGAATTAGTCACTCTTCCTGAAAATAGAAAGTCCATAGGATGTAAATGGGTGTATAAGATCAAATATAGATCTGATGGTTCCATTGAGCGTTACAAGGCTAGGTTGGTGGCTAAATGATATACGCAACGGGAAGGTTTCGATTATCACGAGACTTTTTCCCCTGTTGCTAAAGATGTCACAGTTTGTTCTTTTTTATCAGTAGCAGCTGTTCATAATTGGTCCTTACATCAGATGGATGTTCACAACACCTTTCTTCATGGGGATTTAGACGATGAGATCTATATGGATATTCCTCAGGGTTTACGGAGACAGAGGGAGAATAAAGTATGTCGTCTCCGCAAATCCCTTTATGGATTGAAACAAGCTTCAAGGCAATGGTATGCAAAGTTTGCGAATGCTCTCACAACTGCAGGCTTCAAACAATCCAAGTATGATTACGCCCCGTTCACATGGACTAAAGGTATGTCATCTATTTACTTGATGATATATGTTGATGATATCCTCATCATGGGCAACGATGATACTGCAATAGGGAGTCTTAAGAAATATTTGCATGCTACATTTCATATAAAGGACCTGGGAGCACCGAAATACTTCCTTGGTATTGAGATTGCTCGATCCAACCAAGGGATTTCTCTTAGTCAGCGAAAGTTTGTATTGGAGATCATTTCAGAAGCTGGATTATCAGGATGCAAACCGGCAGATATTCCTATCGAGCAGAACACCAAATTAACCACAGTGGATTTTCTTGGAGGGATATCTTAGAATGATGATCCTATACTCAAAGATCCGACAGGTTATCAAAAGCTCGTTGGAAAACTCATATATCTGACTATGACTAGACCTGATATTTCATATGCCGTACAAACTCTCAGCCAATTTATGCACAGCCCGAAGGAGTCTCACATGAGTGCAACCTTGAAAGTTGTGAAATATCTAAAGAAATGCCCAGGACTCGGAATACTTCTGTCTAGAAGGTGTAATATGGAATTGACGGGATACTGTGATGCAGATTATGCGACCTGCCCGATGAGTCGAAGATTGATTACTGGCTTTTGTATTAAATTCGGGGAATCTCTTCTTCCATGGAAGACCAAGAAACAGGCGACGATCTCCTTATCTTCAGCTGAAGTAGAATATCGGGCCATGGCGAAAACTACATGTGAAATTGTGTGGCTGCGGGGGTTACTTGGAGATCTTGGGATTAAGCTAAAAGGGGCAACGAAGCTGTTTTGCGACAATGATGCAGCTCTCAAACTCGCAGCAAATCCCGTGATGCATGAAAGAACGAAGCATATAGAAGTGGACTGCCACTTCACACGAGAGAAGATTCAAGAGGGAATCATTGAGACAAGAGGAATTGGAACCGCAGAACAACCTGCAGATATCTTCACCAAACCTCTATGTCAAAGACAGCATGCATATCTTCTAAGCAAGCTAGGAGTCTTGGATATCTACAAGCCACCAGCTTGAGGGGGAGTGTTGGAAGATATGCAGGATCTATTTTTGGTTATGATCGTGCATTAGATCAATTAGGGATTAGATTGATATTGATTCGATTGTAAAAATATTTCCTTTCCCTTTATTCATGTATCTCCTGTATTATAATTACAGTGTAATGAACATTGAATGATATAGAGAAAATACAGAAAATTTCCTAAAAGCTTTACAATTCCTTCTTTCCTTCGTTTTGCTCTTTGCTTCTCTACGTCTTCTGACACTATGCCTAGAAATGAAGAGTATACCAAAATGTCCATTATGGAAAACCCTAATAGCAGTTTTCAAGAAGCTCCTCACTTGAAGCACTTCGGGGAGAACAAATGTGCTCAACATAACCACCAAAAGCTTTGAAAAAACTAAACATTTGCTTCATCATTGATGGACACTCTGTAAGTTGCGAATCACTAAAAGCAGAACCAGGCACAAGCTTATCCGGAGGATGCTCAAGAGTCTTATGTGATTGGAGTAACACTAACATAAAGAAGCAAGTTAAAGATTTTGAATATATATGATCAAGTATCCTAGTAAATGACAACCTTGATATCTGAATTTCTCAAAACTTTTCTTATTGATGACATGCAATGTAGGTTCGTAATAAAATATTTTTGAGATAAGTGTACTGAAATTTCTAAAACTTATTATAGAAATGCAATTAAATCCTAAAACTTTTAAAAAGTACAACAAAGTCCTAAAACTTGTCCTAAAAGTGCAAAGGAGTCCTAAAATTCTCAAAAAGTACAATCAAGTCATAAAGTTCGTCACAAAAGTGTAATTTAGTACTAAAATTTTCAAAAAAAAATTATCAATAGAAAGATCTGATCGTACTAATTTGATAAGTTTTAAGATCAAATTACACTTTTTGAAAATTGCAGAACTTAATTGTATTTTTTGAAAGTTGTAAGCATTAATTGTATTTTTTTTGAAAGTTTTAGAATTCAATTGTTCTTTAATATGTTTTAAAATTTCTAATGCACTTATCCGAATATTTTTCTGTTCTTTGTTAGACTCTGCGACTTGGCAATTCTTTTGCTTACATTTCAGGTCAAGTCATTGGAGATCCATTTTATGTCTGTTGATAATTTCACCGAACTCTATAATATCATGCTTTTTATGAATATGACGGTTTTTCTTAGTATTCCATATATAGAACCGGCTCGAATTTACTCAATGGAAGAATATTTGAACTTAATACAGGAGTGATCATATAACGGTGACGCCGTTCAAGTTGGAGCCCACCGAGAAATTTCTCACTCATTGCCCGTGAAAAGAGAGGAGACTTTGGTCTCACGGTATGGAAGCATTAGACAAGCGATCTCTTTATAACCCAGCCATACCCCCCCGTCAACTGCGACTCAGCACAAGACCTCGTTTGAGAGACTCCGCACTTTGCTTCGTTTTCGTTTCTCAGACAGTTCCCATGTCTCGCTTTAGGTTCCTCTCTCCCTTATCTTCTCTCCCTAGCTAGCTACCTCCATTGTAAACACTTCTGAGTTTGTTCATTTTCTTGTCTTGTTAAGAGCCGTTGTCGTCCTTGTCGTACTTGGCACACGTCGATATCGGTGTGGTTGATCGTATACTTACACTACCCGAGTATGGAGTCCCGGCGATCATGCCGAGCTTTCATGGGTTGCATCTAAACTGGCAAAGCCAGTGTTCGAAGACAAGATCTATGTCACGCCTGGAAAGGATGTGAGAGAGGGCAAAGCGAAGGTTGTTTGGACAGTGCATCAATCAGGAGGCAATGCCAATATCTGTATCATCCATGTTCTAGTACCTTCACAGACGATCCAGTATTTGTATCATTCATGTTCTAGTACCTTCACAGACGATCCCCCTGGGTAAGTCAATATTTTTTTCTTCTTTTTCTTTGCATATTACCAGACATTGATTGTGGCTATTGTCTTCTTTGTTGTTTGATTTTTTATTAATAGTGAAAGAAAGAGCTTATTAAGCTCTCATGGATAAATCCCCCCAATGGCCACTCTTCCAATATAGAATGAGGAGGTAAGGGATTCAAATCTTCACCTTTCCAGAGCTTGTGGTAGGGACGATTTAAAAAATGTGGGTTTCGACTCCCATGCCCTGTAAAGAGGTAAGACAAAAGTCTGAAAGTGAGAGTTAGAGCAAGAATAGACTAAAACCGACCAAAAAAAGAAACTCTCATGGGTATGAACAATAAATGATTATGGTGATAATTATGGTCCCTCCGTTTTCTTAGCTGCCAAAGCACATATCTATAGTGGCCGCCCAACCCTCCGCCTCCCCCTCTCCCTCTCCCTCACCCTCTCTCTCTCTCTCTCTCTCTCTCTCTCTCCTCATCTTCGAGACTTCTTTGTTGATTTCGCGAATGATGCCGTCGACGTCATCCACAGAAGTGGAGAGTTGTCCGGTGAGCTTAGAAGTTTGAAGCGTGCCTCAGAAGAATATGCTCTTTTGGATCTGCTCGCTCGCTCCAGCTCTTATGCTTGCTCCATATAGTAGCTCTCCGCATGTCCTTGAAGCTCCTCTACTGCTGCCTTCAGCAGTCAACTTATCTAAAATGATTTTACGATCAACTGTTATCTCTTTTGCAGGTCTTCTTTCCTAAACTAGAGCTAAATCTAGATTTGGGTGAATTTCTATTCGGATCTAGATGTATCAGAGATAACATACCCTTGATTAGGCCACCGAAATATGCATCAGAGATGCATCTATTCACCGACCGGCGAATGAGATTCTTCTTTAAGACTAAATGATCACTTTTGGTCATTATTTGAGACAGACTCCACTCTAGGTCCTCTTTTGAGAAAAGTAAGGCACTTTGAATCCTTATTTGGGATTTTCCCTAATAAAAATATATAAAGACTTGGCTCATCGCGAAATATGTTTTCCACAATAGTATCACTAGGACATTACATGCAGTGATCGAGAATATCATTGTTGAACATCAACCTCTCGATTGAATGTCTCACAGGTCGATGTGTTGAGAGAGGTGAGGCATCCTAATCTCATCACCCTCATTGGGTCATGTCCCGAGCCCTGCACTCTTGTTTACGAATATATACCAAATGGTAGCCTCAAAGATTGGCTCCGCAGCAGCGAGAGGGCGTAACAGCTGCCGTAGCAAGCCCGAATATGCATCGCCACAGAGCTCTGCTCCGCCCTGGCCTTCCTCCACTCTTGGAAGCCTCACAGCATCGCGCACATGGGGACGTCAAACCAGGGAACATCCTATTGGACGCACAACTCCTGAGCAAGCTCAGCGATTTTGACACCTGCCGATTGCTGTCCAGGGCCGAGTGGTCGAGCAATAACACCACCATCGTGCACCTGACCAACCCGAAAGGGACTCGGGTACATGGACCCTGAGTTCCTCGTCGAGGGAAAGCTCACGATAAAGTCCGACGTATATTTTTTCGGGATTGTACTGGTTGAGTTATTGACGAGGAGGCTCACCTTCGGAATAGCGAAATTAGTGCGTAAGGAAATTAGAGAAGGAACTTTGGAGGCCATCTTGGATCCGTTGGCTGGAAAGTGGCCCTATATGCTGGCCAAGGAGTTGACTCATTTGGCTTTGGAGTGCTGCGAGATGAGCAGGAGTAAAAGGCCGTATCTCTGGTCAGACCGCGTGATACGGTGCTTCAATCTATCGGAGCTTCCTGCGTTAAACCTAGACGTCCAAATACTAGGGAACTTAGCAATATATATGTTGTCATGTGTACTTTGAACTTCAAGTAAATTGACTTCGCTGGCAGTCGTCAGCGAGTACCGGCTGGTTTGTGTGCATATATGTGCATAGATTTTTTGCTATATTGTGTATTAAGCTATCTTCTTGTTAGTTTTCCCTGCGTGTACCCATCATTGCTCTTATGAACAGATCTTCTTTGGCATTAAGTACGTAAACAGTGAGATGGGATTAGTTAGTTATCTGCAGAATCAGATCACCAAATCCAATGCCTTGTTATGCTGTTCGGTTGCGAACTACTTGACTTTTTTGCTGAAATTGTGTTGGTCGGATATCATACTGTTGACACCAAAAATTAGCCAAGTCCTTAACTGTCAATCGGACTGAATAAGACCAAGCAAGATATGATTGAGGTGAAATTCGCTAAAGTCCTCGGCAACTTCAGGTAATTGAGGGGAGATGAGAATTGAGGAGTTGCCGAAAGGCGATACAAGGGAAAGTACTAAATGTTGAACAACGAATGTCGGTAAATGAGACTTAGTTCAGTCGGCAAGCGAACTGAAACTGAAGTGAAGATCGATGGATCAAGAAGAAGATAAGCGTTCAAGTTATGAAGCCAACAATTTCAATCGCAATTGTAACAACTCATTCAATCGTGAAGCTAGCACAACCACCAGTTCTAGGAGCCGTAAATCTTGAAAGCCACAAGCGATAATGGCAGAGAAGCATAGGCTGTTACAACCATCAAGAAGAAGAGTTGCAAGCTATAGAAGAAACCATTGACATTGACGAGGCCGTGATCGTCGAATAGTGGGTCTTTTGGTAACCGTTTGTAAATATATGTGAGAAAAATTATGCACAAAGTCCTAACATAATATCCATCTATCACTTCAATGCTAAATTTTTAAAATTGGTAAATTTAGTCTTGTACATTTTGATGATTTGCTAATGTGATCTTTCCAATCAATTTTGTTCAAAAAAAAAAAAAAAAAAAACACTAACATAGACCATTTTTGCAATTTTTTTTGAAATTTTTTCTCAATTTGTTATTTTGTTCTCTTTTATTTTCTTTTTCTCTTTTATTTTTTTTCCTTATTTCCCTTCACAAGTCTCTAGGCCTTGAGGATGGCTGGCGAAGGTGATTGCAAGAGCCTAGACAAGAGCCTAGCGAGGGCATCTGGTGATTGGCAGAGGAAAATAGCAAAAAAAAAAGGAAAAAAAAAAAGAAACAAAGATTTTTTTAAGATAATTGCAAAAATCGTCAACGTCAGTGATTTCTAGCTAAATTGACTTTATTGGCAAATTATCAAAAAGTCTAGAACTAAATTGACCAAATTAAAAAAAAAAAAAATTGAATTCTAGGAGTCACGCAAAATGCTATTTGCCTTTTATCTGTTGTTAATCGTTGCTAGCACATGTAAGTGTTAAGATTGTAATTCCAATACCCTTTTATAGGGCTGGTTGCGATTAGCTTTAGTCTTCGTACCTCTAATTTCCTCGTCAATCCAAATTTCCTATTCAAGAATCAATAAAGGATCCTTCACTACCTTCGTCTATTTTCATATTAATCCACATTTTGAAGGGTGCTTTCTCGACAAACACATACATCAAAAGTTATTGTATGCACTATAAGAAAAGAGAAAAAAGGAGTGGGCATGTTTGCATCATCTATCACTGGTCACGACCTATGACGCCTTAATATTTAATAGGTCGAAATTAACGTTTGGTAAGGAAAGGAAAGGACATGAACCCAAGAGCCTAATGGCTGTAATCAATGACTGCGAAAAATTTCCTGACTTAACCAAGTAAATCCAATTATACATCTGTCGAAGAGCTTATAATGGTTATATTTGATTTAAGGTTTTAGTTGAGCTCAGTGATCACTACTATCTCATCTCCTACTCATGGAGGCTTCATGTGGTAATGGATGACAACGGCGGCAGTGATGTTAAAACTAGTGGCTCATACGGCTACGTGCAAATTTCTTTCAAAATCATTATCAACGAGATCATCATCTATAGAGAACTTATTATCAAACACAACACCGATCGATCTCATACCATGTGGGGTAATTTTTCCCTGCGAAGTACGTGCTCCGCTTGGAGTGTCAAGTATGATGAAATGACCTTATGGTTTCAAGGGTTAGTATGGAATTGAGCTGAGAAACATGATTATTGAGGCCTTAAGGGCCTTAAGGCAAGGGCAGCAATTAATTTTTCGGGACTTGCTCGTGTCATGTCGACATAAGGTATGTTACGAAATAGGTCAACCCGAGCACGACATGATTGATGGCCTTAATACCATAGATAATGGAGTTGAATTGGCTCGAAAGCATGTGACAGGACTATAACTGTACCGGGCTTGGAAGGTACTAGCAATAACCGGAGATTAAATACTACTAGTGAAAAAAGGGAATCTCTTCCGGTTGGATGAAGGAGCAATTAATCCATTCTAGGGTTTATATTCCATGGATGATAATAAATCTGTCCTATTTAGCGGCGCCAGTGATGGTATAGCCCTTAGTGAAGCATCCACCGTAAATCCTTTCGATGGTTGAAGCTCCCTTGCCTTTCAGATCGGAGGCCTTGTCTGCTAAAATCAAGGATGATATGCGAGCAAATCAATAATGAGCGCAAATGAAGGCATTAAATATGTGATCATCGTCACGCGAGAGCTCACAACGAAGTGCGACGTTTATTCTTTTGGGATCATAGTGCTGCAGTTGTCGACGAAGAGGTCCGCCGTAGGAATAACGAAGGATGTGCAAAGGGCAATCAGTGCAGGGACCTTGGAGGCCATCTTGGATCCTTTGGCTAGGAAGTGGCCTTATATGCTGGCCGCGGAGTTGACCCATTTGGCTTTACGGTGCTGCGAGATGAGCCGAAGGAATAGGCCGGATCTCCGGTCAGACGCGTGGACGGTGGTTCAATCAATCGAAGCTTCGTGTTGATAAACCTGGACTTCCGAATATTTGGGAATTGGGCGATATAACATGTCGCGGATGTGTACTTTGAACTTCGAGTAGATTGACTTTCCCAGTCACGTGTGGCAATCGTCGGCGAGCACCAGCCAACTTGTGTGTATATATACATAACATAGATCTTTTGGTTCAGCGCCATTTACTGAGTTATCCTTTTGATAATTCTTCCTGCTTGTACCCACCGTTGTTCTTATGAAAAGATTTTCTTCCGTATCAAGTTCATTGAAAATTGGTGTGGAAGCTAATTGGAGAGAAACAGAAAAGTTTTTGAATTTATACAAGCCACTCAACAATTATTGAACAAAATAGACAGTTAATCATGAAAAACTATAGACAATGTATACCAACCTCGATACAGGTGGCTGTAATTTATATTGTCCGCGTGCCAATTGTGAATCGAGTACGTGAAATGTGGTAGCTAGGCACTTATTCACCCCCGTGCTGTGGGCTTCATGTACCCGAAAAGAAGAATATAGTTGGGCTTTTCTTTAAACTCTTTGTTTATCACCTTCACCTTGAGTCTTTTCTCTCTCTCTCTCTTTAATTTTATCTTTAAAAAAAAAAAAAACAATAACAACAACAACAATAACTGTCCACATGTCACTCCATCATCCTCAGTTTGGTTCGAATTAGTCTTTTTTTTTAATCTACACCCCTGTCTAATCAGCCTAACTTGTTGACCTAAGCCCGCAACCAACCGCCGCTCGCAATTCTCATTTTCTTAATAATTCCTTGAGTTACAAATAAACATCAGTACGTTTGTTGCCAACTACTTGCCCTTTCTTGCTGAAATCGTAAACTAATAACGTTATCAAGAACAGAAAAATAATCGACTGATAAGGATCGGCCGTGCCCGTTTGCGTTTTACTTGATTATTGTATTCGTTAGACGACTAGGATAGCGATTTGGAAAGCTATGGAATGCGATGTCAAGCTGCGCCTGGTCTTGTATCGTACATCAAAAACTTTATGTTGTGCAATGCACTAAGAGAGAAAAGAAAAAGAAAAGGAGAGGGTATGCTTGCATCATCAAAAACTTTATGGTATGCAATGCACTGAGAGAGAAAAGAAAAAGAAAAGGAGAGGGTAGGCTTGCATCATCTATCACTGGTCATGACTCAGTGACGCCTCAAGCTTGATAGGTCGAATTTATTGACTTTTCGAGCGTTACCATCAGGTGATGAGGGGAAGGAAAGGGACGTGAACCCAGCACCTAATGATTGTATTTTCATGGCTGAAATAGCACAACATCGATTGATCCCGTACCATGTGGTGTAATTTTCCCTGCGAAGTACGTGCGTTGATTGTAGCGTTGAGCATGATGAAACGACCTTATTGTTTTAAGGGTTAGCAAGGAACTATGGTGAGAAACATGATTATTGGGGCCTTCAGGGCAGGGGCGGTGATCCATGTTCGCAGGTCGAATTTGTGTCGTGTGATGTTGTGCCAATATAAAGAAGACCCGAATCATTAGAGTGCCAAAATTTGACACTAAGGGAATACTTAGGCCCTCTTTTGTAACGTTTTTATTTCTCCCAATTTATGTTCTTTTGTTCTCCATAATAAAAAAAGAGCAGAAATTCGTTTGGTAATGTCAATTAATTTATCTATTCCCCGGGATAGGAAAGGGGTTGGAGAATTTATTTGAAACAGCAATAAGAAAAAAAATATTTTTTTATTTCTAGGAACAATTTCTAAAAATAAGTTATTTTTTCTTTTCTTTTTTTCTTTTCTTCTTCCTCATTGCCCCTTGCCACTGCCCCCTACTATGCGGCCACTGTTGCTGGCCGACCACGCACTAACCGACCACCTATCACCACAGCCGCCCGCCGGTTGATCAGTGGCCACCGATCGTCGCCGACTGCCTCCCGCCACCCACCCACCGACCGGTGATGACAATCGCCAATCGTCAGTCAAAGGTCAATGGCGACGGTCAATGGCCAACTGTCAACCAACAAGCAGACAAGCGATGGTTGGCTACCGACCGACAGGCGGCGGTAGCCAATGGCTGGCAAGGAAGAATAAGAAACGAAAAAAAAAAATCTTAAAAAATTAAAAGAAATAGAAATTTTGTGGATTATACCAAACATATTCCTATTATTTTCCATTCCAACAATATAAATTTTGCGTAATTACCAAACAAATTCTTTTATTCAAAATTGTTCCGGGAAATAAAAATAGAAAAAGACTATTTTTGAAAATAACTTGTTTCTCAGAACAAAGCATTACCAAACGGATCCTTAAGTGCCAAAAATTTGGAAAAGTACACTTAAGTGTCAAAATCTTGGAAAAATATACTTAAGTGTTAAAATCGAAACAAAATAGATCAATTAAGTGTTAACGGCGAAAAATTCAACCAAAATGCTGACATGATGTTTTTCGATGATACAAGTGCAAAATAACATCGTTTTGCATGAAGATACGGCTAGATAAGTAAAATACGACATTATTTTGCCTTGATTTGAATTTTAATATAAATATTAATTAAACAAACAAAAAAATGAAATTGCAAAACGGCGAGGGTGGTGCAAGCCCTCACCACTGCTAACCCTTGTTTGTGGCCCTCAGCCAGGCTCAGCAAGGGCAGGTGACCCTTGCCGAATCTGGAGGAGGGCTGCGACTCTCGCCCCAAGCGACTCTCGCCCTAGATGTGGGCGAGGGCTTGCAGGCCCTCGCTGCCAGTTGGCCAAAGTCGCCGGCCCTTAGCCAAGGCCCAACGACCTTAGCCGACCCTCCTCCCACCGTCGTCAACCCTTCCCAACTATAGTGGGGAGGCATCAATGAGAGCTTGCACAGCCCTCGCCTTTTTGCAATCTCCCTTTTTTTTGTTAAATTTAGTTTTGAATTTAGTTTCATTAGTAATTACATTAGAATTCAAATAAGAGGCAAAACGGTGTTATTTTGGCTTTTCTTCGCTAACTTAGCTCTCTGGCAAGTCACGTAAGCAAGTTATATTAATAAAAAAATTGACATGTAGGATTTCCGACAAAAGTCGTCGGACTTAGCATTCAAATGTCCCAATTTTCCAAAAAAAAGTGTCTCTTATATATACATTTCGTAATTTCTAACACTTAAGTGTCCCTTGTGCGAAATTTTGGCACTTGCACTATACTCCTGCCCGATATAAAGATCCCATAAAACAGCACCTGAACACGGCACCATTAATTAATCGTGTCAATCCATTCATTTTAAGGGCGTTCTCCTGTCGAGTAGGTAAAAAAAAACACGTCCTGAAAATCAACAAATCAACACAGCTCGACTCATATTGCATGATAAAATAACGGGTTGATGAGTCGAGACGATTGCATGAATCGCCATCGTACGAAATCAACCCTCCTACATGAAATCAACTTACCAACGAGAACTTGACACGAATCACCTCATATATTCACGAAATTTATTTATAAATTGTAATAATCTATCGAGAAAATATCATCAAAATTACTTAAAGAATATCAAATCGTATCATGACTATTAGTTGATGCTTATATGTTTTGTCTGGAAAATATATCTTTTCTCTTCTCATGATTTCGATCTAGATCAGTGTTTTATTTTTTGTTTGTGTTTTTTCCGGTGCCATGAATCTTTTGTGTTCCATGTTGATTATATATATATAAAATGAGAGACAACCAACTTTATTTAATCACGGCTATACCATGAAACAAAAATTTGACTACTTCCCAAGCAAAGATTTTTCTATGACCCTTGCGCTTGAATGATGGTTAAGAATCATTGTATACATATACCTATATTTTCCGATTGATTTAATCATGTCAATCTTATAAACATGCCAACAATTTTATGTCTATAGATAACCTGATGGACATGCATTCTTTTGACATTGATTAAAAATAATCTGAATAATTTGGTTTTACTAATTTTTATAGAGAAAAATTTGATAAGTTCTATGAGAGTAAAAAAAGCTTTAGATAAATGAATTGTATAATTAGTTGCCTATTAGAAGAGGAAGTGTCTAATAAATTGTCTGGAAGAGAGTGTTGCTTTGTCGGGGTGATCAATTCCAAGGTACGTAGGTTCTAGAACTGGAACCTGGAACCTACTCTGTTATAGTCGATTCCCAGTTTTTTACACTAAAACCTACCCTATTTGCTTGGAATCGGTTCTAGAGCCTACCTTGTTTTTCCATTCCAGTTTCAGAACCGATTCTAGGGTTTACCAGAGAATCTTTTTTTTTTTTTTTTTTTGGTTCATTTTTCACAGCAAAATCATATAAGACTATGAGTTAAAAAATTGTTCAAAGTAAAAGATGAACAATAGCAATCCATATCCGCCAAAAACAACAATCTACAAGATGAATAAGTAGTTACGTACAATTATAAATAATAAAAAGTGCAAATACGTCAAATAAAAGATAAATTATAAAACTCCATTCTCCATGCATCCATAAAAATTTAGGGAAGAGGAAAGACTGACAAGGAATTCCGAGGAAGGACAAAGGATAAGGAGTGCTAAGTTTAAAATTTAGGGGAAAAAATTAGGGTTTTAGTCTTTTAGATTATAAAACCGATTTCGAAACCAATTTTAAAACAAGGCAGTCCAGTCTAGTTCTCGGGTGTGTATTCACTCGGAGCCCATTTCTAGACCAGTTTCAATCAGTCCTCCTAGACCAGTTCCAACGGGAACTAGTTATTGGACTTGTTGTTTGGGTGGTCCAATCTGGTTTCCAAGGTAGACCCAATCCAGTTGCACCACCTTACTACTATGTACTCACTTTTTTGTTATCTTATTTTGTTTTAGCACTATCACAACCCCAAGTTCATTGATAGGCTACGCATTTGGTATAGTTGGTATGTTCAACTTCCACCGAGCTAGATACACAAAAGAAATGGGAAAATATTCAAAATGAGTTTCAGTTCCACTTCTTTAATACACTCAACGGATCACATAGATTGTCTCAGCATTAGGCCACTAAATTATACGGGTTAATATTGTGTCCAGCAGGTTGGACACAAAACACGACACGATCATTAGTCGTGTCTCACAGGAACATGAAACTTATCCAAAGACGATTTGTTTCAACTATACTGGAGGGTGTTATAATTATCTTCTCATTGTGAGTCACATGTTGATTGTGATTAAACCATATGTCATTGATGTTGTGAAAGATGCTTTGTCGAGGCTAGGATTGTCCAATCCACCACCACCATTCCAAGTCAATCAAATGGTAACAGTGTATGTTTCTAATGCCCTCCATTTATTGATGCTAATGACGCTGGTCAGAGTAGTTAAGCCCTTATAAGATTATACAAAAGCCTGAATCTTTTAATCAAGGTAATAATCAGGCTAATATTGGTCAAAATAACTAAATTGTTAACAATAATTTGGCAAATCAAATTGATCAACAAGTCAGTCAACTGTCAAATGTTGAAAATGTAGGGCTAGTGGCTCCATTAGTACGACCCAATGTGAATATTTTTGTTGGGCTTAACATACTGATTGACGTAAATAATCCTACAAGATCGGCATCACCGCCTGGGGACAAGATGACCAACCAAATCAATACTTGAACCTGCACAATTTGCCAGAGAAGTTCAACAACAATTGAGGCTGGACATGGGTGTTATCATACCTGTTCATAGGAAACCATATCTCAAATGGGTTGATAATCACCATTTTCCAAGAGGTTTTCTCACTTTTTTTACTAGCAAAGATGGGTAATCGACCATCGAACACATTGCTCAATTTATAGCCTTTATCTTTGTTGAAAATTGCTTTCACTTTGTACACTAATTTACCACTTAATTCAATGTGTAATTAGGCAAAGATAGAAAGACGATTTTATTCCCAATTTTACAGAACAACACCCGAATTATCGACTCCGATTTGTCCAAACTTTATCAATATAATAGTGAGTTGGTTGATTAGTCTATTGTCAGGTTTAAAAGGGCCAAAAAGATATGCTTCACTTTGCTCTCCAATAAAAAGTTCAAGAATTTGGCTTGCAATGGGTTGAAATTTAACCTTGAATGAAGGTTTGAAGGCCAAGATTTCACCGATTTATTTTAATTGGCAACAAGGATGTCTAAGCATGAGCAATTGTTAAAGGACCAAAGGACACCATCAAGGCATTACAAGAAACGTAGCTTTAATGGAAAATTATGAGTCGGAATATAAATAAACCCTAATGAAAACATTGAAACAAATGTCGCAAAAATGATGCTCGACAAACCTTTGTTTGTTGATCCTTAAAGCCTACCAAGAATAAAAGAAACAAAAATGGCTAAAGCTAAGGACACTCAAGTTTAATTGTTCGACATTCATAAATTGGACGAAATCTTCAATTTACTTTTAAAAGATAGCCTAATAAAATTCACATAGGGCCAAGTTATCCCGAGTTAAAAGTATTTAGTGAATTAAAAATATTATAAGTGACACCATTCATGGAGTCATATCACAATTGATTGTATTGTTTTCAAGAAGCAATTTGGTAGGGAAAAATTAAATTTGCCAATTATAAGGGAAATATGATGACTCTTGATTATCTAATTTAAAATAATCAAAGATCAATGAGTCATTCAATTCCTTCGAAATGAGACATATGTTGACACCCAAAAATTATTGATTTTTTGTTATTATCAACAAGTGACAAACTCAAATGAGAACAATAGTTTGGTCAGAATGGCCAAAAACCTACCAATGAAGTCATCGACAAAGTGAAAATTATAGATAAAAGTTTTCATCAATCAATAAGGCTATTGTAGATTTTACTTTGTGTAAGAACTCGAAGGCGGTGATGAATAACTCGACACAAGAACATGAGTGCTAGGTAGTTGCATCTGCATTAGCATGATTTTTATAAGTTCTTGTGGATTAGTATCGTTGGATAATTAGAATATCTTGTAATTTCTTAAAACCACATGATTAGTATTGTTGGATAATTAGAAAATCTTGTAATTTCTTAAAACCACCTGATAAGATTATGAAGTTCTTTTCTTTATTCAATTTCAATAACCATTATATATAACTGTCTATAGAGAGTTATAAATAACCCAAGCATGTTGATTTTAAAATAACCCCCAATTAATCAATGAACCAAATGTTCTCACAAGTTTATCTTTTATCTTTACTCTCTTCTATTATACATTGTTGGCAACGATTGTTCCTAATATCATACTTTTAAATTCTTTATCTAAAATCAACAAAAGACCATTCCTCAACCTTATTGAGTTATAGCCATCGGTCCACGTTCTTTAAGGATATTTCATCATTTTTTTGTTCAAACATCACATCACTAACATCATGTAACCCTGACATGGTAGACACATAATTAGGAGAAGTGTGCAAACTCGTTCCCAAGCAGTTGGCTGCTACTCTCCACTTTTTCTTCTCTTGGTTTGGAATAAATACAAACTCCCTCTTTGACGGGTCGAAATAGTCTAATGAGTTTGGTACGTACGAATTTGGATATCACTTGACCATTGCAATTTCAAAAGAAAAAGTGGAAAAAGAGAAGAAAATAATAATTACAAGCTGTTACGATATGACAAATTGAATGAGCAATCGAAGTCAATCCTAAGGTCTGCCATATGAAACCAAAAATCACTTCATCGGTTCCCCTTTCTGAAGCTGCCATGTGCTCCTCATCACTAGTTCTTTCCTTTTTCTTATTTTAAGCGACTCCTCAGTGCAGATTCACTAAGTCAAAATTTACGGCCGAAAGCATTATAATATCTACTACATTAGCGTGCTAATATCTGCTATATTATATTGCCGAATGTAACCATGCGTTGCCTTTAGATAACAAAAGACTAAATAATATCATTTTATGATGAAATATTTTGACAGAAAATGAAAAGAAATCATTTAAAAATATGCAATACAAAGGAACTGTATAAATATCTATGGAAAGAGAGAAAAAAACATGAAAAATATTTCGAGGTTTGAATTCTTTAGAAAGGTTGTAGTTGGACCCAAAAAAAAAAAAAAAAATTGAAATCTTTACTATCGAGAAAGGTGAAATAAAATAAGGTTATGAATTTACACATTCGTCCATGGACTCGATATCCGTGAAATAAATAATTAAGAATATCTTGGGAAAGGACAAAAGCGACTAACATCTCTTAAAATTAACAAAGTCTTTTTCTGCTTCATATAAAAGTATCAATCAAGTAAAAAAGTAGACCTGAATCACCGAAACTTCAAGAATAGAAACGTCGGCATCCGTGGCGTTTGACTTGACTATGTGGATAAGAAATTCCCTCTCGTCAGGTCATCCTTTTATAACCCAGGAACTTGAATTCAAAATTGATGTGAATGAAGAATGTGGTCAAAAAAATGTTTGTTTTTCTTCCTCTTTTTATTATAGATCTATCTATCTATCTACTTATGATTTAAGATTAAAAGAGACCACATTTCACTCTACACTATTATTGTTGCTAGCATACAAGCTAATGAATTTTGAGCGATGAAAAATCATGTGAAAATAAATAGCGATAAACACTATTGACTTGAAATCACAAACATGATATAACATTGACGTGAGTAGGTGTATAATTAGGAGATGGGTACAAAGTTATCTCTTGTTGCCAAGTAGTCAGCGTCTATTCTCTCCGCTTTTCTTTTTCTTCCTTTTGATCTGGAATAAATACATACTAATTTGGATGCGCACTCGAAGTCAATCCTAAGGTCGGCCATATGCAGCCAAAATCACTTCATCAGCTCCCATTTCTGACTTCATCAGCTCCCCTTTCTGAAGTTATCATGTGTTCCTCGCTTTTCCTTATTTTAAGTGATTTCTAAGACCAATTCACTAAATCATAAATATCTGTGAAAAGGCCAAAAGATATTTCCATACTTGAGATCTTATTTAGGAAACTCATTGCTGGAAAAAAGTTCTGATTCTTAATATTGAAAAATATGAGAGATAAAATAACATTAATAAGTCATGCTTTCATCCATGGACTCAATATTTGCAAGACAAGTAAATATATATTTGGAGGAAGAACAAAATTAATTGTGATCCTTTAAAATTTTGGAAGCTCCCTTCACATTATATAATACAGCAATGGAAATATGGTTATATGACGTTTGATTTAACTATTGGACAGATATTCACTCTTGTTAGCGCATCTTTCCGGCCTAAAAACTTGGCTTCAAGATTGATTTGAGTGAAGAATGTGGCCAAACAATGTTTGTTTTTCCTCTTTTCTTATTCAAACCCACCAAACATGCCATTGATATTGCATTTCAAAAGATGCAAGTCAGAATAGAATATGATATTTAGCTACACAAAATGTACCACAAGAAGAAAAAACATTATGAATTTTACGCATTCGTACATGGACTCAATTTTTGTAAGATAAGTAACAGAGAATATTTGGAGGAATAACAAAATTGATTAAGATTCTTTAAAGTTTAGGAAGCTCGCTTCACGTTATCTAATATAGTAATCGGAACACGGTTACATAATATTTGATTTAATCGCGTGGATAAATATTCACTCTTTTTCGTGTATCTTTTCGTACTTGGAAACTTAGTTTTTAGATTGATTTGAGTAAAAAATGTGGCCCAATAATGTTTGTTTTTCCTCTTTTCCTAGTCAAACTCACGAAAAAATCATTACATTTCAAAAGATTCAACCCAGAATAAGATATGATATTTTGCTACACAAAATGTACCACAAGAAGAAAAAGCAAAAGTTTCTTCCTTTGATTAAAGAGAAATGACCTCCCATGTTTTTCGGCCATACAATTGTCCTGTCACTGAAGTGCAACACCATAAGGTTCCCTCAAATCAAGCCGAACAGCCCCTCTTCGGACAAGCCGTGCTTCTGACAGTCTTTGGGAAATAATGAATGTAGCTGTCAAAGTCATCGTCCCACGGTTTCCACGATGGAATCGGAGACTACAGCCTCTAATTCAATAGGACGGGAATAGAAAACCGTGTCTTGATTAGCAATTAATTAGATATGACGTCCAATCCGGTCGGCTTTTTTCAAAAAAAAAATCCGGTCGGCTTTTGCTCCCCTTGACTTGGTATTTCTCATCCGCCACGTATTATAAATCTTATGATTTTTATAATCGTTGTTATTAGTATAATTTTTTTGTTAGAACAAAGACTAGCCATCAACTATCGAGATTAGGGAGATCTAGGAGAGGTTACTTTCACTGAACATAACTTTTTAGATTCATGCCTTTGTAAGACATAAAAATAATAATCATTTTACTATTCAATCTAAGTCTTTTGTTGCATTGACAATATAAGAATTTAATCATTTCACCTCAATTCTTAGCATTTTAAACGATATAAATGTATGGTATGCATTCTCCTCAAAATCCAATCATTGAAATATTTGAGAATTACTATAAATCTAAGTCGATTGTTTGTATCTGAAGTGCTCCTTCAGCGGGGTCAGTTTGGCACGTCTTTGGTGGCTATGCGATCATGGCAATTCTTTTCCCACTGTCCCCCTTTCCTCCTACTAATTATTATGTTTCTAAATGCGCCAGCAAAAGGTTGCATTCATCTTAAAGGCCCGAATTTGTCAAGGTAATTCTGAAAATATGGGATATTTTCCACGCGTCCTTTCCTCTTGACGTGAACTGTTTGATGTTCGATACATTTTCTTAAAATACAACAACACTTCAATCCTGAATGGCTTGCACTTAATTGCTTAACAGTGGCATGTCTCGGACCAAGGGACTTCATGGCTGTAAGCATTCAGGTGAGGCTGTGGTAACGGGTTCAGTGGCCCAAACCCTTTAGCTTCGTATTGAGAGGACAAGAGAGAGTAGAGACGGCAGCGGCAGACGAGACAAAAGCGAAAACGAGAGTGAAGCTAGGTCGTGAGTCAGGAGGGAGAGAAAAAGTAGAGCGTCGTCGCGACTGACTCAAGGGGAGAGAGAGAGAGAGAGGACAAGTTAGGCCAACAGCGTCACATAGGGCTCACTGAATGAATTAGTGCAAAAATGATGTGGTGTCACAATTGCACGCAATATTTTCTCAAACAATACATGTATGGAATGACCAAAAAATATTTTGAGATTGGAACTCTTTGCGGAAAGGTTGTTGTAGTGTAAAAAATATTCAAATATTATGCGAATTAGTACATTCGTCTATAGACCTGATATTTTTTAAAATAAAGAATATTTGGGGAAGGACAAAAATATTCAAGATTCTGTAGAATTAAGAGACTCTTCCCACTTTATACAGGTACAGATTATATAAAACATCTACGAGAATCACCACAAAATACACCAATAGAAACGCTTGCATCTATGGCCTTTGACTTTAGACCCATTAAAATGGATCATGAACTCATTTTTTAATTCATACTAAGTTGTTATATATGTGTTACTTTTATTCAGTAAATGGGTCATAAATGAGTTTAATTATAATATGGATGTTAAATATGTCATAAATAAGTTTACAACTTACTTAAACTCAACTCATCTTTATAACTCTCTTAATTTTGTCTTGCCCTCACTCATCTCATACTCATTCACTCCATGCACTTGCCTCAATTTGAATATGAGTTTTCCTAAATTTAGTTAATATGGAAGTGTTTTAGTAAAATATATTAGGTCAAATACGGATCATTAGATTTGCATTACATGGCAAATGATCAAATCCAATTAAATGGTTTTATTTGCATTAGACAATTTTCGACCTTATTCAAACCCAACCCCCATTTGACGAGTTTACTTAATCATGTGAATAGATATTCCCTCTTGTCAATGCATCATTTTTTGACCAGGAACTTAGCTTCAAAATTGATTTGAGTGAAGAATGTGGTGAACTACTGTTGGTCCATTATAGGCAAATTCGCGGAACATCTCATAGTAGAACATGACATTGAAGGGGGAAAAAACCAAGTTTATTCAAGATTCTTTGAGACTTCTAACCATTTAATGTTTTGACAACGCCATTCGCATCCCTCCAGCTATGGCAATGAATGGCAATATGAGCCATGGAATTTAATAAAATTAAATAAAAGAAAGAAAAAAAAAAGTTTACTCCAAGTAAATCCTCTTGGGACAAAGCTGTCCTTCCATGAAAATTCGATGCTACTTGCCGACAGTTTTCGGAAACGACGAATGAAGCTGTCAAAGTCATCGTCCTATGGTTGGCACGAAGGAATCAATCCGAGAGACGACAGCGGAGCCAAGAAAACCGCGTTTAGCAGCCAAGTTGATGAGACATGTCATTGGTGTAGTTGAGATTTCACTCTTTCAAAAGTAAAAAGCATAACCGTTTTCTCATTCAATCGACTTTTCTTTACTGTATCGTAATATAGATATTTAACTGTCTTGTCCAAACTTAAAATGTTATGTTAATTCTTAGCATTTCAAGCAATCCAAATATACGGTATACTTTCTTCTCAAAACCCTTTCATAAAAATAATAATGGACTATTATATATCTAAGTCATTTATTTTGTTTGAATATCTAAATAGTAAATCATATCTTCATCTAATCCGAAAACTTGGCTTCAAAATTAATTTGAGTGAAGAATGAGGTCAAATGATGTTTGTTTTTGTTTCTCTTTTTATTCGGACTTATGAAAGTCTCGTTGATATTATAATGTTTTACGGGTGTCATAATTATCTTTTAATTGAAGATTAAAAGAGACTTTGTTTCATTATACACTATTATCATTGATTGCAAATAAGCTAATGAATTTCTAATTTTCTAGCAATGAAAAATCACGTGAAAATAAATAGTAATAAAACGCTGTTGATTTGAAATCACAAACGTGACATAACCTCGACGTAAGTAGACGTATGTATGGAGATGGGTACAAATTTATCTCTTGTTGCCAAGTAGTCGGTGCCTTCTCTCACCACTTTTCTTTTTCTTCCTTTTGATTTGGAATAAATACATACTAACTTCGATGAGCACTCGAAGTCAATCCTAAGGTCGGCCATATGCAGCCAAAATCACTTCATCAGCTCCCCTTTCTGAAGTTATCACGTGTTCCTCGCTTTCCCTTATTTTAAGTGATTTCTCAAGACTAATTCATTTAATCATAAATATCCGTTAAAAGACAAAAATTATTTCCATACTTGAGATATTTTTTAGGAAAGTTGTTGCAGAAAAAAAAATTTCTGATTCTTAATATTGAAAAATAGGAGAGACAAGATAATATTAAGAATTCTTGCATTCGTCCATGGACTCAGGAATTACAAGCTAAGTAACCTAAAATATTTGGAGGAAGAACAAAATCGATTGAGATCCTTTAAAATTTCGGAAGATCCTTTTTCGTTATATAATACAGTAATCGAAACGCGGTTATATGACATTTATTTAACCGCGTGGACAAATATCCACTCTTGTCGGTGCATCTTTTCCTACCCAGAAAATTTAGCTTTAAGATTGATTTGAGTGAAGAATGTGACCAAACAATGTTTGTTTTTCCTCTTTTCCTATTCAAACCCACCAAACATGCCAAATGATATCACATTTTAAAAGATGCAAGCCAAAATAGAATATGATATCTAGTTTCACAAAATGTACGAAGAGAAGAAAAAACATTATCAATTTACGCATTAATCCGTGGACTCAATATTTGCAAGATAAGTAACAAAGAGTATTTGAAGGAAGAACAAAATTAATTGAGATCCCTTAAAATTTAGGAAGCTCCCTTCATGTTATATAATACAACAATTGGAACACAGTTATATGATGTTTGATTTAACCGCATGGACAAATATTCGCTTTTTTTGGCGCATCTTTTCCTGCTCAGAAACTTATTTTTTAGATTGATTTGAGTGAAGAATGTAGCCAAACAATGTTTAGTTTTCCTCTTTCCCTATTCAAACTCACGAAACATGTCATTGATAGTACATTTCAAAAGATGCAACCCAGAATAGAATATGATATTTTGCTACACAAAATGGACCGCAAGAAGAAAAAGCACTAGTTTCTTCCTTTAATTCAAGAGAATTGACCTCACATGCAATTGAGTTGCAACCCATAAGGTTCCCTCACAGCAAGCCAAACGGCCCCTCTTTGGACAAGCCGTGCTTCTGACAGTTTTTTGGAAATAATGAATGAAGCTGTCAAAGTCATCGTCCCGTGGTTTCCACGGTGGAACGTGAGATTGCAGCCTCCAATTCAATAGGGGGGGAATAGAAAACCATTAGCAATAAATTACATATGACGTACCGGCTTTTGCTCCCCTTGACTTGATATTTCCCACAAGACACGTATTGTAAATTTTGAAATTTTTATAATCGTTGTCGATAATTTATTTTTTTGTTAGAACTAAGACTAGCCATCAACTATCGAGATTAGGGAGATCTAGGAGAGGTTACTTTTATTGGCCATGACTTCTGAGATCTCACGCCTTTATAAGACATAAAAATAATGATCATTTTATATTTAATTAAGTCCTTTTTCCATTAACAGTATAAGTATTTAACCGTTTTACCTCAATTCTTAGCATTTTAAACAAAATAATGTATGGCATGCATTCTTCTCAAAATCTAATCATTGAATGAGAATTACTATATATCTAAGAAATTGTTTGTCTTTGAAGTCCTCCTTCAATTCTTAGCAACTCATGTCGCTCACTGAATTTTATTTTATTTTTTTTAAGTCAGAACGCTCACTAAATTGGCTAGTGCAAAAATGATATACCGTCACAATTGCACACAATATTTTCTCAGGTAATGCATGTATGAAATGACAAAAAATATTTTGAGATTTCAACTCTTTGTAGAAAGGTTGTTATAAGGTAAAAAAATATTCAAATAATATATGAATTTGCACATTCGTCTATAGACCTGATATTTTTAAAATAAAGAATATATGGGGAAGGACAAAACAACTGAGATCCCATAGAATTAAGAGACCTCTTCCACTTTTATATGATGGTATAGATTATATAAACATCCACGTGAATCACACAAAACCCACCAATAGAAATTCTTGCATCAATAGTGTTTAGGTAATATGAGTTATAAACACATTTAATAACTCATTTATGATGACTTGGGTTACCATATGGGTTGGTTATATTTAGTAAATGTCATAAATCGGTTAAAATATATCATGGGTGTAAAGTGAGTCACAATTACAACTCACTTAAATTCAACCTACCTTTATGACTTCCCTCTTCATTATTGCTCAATCTCACTTAATTTCGCGCTCGGTCATCTCGCACTCTCACTTTAGTTTATGTATGAGTTTTCCTAAATTGAATTAAAATATGTAAATATTTTAGTAATATGTGTCCAGTTGGGTATCAGTTGGGTTATGGATCAGGTCGGGTTTTGATTACTAGATTTACATTACATGAGAATTGATAAAAATTGGTTAAATAGGTCTATTTGAATCCAACCATTTTTTGACTCGATTCAAGCCTAATTTGATCCACTCATTTGACGAGGCTACTTAATTGTGTAAATAGATATTCCCTCTTGTCAATGCATCATTTTCTGCCTCAGAGCTTAGCTTCTAGATTGATTTGAGTGAAGAATGTGGTCAATTACTGTTTGTTCTTTTTAGTCAAATTCACGAAACATCTCATGGTAGATTTTGATGTTGAAGGGGGAAAAAAACCAAGTCCTAACCATTAACGCTTTGACAACGCCATTCGTGTCCCATCCAGCTATGGCAATGAATGGCAATAATATGAGGCAAGGAACTTACTAAAATCAAATAAAATAAAGAAAAAAAGGGGTTCACTCCAAATAAATCCTCTTAGGACAAAGCTATCTTTCTATAAAAATTCGATGCAACTTACCGATGGTTTTCGGAAGCAACGAATGAAGCCGTCAAAGTCATCGTCCTATGGTTGGCACGAGGGAATCTGAGAGACTACGGCGGTCCCAAGAAAACCGTGTTTTAACGAGCAACTAATTTGATAAAACATGTCATTTGGTGTAGTTGAGATTTCACGCCCCTTCAAAAGAAAAAGTATAAACGTTTTCTCACTCATTCGGCTTTTTTTCCTTGTATCGATAATATAGGTATTTAACCGTCTTTGCCTCAATCTAAAGTGTTATGTCAATTCTCACATTTTAAGCAATCCAAATGGACGACATACTTTCCCCTCAAAATCCATTTATCAAAATTATAGAGGACTATAATATATCTAAGTCATTTGTTTTATTGGAATATTTACATAATAAACCATGTTTTCGTCTTACAACTTAAACTTTTAGAACAATTAGCAGTGATCATATAAAAACTTACATGGTATTAGGGCACGAGATCTTGAATTTAAATTTTTCCATCTCCCTATTTAATCTTTCTAGACCTTTATTTGCCTCTCTAACTTTATATTTCCACACTTTAGGTTTAGAATAAAATCCAGTCTACGCGTCATCTTCGGTAGCCATGCAGTCATGGCAACTTTTTTCCCGCCCTCTCCCATTTTCTCCTAATTATTACTATGTTTCTAAATGTGCTAGCAAAAAATTTCATAGAGTGTTTTTACGTAATGCTTAACGAAATAATTTTTTCAATTTTTTATGCACAAATTGTTACCATGATATGTGTGCCAACTGTTTTTGAACCATGATATTGCTTTTTTCGATGTTTGATACATTTTCCTAAAATAGAGCAGCACTTCAATTCTAAGCAACCTGTGCCATGTTACCTAATGGACACTACCTTGTTTGAATAGGCTTCGTGCCTGTAAACATCCTTGATAGGCTGGGGCGACGATAGGTTGGCTAATTATAAACTCTTAGATTATGGATTGAGTATGGCGACTATGGCTCAAACGAAACATTTTGTACCATAATATCCTTAAAAAATTGCTAGATTTGATAGCCTCTTTCCACACGCTTTTACCGGCCAAAATAGAAAATAAATATCCGATCCTGCGAAGAATTTATTCGGCATCAATAGAAATTCTGTGCCAAACTTAGCTCAATAATTTTATTTTATTTTTTGGTCCCTTTGTCTTGGCGTTAGAAGACAAGCAACTGTTCCCCTTCTGAATATCGGCCGCACCGGTTGAAGACGTGCGGTGCTCAACCCTCACCGTTTGACCCAGTAAAATCCGAAGTCGCCACTGGCGAGATCGATGCCACGTGGAGGCCGACCACGGTGAACTGCACGGAGAAGAAGATTCTCCTTCCGGTAATTTTGTCCGGGTGCGGACCGGAACGTGTCAACGTGCGACCATTCCCACGCAGAGAGAATCGGGAGCTGGCGCTTTGGAATATTCCCTTTTGGGCTGGCCCACTTACATCCGTACACGCTTGACTCTGCCAATCAGACATTTTCCTCAAAATATTTTAATTAAGGTAAAACAGTCAGCGAATCAGAAACCTCGGCCGGGAAATTCCGACCAATACTTTCTTTTTTTTTCGAATTTAAAGCAAGAAGAAATATCTTCAGCTGGCTTTCGTTTTCTCATCTGTTATTAAAAAAATATGCTTGCAAAATTTTATGTAAAAAGAAAAATCTGAGTAATGACGTCCTAGAGAGGCTTGCATAACTTCACTCTTATTAAAAAAATCAAGATGATTCCTTTTTTTCGCTCATTATTTCATCTTTGTTTATTAATCTTTAAATTCAATCCATATGTTGTTGGAGCTAAATTTTTCTTTGATTGAATTTGGCATTGTCACTATTCAGGTAATACTCTAATGCTAGTTGTTGGGTGCATTTGGGAACCACTTCCCAAAGCCCCTTGGGAGTCCAAAGCCCTTTGGACAAAAAAAATGGTGTTTGGAAAAAAACTTTGGAAGGGACTTAGGCTGAATGCTAGCATTTTTAAGGCTGCAAGCCCAAGTCAGGTGGGGGGTTGCCTTGGGCTTTTCAGCATTTTCGGCATGCTGAGGCGATACTGTTCACTTTTTTTTTTTCCAAAATTGTCCTCATGAATTTTTTGTTTTTCCGGTTCGTGTCCTTGGATGAAACACTGTTCATCTTCTCCGGGCCGACGACTGCTACAGGGACGCCACGACCTAAGCGATCGTTGTCGGAGAGTCGGGCGACCTCCACGAGTCGCGGCGTTGCCGGCGACCGTCGCTTGCCGCACCGTGACCTCTGCGCGGAGCTCATTGGGGCCGCGCGACCCATCTGGTCGCAGGTTTGGTGGTCGCGACTAGATCTGGTGCCGGAGGCTTGAGTGGCGACCGGATCTGGGTCGCGCGACCTCGCGCCCCCGATCGGGTCACGGCGGCATCGCGCGACCTCCCGCCACCTCACCGCCCCCGATCCGGGGCGGCGAGGTCGCACAACCTCATCGCGACCCGGATCCGGGGCGGCGAGGTCCTCCCGCGACCTCAACGCCCCGGATCTAGGTCGCCGGAGGTCGAGGCGGCGTCGCGCGACGGGCGCGACCTCGCCGCCCCAAATCCGGGGTCACCGGAGGTCGAGGCCGCGTCGCACGACGCGCGCAACCTCGCCGCCCCTGCATCCGGAGTCGCCGGAGGTCGTGACGGCGTCGTGCGACCTCACCGCCCTAGATCCGGGGTCGTCAGAGGTCGCCGGCGATCGCCGGAAGTCGCTGACGGCCGCTGCCCTTGCCGCTTAATTTTTTTTACCACAAAACTCCTTTGTAAATGTAATTTCCCAAACACTATTTGCTCAAAGCACTTTACAAAAAGCTTTCAAAGTACAATTTATCAAACATAGTTTGCATTTTGAAAAACACCTTTAAGTCAAAAGTCTTTGTATTTTCCTAAAGCGCTTTCCCCAAAAGTGATTCCCAAACGCACCCGTTGTCATTGCACTCCAATTTTCTTTATCTTTATTTTTTCAAATTAAAGACACATGCATGGCAACCGTTTTATTAAGTGAATATGATCTTAGATATCGGTACACATATGTTATTAAATATTCAAGGTGTTTGATGTTATATAGAAGTTTGCCGTTTGAAAGCTAGCAAGTGAATACAAATCGTCACACAACTTCCCGAAAACACGTATATTGCAGATGTTAAAATATCCAATATCGCTTGACTATAAAATTTATATGCTGTTTATATACATGCGGCTTTCCTCCAATCTTTATGGTAATAGAGCGGGAAGTCTGAGTTCAAATTTTTCAAGCCCATATTTACCTCTTCAATTTACATATTTCCATGTTTAGACCTAAGTTCTAGTCTTTTTCAAAGAGTTGAAGATCGTATTAGAGGCGATAGGAACAGAGTGAAAATATAGAATTAGAAGTCTTCAAACTTAAACAACAAATGACGATAAACTATCTTGATACCACCAAGGTAATGAAATATAGAAAGGAAACCGTGCTCGCTTCGCTAATCAAACCCATAATATTTAATGAATGAGAAAGGAATCTTTGAGACTCTCAAATTGGCAGGTTACTTACTAAACAATAATTTATATTTAATTTCATTGTATGTCAAATAAAATAAGTCTCACAAGCCTTCCTAAGACCCAATCAGTCCTACTAAATTCATCAAATTTGTCATCATCCAGTGGCACAGATGACTGCGTAATGTTTCTTTAGACTTGGTGAAGGACAGAGAGTAGCGATGAGATTTCGATAATACTATAATAAGAATTAATATTTATAGCAACATTTAAAGTGCATCGACGTTTGACCGTGAAGCTTATCAAGTCATCAAGCGACGAGGAGTCACGCGGAACCACGGCGGTACCGGTTCAACTTTGCCCGGCATGGCAATGGGAGAGGGATCGCAGAGTTAGTAGCTTGGATGTCATGGTAGTTTGTTTCTTTTTCTTGTGAATTTGGGGTTTGCTTGTTTGAAGGGAAACTATATCTGAAAATTTATTTTTGGACTTTCCAATGTTTGGATGATAGACTAATCAATTTACAAAAAACGTTTTGCATGAACTGAAAATAATAAGTTTAAATTAGAAGAAAAACAACTTTTCATTTTTTTAACATAAAGAAAACCATTTTCCCTATGAAATTTTCAGGGAGACGGACACACTTTGGATTCAAATCTTGTTGGGAGTGTGCCTTTAAGATCACCCTGAAGGTGGACCGGTCGAGATTCGTGAAAATGCCGACTCAAAAAAAAAAAAGAAGAAGAAGAAAACAATGGATCGCAAGCTGGAGCCCATTGCTGCCTGCCCAGAACCTTCCTCCTTCGTCAAGAAGGAACCCACGTAAAAATGGAGGAGAAGAAACCGCTTGCGTGCGTGGATGTTTTGCCAAATGGAGGTGTTTCTTCTCTGGCCGTTCTTCTCCATTCATCGTCAAGGTCGTGGGGGTCGCTTGTAGCGACGTGCGTACGTCGCGTTAAATGCTTCATCAATCAATTTGCTCGTGACTGTCCTTTTGAAAGAAACTCGACAAAAATTTTAAGTTTTGACAAAAAAAAAAAAAAAAAAAAACGGAAAACGACAACAAAATTTTAAGTACTTGAGAAATGACCTTAACATTCAGGGTTCGATTCTCGTCACCACATGGCCACGGCCAAAGGAACTCTTACCAAGGCTCCGTTCATTTCGCGGAAAATAATTTTCGAGAAAATATTTTCTGGATTTTCCGACGTTCGTTTCACGAAAAATGAATTCCTAGGGGAAAATATTTATTTGATACGAAATACTTGAAATCTTTTTAAACATTCAAAATGTTAGCACGTACATTGTCTAAAGTGTCTATTAATACCATAGTTTTCCGAAATTTGAATACACAATTATTTTGTTTCAAATCTTGAAGAAGCCATAAATAGAAGTTGAAAGTAGATTATAAGCATGGAAATATGATTTATACTCCCTAACGATCGAACGGCATGGGGTCTTGCTCCCCGTTGAGCGGGCAGGAGTCTAGAGGCCGCCCCAATGGGGTCGGAGAGGTTGTGCCTCGTGACATCAGAGGACTTATAAAATCAAAGTCCATATTTTATTAGTAATTTGGATTTTAACCTATAAATAACTAATGAATATATATATATATATGTATATTATATCTTATAATTGAGTGATGTAATAGAAAGGTGAAAAGTGCTAATTATAGTAGAATTCTTAACTAGTTGTAATCCTAGTTTAAGGATGAAATAGGATAAAACCTTGCATCTCATTTTCACTTTTACTATATTTTTATTTTTATTTTTTGTGATTGTATGGCAAATCCTAACAATAAGTGCAAACAAATAGGTTTGTACTAATGCTGTAGCATTTTGAAACTCGCGAGATAATTTTTTCTGAAAATTGACATATTAGTGAGAATGTAACAACAAAAAATATAATCTTTTTTTTTCTCACACGAGGTAGGTTCAACATTGATCTTCTGACCAATTAAATCGAACTAAACTAAACTAGAGCATGTGGAATGACTTTTTGCCTATGAACTAGCTATCTACTATTCCCCATTCTGTTTTTTCTTTGTTATGTGAAGACGCGGGATACTATTATTGTGAATTCCTAACGACCAATGAAAGTTTTTATTCATTTAAAAGGAAAAAAAAAACTGAAGCGCTAAGTCAAACTTGCCGATCTAATCAGGTTTCCAAAACAAAGTATCTACATTTGATTGTCTGGATTTCTAATTAAAATAAGATTAGATATGATAGAATATGAAATTCAAAAGATTTTGCTATCATATCCACTATTTAGTAATTGCAATAATAAAGTCATATATATTTACATCATGTTATATATTATTTCATATAAACGCTTCTATGAATCACAAATTTTACAAACGGAGATAATAAATATCTTTTGTGACACTCTTATCTACTTTATTTTTATTTTCTCTTTTATTATATTTTTCTTTCTTTTTAATTAATTTCTTTTTTATTTCCTTGATCTCCTTCCTTCATTCTCTAATAAAATTTTATTAAATAGCAAATCATACCAATATACCTAACATATATATTTATATGTTGAATAAATATTATAAGATAAAATTAAATTCGAATATATAAATAAAAATAAGATTAAATTAAAAAACTAATTTTTATTTTTATTTTGAATTTCTTATATTAGAATTCTAATATTAATTATATTGAAATATAATTTTAATTTATTAATTTCAGAAATTTGTTATTTGAGAAGAAACTTTCTTCTTATGGATATTAAAAATTATATCCGAAATAATTTTATGTAGTATATCTTTTTTATATCCAACTTTATTCTACATGATAAGACTAAATTTAAAATAAGATAAATTTTATTATATCCCGAATTTTATTCACGTAATTGGAAGTAACCAATTAGTCACGAAACCTAGAAATCGATCTAAACACAGCTAATGGCTAAGAGAAGGGGGAGAAGAAGACCTTCGGATGCAGTAGAGCCCGCCCAGAAGTAGTTTAATGCAAATTTGCTGGCCGGGTTGCGTTTTTAAAATGAAATCACTATTCAAACGTTATTAATTTATCCCAGGATGATGCAGAGTTTATCTCTTTTTAATCTTTTATCTCGTGGGTTTTAAATTTGCTGTAGCGGAGGAGGCGATCAAGAGCTTTAGGACAAGACATATCTTTTACGAACCTTCCCTCCCCCAGTCACAGTCTTTCAAAGCCCGACTAATCTCGCCGCTGCCCCTCTCAGCGTTTGGTTCGTCCAACATTGGAAACTTCGATGCTTCGCTCTCCGACGCCTCTGTCCTGTCTCTAAAACGTCTCCATTGAGCCTGGGGTTTTCCCATAAAGAAAGAGAGAGAGAGAGAGAGAGAGGGGGGAGGGAGAAGGCAGGAGTGTGCTGGGACGGCAGAATCGATCGGGCTGGAGAGAGAAAGGGAGGATTTTTGGAGGTAAAAAGTTGTGGGTAGTTCGTGGGTGGGGATGCTGATCGGTGGGCTCGTGCCTGAATCGATCCTCGCGTGAATTCTCGGTGCGGAGGGAGGGGGAGGGAGGAAAGGTGTGTGCTTTTCCCGCTAGTGTTTGAGTTGGCGCTGAATTGCTGGAGTTCGTGGGGTGGCGCGGAGCAATTGTAATAATTGGGATTGATGGGTGTCGAGTTTTGATGGTTGGTGGAGCTGCTGAGCTTGTGCTTGTGCTGTTGCCATGGCGATGGTGAGCCGCCCGCCTCCGTTAACGACAAGCGTGGATCGGATTCCGATTCACGAAGTCGGAGTTTCGGCGATTATGGCGAGCAGAGGGGAATCTGTGGCTGAACCGTCGACGCCGCCGGCGCCGGTCGGGGATGAGAAGATTTACGTCGAGGTCGGGAATAATGTGAAAGAGAGCAAATCGACGCTTATTTGGGCTGTGCGGAACACTGGTGGCAAGAACATTTGTGTTATCTATGTTCTGGTTCCTCCGCAGAAGATCCGAATGGGTAAGTCGAGGTCAAACTGCAATATGTTTTTCTGTAAAGTTTGTTTCTTTTGGCCAGAAACTGTAAAGTTGTGCATCATGGTCTCTCTTTCTCAACCCTTAATTAATTTGGGTGATCTCGATATTAGATCGCTTGTGACTTCTGGGGAAAGATTGATTGGCCGTGTTGATAACTTCAGTTTCATTTGTCGTTGGATGAGTTAATGATTTGGTGTTAAAACTGGTAGATTCTTTGGTCAAAACCCGTGATTTAAAAGCAAGAAGGCTGGTCTTGTCATCTGCGCAAATATTAATCATAGAAATTCAATTTATGTCTTGAAATGATTCATGATGAGCTGTATCGAGATTTGGTAGTACTTGGCTTTGCGAGAACATGAAGTCCAAATTATTCTTCTTTGCTTGGTTCTTCCTCCTTTTCTATTTTCTTTTTTGGGCCAATCCATGGTTGGTTAAAGGATGAAGGTAAGTAGGAATTATTTTATATCACTAGCCTTCTTTTGATAAACCATAACTCGTAAAGCTCTTATCTCTCAAAACTATTTTTCCGCTCTGGTTTGCAGAGGGACTTGGTGCTGAAATTCTTGTGAGCCAAGCAACAGATCAAATGGTGAGAGCGCACAGGGAGACTGAGAGGCGAAACATGCATATACTATTGGATGACTACCTGCAGCTTTGTAGCCAAATGGGGGTATTCTTCTTCTTTTGTGCTGATCTGCTTTCTTTCTAGAATATTGAATTCAGAGTAATCGCTCTGGTAATAGTCTTCTTGTCGAGAATTAGACATGAGGATTCTGAAGCAAATTTGTTGGTAGGTACAAGCAGAGAAACAGTTTACAGAAGCAGGCTCTATTGAGAAGGGGATTTTGGAACTTATCCAGGCGCATGGGATCAGAAAACTGGTTATGGGAGCAGCAGCAGACAAGCGCTATTCCAAGTACAAATCTAGAGAATTTCTTTTCCTCTTTTTGCCTTCTTTTCTTTCTTGCCATAATGAGAATCAACGGCAACAAATCGGATTAGATCCCTTCTCCTCAATGTATTTTATCAACAGTGCGCCGTTTTTTTCGATCTTTTGTGTGATTGCCCTTTACTTATGATTTGCCCATTTTGGAAAAATATTTAATTTTTGGCCGAACAAGTTGGAAAAGGATGTTGTGGCGTGCAGTTACTGATAATGATAATAATGTGAGATGCTGTGTATCTTATTTATTCTTGAACTGTTATAGTTAGATGGTGTGGAAACTTTTCCTCCCTGCAAGATTTTACTCAAATTCATTACGATATTTTCTTTTTTGGTAAAGGAGTTCATTACGGTATTGAATGACAATACAGGTTGTTTTGTGCATCACATACATGAACAGCATTAGTTTACTTGGTATGGTAGAAGGAAAGTTAATCTATGTAGCGGATGATAGGTCCATGGCAAATAACTATCGACCGGTTTGAGATAAAATCTCACCTGATCAGAACCATAAGCATCATCTACCCTCGTGATTTTAGGTTCTATTCACAGATTTCGCAAAACTGACTGAAGCGAAGGAACCTTGGTGCTCATGCCAATAATGTGGTCAACACTAACAGCTTGTCGTGAAAATCAGCCCAGATGTTCAGTTATCATTCAAATCATTCTACGATAGTCAAGCGATTGATACAGATTAATTATGCATGAGCACTCACTATGCACGAGTTTTAATTAGCAACTTTCTTCGGTAGTCCTTTTTATCTGTCTTGCATTTAAGTCAAAATTAG
This sequence comes from Eucalyptus brandiana, assembly GCA_014182725.1. Lineage (NCBI taxonomy): Eukaryota > Viridiplantae > Streptophyta > Magnoliopsida > Myrtales > Myrtaceae > Eucalyptus > Eucalyptus brandiana. Next base: position 1,057,729 of record CM024672.1, on the reverse strand, counting down.
TTATGATAATTGGTTTATAATTGCAGGAAAATGATGGAGCGCAAGTCCAAAAAAGCCATTTCTGTCCGAGATGAGGCACCTCCTTCTTGTCACATTTGGTTTATATGCAATGGTCAACTCATTCAGACAAGGTCATTCTTTAATCCTCATCACCTTTCTCTCTTGATGCAAACCATGCGTGTAATAGCAATATATGAACCGGCAAGAGCTCTTTCAGTTTTCTTAACAGCCATACTGACATCTTACACTGGGAAAAGAAAAACATACAAACAGTATGATCATGGATAATAAATCTTCTGCTACTGGATAATAAGGAAATGATAAGTCTATTTACCAGCTATTACCTCTTTTGTTGGTTATGAATCATTGGATGGCAAAGAAAAGCCTCTCTCATGATACTGATCTTAATTCCTTGTGCAAATAGGGAGGCTAGTACAGATCAAGCTGATACAGAAGTTTCCTCTCCACGAGTTCCAGTTAACTCTACTCCTGATCCCGGACTGTCAACTGTGTCGAGTCCAACACCTGGGACGCCACGTAGGAATGATATACCAAAACTGACAAATCCTGTGCAAGATATGTTTAGCAGAGTATTCTCTTCAAATAGTGAGAGGCATGGAGGAAGGCCATTTGTTTCTTCTTTCCCGGAGAGTTCTCCAGAACCAATAAGCCCGTTGGAAAGAGAAGAGAGTTACCATGAAACTGAAAAAGTATTGAGGAGTCATTCTCAGAGTTCAGTTGGTTCATCAGGCTCATCCATCGGTGCAACTGAGATGGTATCCTCTCCACCTGTGAAGCCAGAAATGAGCGAGAGTGGGGTAGAGATGACTCAGTCAAACTGCAGTGATGAGGACCCAGCTCCTTCCATTATGCTGGTACGTGCGAAGAGCCATCTTTCTTCATTTAGAAAAATGCCTGCTAGGAGCCATGGATTCTACCTTTGCAAATCACTTGATAGTCAGCTAATGTTTGAGAGGTATGATAAAATGTGACAGGATGTGAACATGAATGACAATCTGCACAATCAGCTTGAGAAAGCCCGAACAGAGGCTGAGGATGCAAAGATAGTTGCGTTTCAAGAGGCATTGAGGCGTGCAAAAGCTGAGAAGGATGTCATTGACGGCATGAGAAAGGTAAAGTTTTGATCAAATGTGTAAAAGAGTGTGCTGTATGCGCATTGAAGAATGGAGGTAATGTTTTGATGAATACGTCATTGACTGTGTGTGCGTGTTTGCTGATTCTGTTTATTCTTTGTCAGTCATATCCAAAGTAGTGTGCTTGTATGTGTGTTAGTGATTGTTGAGTTCTTTATGCCTTTAATACTCTAAAGATATTAGCTTATTTAATTGACCTGTAGATGTACTATCGCTTACCTGTTAATTCCTAATAGCACTTAAGTCGAATCACTATAGTCGTGCTACTCGCAATGTATGTTTGCCAAAAATGCTCTTGTTTCTTCCCAAGTCTTGTTGTGATCTTGGTGAGGAAAACGCTTGATTAATTATTTAATGATCATAGTTGCATCTTGTAACAGCTGAATAGCATGCAAGGTTCAATTTAAATAGAAGTGGAAAAAAGAAACAAATGGATGACTTATCCTTAGTAGTAATCCTTATTTTAAATCAATTCAGGTGAAAGTTTTGGAAAGCAAGCGTGCCGAGGAGCATAGGCGAAGGAAAGAAATTGAGGAAGATCTTGCAAAAGAAGAAGAAGCACTCAACAAGATTAAGAATGAGCGAGATGAAGTCTTTGAAGAACTTCGTATTGCCTTGGATCTGCAGTCATCACTAGAGAGCCAAATTGCAGAAACAGATCAAATTGTGGAGGAGCTAGAGCAGAAGATCATTTCTGCTGTTAAACTTTTGCAGAGTTATCGTCACGAGCGAGATGAGTTGCAGATTGAGCGTGACAATGCACTCAGAGAAGCCGAGGAGTTGCGGAGAAGACAAGGTGATACCTCAAGTGGGACCTTTCCACAGTACTTCTCTGAGTTTTCTTTTTCAGAAATTCAGGAAGCAACTCAAAACTTTCATCCATCATTAAAAATTGGAGAAGGCGGCTATGGGAGCATATACAAAGGTTCCCTTCGTCACACACAGGTGGCTATCAAAAGGCTGCATTCTCATAGCATGCAGGGTCCTCAGGAATTTCAACAAGAGGTAGGGTCAAGTATCGATAAGGTCTTGAAAATCCTAGGCATCTTATATCTAACATACATCTATTGGGCCTATTGACTACTTATGGCTGCTTCTAGAGATTATTGATTTAAATTATTTCACCTGCGATGATGTCAGGATGGATATCCAGTTACTTAAAAACTAAAAACAATTTCTTTTCATCACTCTGCATGGATTTTTTATCGTTGCATCTGCAGGAGCTATTTGTAACTTGACTCTTTCTGCCACCGCTGGCCATTTATAGTGGTTTCATGTCATTTTGAATTTTTTAACAACACCTACATCCATCAGGCCTATTGACTGTTGCAACTGAAAACTACTCATTTTGATTATCTCACCCTTCAGGGATGTCGGTATGCATGTCCAAATTAATGAATCTTAAAAAAATTTGGCCATCCCAAAGTTCACAGTACTCAAAATTCGACTCTCTCTGCGACCACTAGCCAACTCATATTTGGAAATACTAAATGGTTTCGTGTCGTTTTGATTTTTTAATAGCATTCACATCTTGTTAGAAGCACAATGAAATACCTTGCTTAGTAGATTTCACTGCTGCTGATAAAATTCACGAGGAATAATGGTTTAGTACCCTTCAATAGCACTTTACAAGAGATCTTTTTTTGTTACATCACTCTTCTTAGTTTTGAATGGATGGCTTACTTAAGTGACTTTTTTACTACAGCCTTGAGCTAATTTTTTCCTGCTTTTGTTAGTAAGTATATGTTGTGCTAAGAATTAGTAGTCCAAAAAGTTTTTTCTGCTCAGGAGTCCAGCATTATAATTTACTGTGGGTTTGACCTCAGGTGGACGTCTTGAGCAAGGTGAGGCATCCGAATCTAGTCACACTGATCGGAGCTTGCCCAGAGGCTTGGGCTCTTGTCTACGAATATCTACCGAATGGAAGCCTTGAAGATCGACTCAGCTGCCATGACAACACGACACCGTTATCGTGGCAAACTAGGATACGAATTGCCACTGAGCTCTGCTCAGTCCTCATCTTTCTTCATTCTAGCAAACCTCACAACATTGTGCATGGAGATATAAAGCCGGCTAATATCCTTCTAGATGCCAACCTCGAGAGCAAACTGAGCGATTTTGGCATCTGCCGCCTGTTGTCAGGGGATGGAAAATCCAGTGACAACAACACTCTTTTGTATAGAACTGATCCAAAGGGAACCTTTGCATATATGGATCCGGAGTTCCTCTCTACAGGAGAACTCTCTACCAAGTCCGATGTATATTCCTTCGGGATAATACTGCTGCGGTTGCTGACAGGGCGACCTCCCTTGGGAATATCAAAGGAAGTGCAATATGCACTCAGTACGAAAAATTTGAAATCCCTCTTGGATCCCGTGGCTGGAGACTGGCCCTATGTGCAAGCTGAGCAGTTGGCCAATTTAGCTCTGAGGTGCTGTGAGATGAACAGAAGGGATAGGCCAGACCTTGGGTCGGATGTGTGGAGAGTACTTGAACCAATGAGAGCTTCTTGTGGAGGCTTCTCGTCATTTAGGATAGGTCCTGACGAACGGTGCCAACCTCCTCCCTATTTCATTTGTCCAATTCTGCAGGTAAGTTAGTGGGACATATTTAGACACTCTTCGATGCCATCTTCTTCATAAATCATCCTCTTATTGCAAAAGACTTCCATCTTGTTTGGCCCAGTAGAACTTTCCATCCTATATACTGGAGGACAGCTGAACCATTCAGGAACTTTTGAACTGCCGCTATGGTTGAACCGTCTCATTTGCATGGGTCACAATTCGTGGGGAAACTGTCCCATTTGAACCTCTCCTTTACTATGAGATAATTCTAAGTACATCTCCAATTGTTTTGATCTTGCAGGAAGTCATGCAAGATCCACATGTTGCAGCAGACGGATTCACTTACGAAGCAGAGGCTTTGCGAGGATGGCTTGAGAGTGGCCACGATACTTCACCAATGACGAACCTCCAGCTTGCACACAGAAATCTTGTCCCTAACCGTGCACTCCGCTCTGCAATCCAGGAGTGGTTGCAGAACCATTAAGTGTTGATATTTGCTGGTGTTTTCTCCTCGCAATACTTCCTGACAAAAATGCTTATCAATTTCATCCTTTCCCCTTCTTCTTTTTTTGCTTGTATTAGGGGGATGTTTTTCTTACACACACCTTTACTATGTCCCTGTAATGAATGCAGGACCCGTGGGATCATTTTTACACTTGTACAGAAGACAGGCACATGTACATTAGCTCTTATGTGATACACAACAGTTTCCATTTTGCTTTCGGCACGATGTTTGCTCATGCTTTCGGCTTGCAAAATTTCGCTGTATTGAGACAATTCTAATGAAAACCGTTCATGGGGTTCGAGAAAATTCGAGATTTATTGCGTTCATCGAACGTCATGATCTCGCATCCGTTTCAGGCCCGGTCATTTCCTCTTGATCGTGAAGGTTATCGCGCAAGTTGAAGCAGCGGTCGTATCGTTCCACTTGAAGTCAATGTTTGATTGTGCAACAGGCATATCAGCTGAGTACTTTCTACCTAAGGGTGTGGTGCTTCTCGTGTCCTTTCTTCCATGAACACCGACTTTGGAAGCTTAATTCCTGTGGTTGAAGAAGTCTGGATTCGGACAGCTAACGCAAATAATGACCGCCACGAGCACATAAATGTTGGTGAGACTTGAAAGCGGTAGGCGCTTTGCTCCCACCTAACAAATGTCCCAACGTCCGTTTCCTAGCTATTTTCCTGAGTTCTTCTCATTGAATGAGTGAACAGAGAGGGCTAACCGTGTCCCCATGATGCCAAAACTCAAAGTAGACCCTACTTTGGTCGAACCATATCTATTAGATAAGCTTTCACTTGGGAAAATTGTTCAAAAAGTTTTAGATTTATTACACTTTAGCCGATTCAATTCAAAACCTTCCAATTTTGGTAATTAAATTTTAAACATTTTCACTTTTTTTTACCAATTAAATCCGTCTACCCAATTTTAGCTTGAAATCACTAACGTAGACATATGACATTTTACATGACACAACTAATACTAAAATTAACGATTTTGTTTATATTTGTTAATAATTTTTTCCTTTTACTTTTTCTTTCTTTCTTTTACTTTTCTTATCCTACCAAGTTTGGCAGCCTCACTTGTGGGTGGCAAGGGTCAACCGGCCGACTAGTGAGGTTTCGCTAATGGCCCTCCCGAAATTTGGTAGAAATAAAAGAAAAAAAGAAAGAAATATAAAAATATAAAGTTTTTAAAAAAATTGTTCAAGTTAGTGCGGCCATCCTACTATCCACGTCCACATTAGCAATTTTTACTTAAAATTAACTGAACTGACTTAATTGGCAAAAATATGAAAAATGTTCATGATTCAATTAATATAATTGAAAGGTTCAAAACTGAATTTGGCAAAATACAATAGGATCCAATTTCGTCCGGGGAAAATGCTATTCACTTGTTTGAAGCATACGCCCTGTTGATCTTCAACAACGTCCCATAGTTAGATGTCTGAGCAAGTTGAATTTGCACAGGTGAACTTCATTCACCTACACAAGGAACGACTCCTACCGTCTATTTTGCGTGATTCGCTCCCCCATACAAATCTTTAAACCTTACCTTAGGGAGTTCATGGCCACATCATTTGGACAAGACCCATCCTCAACAATCACTCACCGTTCTAATTACAACGTCCTAAGTACACGCAACCGCGCACGAACGCGCATAAAGCCGTACTTAGACGTGGGCTTCCTGCAAAACCATGGACGGAACCGACGCCTTTATTTCTTATTAGTCAGTGATGACGATTAGACAAGGTAGATCTTGTAGCTGACCAATCCTGGAATTTAACGTGGTCGGTCATCACGATCTGGGGAGGGATGAGCAATAAACGCCCTCGAAATCCGTCAAGTAAAAGTCAAACGTAGGAGGACCGGCACGTAGGAATTCTAACCAGGCCTCATCGTCCATGCAAGTCGCGATACGACAACGAGTCCCCCCCACCGTGTCTTTGATTCCCGTGGTCGGTCGATCGGCCTCGCCATCTTCCAACTACTCCAACCAACTCCTATTAAAAGCCCCCTAGAAAAATAAAAAAATAATAAATAATAAAGAATAAAAGTAAATAATAATTCTAACAATTACTTCCAAAAGGGGCCAAATTACTAAAAGTCACTAGTGAGATTAGGTTCACCATTACTGCACCTCCCACCTTCGCAACTGTAGGAGTCATTAAATTTTTGTTCGAATTAGTTGGATTTTCCTAAAAATAATTAAACTCATTTTCCTCTCTCTCTCTCTCTCTCTCTCTCTCTCTCTCTCTCTCTCTCTCTCTCTTTCTGGTGAGGACCCCTGATTATTTTCTTTTTTCTGCCCGTGTTGGGACACCGGGTACGGGGTGGCATTCAATGCCTATCCTCATCATCAAACCATGTGGATAAAGAGAGAGGAGCCATGTGAGAGGCCTTGTCGTCTGTCGATTTTCATTGACTGTGGTGTCCAATGGGAAGTTGAAAATTTCGAGCAACATTGTGGTAATGGGAAAGTGGGAAAAGGAGATTTCCCTCGTTTTCTTTTTCTTTCTTCCCTTTTTAAATAATTCACCAGAAAAAAAAAAAAATTACACCAAATAAGAGACGCTGAAAGAATGCCTAATCATAAAATGTAATAGCCGGATCTGCCAATTTTATTATAGAATTGTGTGCGTTTTAAGCGAGTTATTTGATCGAGCAATGAACAATAAACTTTCTTTTTTTTTTTATCGAGATGAACAATCAACTTAATTAACGAAACTTTAGTGCAGATTTCATTTTATGCTTTGAAATTTTTAAAAGAATGTTGCCGTGGAAAGTTAAAATTAATCTAAAATAAAAAAAATGAAATAACAAAACCGGCGGAATTTAATACTATCAAACCATCAACAGGCGAAAAAGAAAAAATAAAATAAAATAAAGAAAGGGGTGATGGTGAAGCCCAAATCGGTCATTTAATTCCCCCAACTCCCATATTTAAAACCGACGTTCCCTCTCCTCCGTTGCATGAGAAAGCTCCGATCGGAAGCAGAGAGGAAGCAGAGAAGCCGGTGAATCTCGAAGGCTCGTCGAGGCTCAAAGATGTCGCCGCCGGAGAAGCAGCGGAAGTTCCCGCCGATCGGCGAGTGCCGCCGGGGCGCCGCCGGCTACGACTCCATCGCCGCCGACCTCGACGGCACCCTCCTCGCGTCGTCCAGCGCCTTCCCGTACTACATGCTGGTGGCGATCGAGGCCGGGAGCCTCCTGCGGGGCCTCGCCCTCCTCCTCTCCCTCCCGCTCGTCATCCTCACCTACTTCTTCGTCTCCGAGGCCCTCGGCATCCAGATCCTCATCTTCATCTCCTTCTCCGGCCTCAAGGTCCGCGACATCGAGCTCGCTTCCCGCGCCGTGCTGCCGAGGTAATTCGAAACGGGAGCTAACCGCCTCTTTTTTGCTTAATCTAGCGTCTGATGATGATCGTGACGATCGATTTAGTGTGGTGTTTGGCGATTTGTTGATCCGGAACGAAAGTAAGAAGTAGATTATAAAGGAACCGTGTGATTTTTATTCGGTTTAGACAGCTATGACGCCTGTATTTCAAGCTCAAGCTGCTCTGAATCCCGAATTTTACTGCGAATTCGTCGTCACTTTGTATGACGCTTTTCGTGAAATTGGAACCCCAAGCTGCTTGTGAGCGACTCGTGCAAACTGTTACCGAGTTTCATGCCGTTGATGTGTGATCAGACGGCCAAAACAGCTTCATTTGAAGCTCAATTTTCTCTGCGGTGTGAGGTTACCGTAATTGTATCGCATAAGATTGCAGTGAGTAGCTGATTACGGTCGACCTGTGTAGTTGTTGGTGTTAGAGATAATTAGGATGTTTTATGATGCTGATGTGCAAGAGGCTGCTGCAAGTATATGACAATATGAATATATTTTATGTTACGGATTTGATCCGTTCCAAGTTAAAAATCGGATTGAGACATTAAACTTGATCGACTCGGGTGAACTGTCATCAGGTTTTATGCATCCGATGTGCGGGCGGACAGCTTCGAAGTGTTCGACAAGTGCAAGAGGAAGGTGGTGGTGACCGCCAATCCGACCGTCATGGTCGAGACGTTCGTGAGGGATTATCTGGGTGGAGAGAAGGTCTTAGGTACTGAGATCGAGGTGGACCCGAGGACGAAGAAGGCTACCGGATTCGTGAAGAAGCCTGGAGTGTTGGTGGGGGATCTGAAGAGGCTGGCCATTCTCAAGGAGTTTGGAGATGTGGCGCCGGACGTTGGGATCGGGGACCGCGAGACCGACCACGATTTCATGTCGCTCTGCAAGGTCAGTAGTTCTGCTATCCCTTAACTCACCGTCCTTATTAATGAATGAATGAATGGATTAACTTCTTTGCCAGCCAGTTATACGCGAGGAAATGATTGCATGTTAATTTGCTATCAATTGAACTGTTCCTATCGAGTTCAAGTGGAAAAGGATGTTCTTGCGGATTCCCACCTGCTCTTAAGTAGAAATCAACGATGTGCATCTCCTTGCGAAACCCCAATAAGGTCTTCATCAGTCGTAGTTAGCTAGATAGCTGATAGGTATGACTAAACTGGGAGAGATCAGGTTGTTTTAAGGGCTCAGTCAACATTAGGGTTACGCACAGCATCTGTAAGACTTCAATTATCACGGGGTTGGCAAAATCGGTTTTGGGGTCCCCGGGGCTGGTGAGAAATTCTTGAAGCCCTTATCTTGGTGCTGACACTGGCGTGCGAGACCGTGGGATCGAGCACGATTTGGGTCTTAACTTACGGAAGGAGGTGAACTAAACGAGCGAATAAGTTTATCCTCTTGTCGACAACATCCCACCAACATCATTAAAAATATACGTAGCTTATAGACACGGTCGCTGGCGTTGTTGAGCGTTAGAGTGTTTGACCGAAAAGATAAGATAATGGAGATTTTGGGGCCTAAGTCTAAGCTACAGGGGGAATTTGCGGGGCCTCAGGAGATATAAATTTCCTGTTCATCCCCAAACGGACCCACCCGTCTTAACCATCCTCAACGGCCAACCAACTAAACTTTAGGCGGTCCAGCTTACTGATATTTAATGCCTGCGCAGGGTGCAGCTGTTCTTGGTTTCGGCCTTATCTACTTCCTCATTTCTTTTGAGTCCTGTTTTGACTGATATAATAAATTCGTATATATCTGTATCTCTTGCAATATCGTCAGGAAGGGTTTAACTAGGAATGGATAATTAAGTAAGGAATTTAGTACACTGACTGTACGTAACATTTAGAAAATTCGATGTTGTTAAATGTTCTGGGTATTCGTTAATGATACTATCTATAAAATTCCTAATATAATCATAAATTCTCTTACATATTTGTGGGTCCCACAAACAAGTGAGGACTAAATACAGTGTACCGTAAAGATACAACAGGCTCTCTGAGCTGTCATATTTTATGGTAAAAGAAAGGTGGTCACACTTACCTGGGGGTTGAACCGTACATGGTGTGATCTATTAAAAGATGATCCCGGTATGTATAGGTGAAAATACTGACATTTGGTTGCATGGAGAGGGAGCCTGTATAAAGTTGACATGTGGCCCTCTTCTTCTACTGATACCTGGCTTTGCCTTTTCTCCTTTTATCTAGACCATTTCATATTTTGTTTTTACTTGCTTCCTCTAAGAAAATTGCAAAATCTGGCAAAAAGAATGATACACAAGGGGATACGTGAGGTCCCATTATTAAACTGCTTATCATTATAATGAGTTGTTCAATTTAAGAAATTGTAAAACCAGTAGTGATAAATATTTAAGCATAAATTAGAGAGAAGTAACAACATGAGCATCCCATAATTAAATATGTTTTGTTCTTTAAGTTCATAATTTAATAAGAAGCAAATTGTCGATGTGCTTGCACAAAAAAGAAAGCATAATTTCTTAGGGCTTATAATCATTCTTATAAAATCAAATATGTCTTATGTATGAATCTATGATAATTACAATAAATGTTTATGGATTTGATAAATGTAAAAAGTGGTCCTCTCAAGTGCCTTCAATGGCTATATGAATTAGGTAAATGTAAAGTGGTCCTCCCAAGTATCTTCAATGGGCAATCGACATATGGCACTCTCCATGAGTGACATGTATCTGGACTTTGATTTTGTCTGTTCATTTCTTTTTGAAAACTTTCCTTTTATTATTCCACTGCAGTTGAATTATTATATATAATTACTTTCAGTGTTAACAAAAATCAATTATTCTCATGATGAGAGAGTACACTTCAAGAATGATTATTTCCTGCAATCTATTTCACAAGTCTTTCCTCGTATATACAGTAAGCACGGGTCTGATGGCTATACATGGCACGTCGGGTCATTAATTAAGAAGCAACTTTTGCGTGTTTGGTACAAGTCGCTCATTAATAAGACCAGACTATCTTTCAACTGCCCAAAGATTTCACACTGTTGTAGCATTCAGCTGCTAGCAAGGACGCTAGGTTCATGCTCAGCATTCATTGCAATAGGTCTAAGAGTGAAGAGGAAAGTTCTGCAATCTGATTGCTGTCAGAACGACAGCTAATTATGGCTCACCGCCAAAATAGATAGGAGCGTGAATTGCACTGCACACATCCACATCAGTTGTCAATGTATAGGCTACTAACTCTCAAACACGCAAATCCCAACTATCAGGAAGGTTACATGGTGCACCGCAGCAAATCAGCAGCCCTCGTCCCGCCTGAACGCCTGAAGAGCCGGATCATCTTCCACGACGGCCGCCTTGTCCAGCGCCCGGATCCACTCAACGCCCTCTTCACCTTCCTCTGGCTACCCTTGGGGTTCATCCTCTCCATCATCCGCGTCTACTTCAACCTCCCGCTCCCCGAGCGCATCGTCCGCTACACCTACGGGATGCTCGGCATCAAGCTCGTGATCCGCGGCAAACTCCCTCCCCCGCCTTCCCCCGGGACCCCCGGAAACCTCTACGTCTGCAACCACCGCACTGCCCTCGATCCCATCATCATCGCCATCGCACTCGGGCGCAAAGTCTCGTGCGTCACCTACAGCGTCAGCAAGCTCTCCCGCTTCCTGTCCCCGATCCCCGCTGTCGCCCTGACCCGCGACCGCGCTGCCGACGCGGCCATGCTCTCCAAGCTCCTCCAGAATGGCGACCTCGTGGTCTGCCCCGAGGGCACCACGTGCCGCGAGCCCTTCCTGCTCCGGTTCAGCGCGCTGTTCGCGGAGATGAGCGACAGGATCGTCCCCGTCGCGGTCAACTGCAAGCAGAACATGTTCCACGGAACCACCGTGCGTGGGGTGAAGTTCTGGGACCCGTACTTCTTCTTCATGAACCCAAGGCCGGTGTACGAAGCCACGTTCCTCGACCGGTTGCCGGAGGAGATGACATGTAAGGCGGGCGGGAAGTCGGCGATCGAGGTGGCGAATTATGTGCAGAAGGTGTTGGGCGATGTGCTGGGGTTCGAGTGCACCAATTTGACGAGGAAGGACAAGTACATGCTGTTGGGCGGGAACGATGGGAAGGTCGAGTCCATGTACAATGCCAAGAAAGGGTGATTCTGTCACTCTAGAGAATTTCACATGGTCACCGATGGTGGGGTGGAATTATATTCAGAGAGGTGTGATTTCTGTGAAAAAAAAAAATGCATGCGTCAGATCAATTTATGGACCTTCGAGAAGACACAGTTATTGTGGGGTTTATTCAGTCTCGATTGTGGTAGGGTCGGTATTTTGATTGATTATTGATCAACGACGGTAGCTTTTAAGTTGGGTTATTTTCCGCAGTAACAATGATTCGGTTTGTTATTCCCCATATGTACTCTAATTTTAAAAGTAGGGGATACAAAATAATTTCTGGAAAAAAAAAGTCGGGTTTTTTTTATATAGCATTTTCTATTAATTATATTGCTTCCATAGTTAAATTAAACATTGAAGTATGCTTAATAAAAAGGGGACACGACACTCCCTAAAAAACGTTAACATGAGCTCCATTTATCTGTTATTTTCCAATGGTAGATAACGTAAAAAATATCCTTGGTTAAGTGCCTTCGAGTTGCTCATTCACATCACCTGTTTTCCTTCACTTAAAACTGTGCTCGCAGAAAAATAAAATTAATCTGGAGGGCTCATCTAGCTATGTATAATAATACAACTTTCTTGCAAAAAACACGTCTAATCAGCAACGATTCAGTTCAAGAAACATTGGATTCCAAAGTGTTGCCATGGAAAAGAAGGAGAAACAACGGGAAGGGAAAAAATTCAACGATTTGAGCAACTACTCCCTAAACCACGATTCAGCAACATCTTCTCCGAGCACTAGGGCTGCGCACGGCTGAGTTCGGGACTTTTCATGACGACACAATATTAAGGCAACTTGGCCATACATGAGGGACATTCTGTGCTGTCCTCGAGCCAGTCGACAATGCAATCTCCGTGGTAGACATGGGAACAAGGCATGCGAGCTCCTTTCGAACCTACGCCAATCTCCCCCGTGCAAATCGCACAATCCGTCGGCTTCCCTGAGATCACCACCTTCTCCAACCCCTCCACCATCAGCCACCACTCCTCGTCGTTGTGCGGATCCACGCACGAAATAGAGACGCCCATCGGGAGAACCTTCAAGTCCCTGTTCCGTTCGTCGCTCGCCATAGCTATCGCATGGCTCAGTATCTTCTCCACCATGAACTCGTGATCTCCATCGGAAGCTACTCCCATCTCACCGAGTACGTCCCGTACGACGTGCTTTGCCCTAGGATCGTGCAGCAAAGCACCTGCATCGATAAGGAACGCCCTTTTCTCCCGCTTGGAAGTATGGATGATGCCCTGAGCGGCAAACCGAGACGCAAGGTCGGGGAGCAAGTACACGAACTCAACTTCCACTTCCAAGTGATAGAAGCGAAATCCCTCCGACACCATTCTGGGTTGATAGAAGTCTTGAATTTGAAACGTCTCGCAAACAGGCTCAGGCAACTCATCACCTTCCATGGCTTCTTTTGGGAATGGAAGGAGAAGGAGAACGTCAGAGAGATTACTTGGTAATTTCTGGTATCTGGTGCGAGTTCTTGTTCCTTATTTTTCTTGAAATTGAGTATGGGCTTTGCTTATATAGCGGTGACTTCGTAGATATTAGATAGTATAGTTATATTAGGAAAGTCGAATCCTATTATAGGAGATCTTTTAGCAGTAATCAGCCTCGACGCAATCACTTCTCAATTGAAACGTATGGAGTTAGGAAAGTTTCCAGATACTATGTGAGATCGAAACAGGAAATATACGAAGAGAGAGATGCAGAAGTCCATATCTAGCACTCTTATACATCAATTAAAGAAAGAAAAGAAAAAGGATAAGTGCACCGAAATCCTAAAATGTATAACTAAATTATAAAACTTCCAAAAGTGAAATTTATAACGTAAAACTTATAAAATTGATTCAATCAAGTCCTTCGATTAATTTCGTCCAATTTGATTAACAAAAAATGTTAAATGACTTTTTTGGTCTAATACTTGGCGTTTAAGTTAGTTAAGTAATAAGCATGATACCAAAACCACGTCCCTCTGACCTAAATACTGATTTTTCAACTCAAATTTTTAGTTAAAGAATATTAATTTTTCTTTAAAAAAAAAAAAAAAGACAAAGAATCACGTGCCCTCGCCTATCTCCCACCCCCAACCCCAACCCCCACCCCCCAAAAAAAAAAAAACCGAAACCCCGTTGGGGCTATGGCGGGCGCCCCACAGCCATATTTTTTGCGTATCTTTTTAAAATATTTTTAATTAAATTAAATTAAGATTCAAATTTAAAAAAAAATTAAGATTTGGACCAAAATGATATTCCATTTTAGAGAGGGAAAATAATTTTAAAAAATTACGTCACTATTATTCCTTAATCAAATTGGATGAAACTAATAAAATAACTTAACTACATTAATTTCACAAATTTTAGAACCTAATCCTACAAAGATAAGTTTTGATATTTCGAGTGCACTTATCCTAAAAGAATAAGTACTCTGACCCTAAAAACAAAAGAAAAGTGAGTACAAACGTCCACCAGTAAGCTTACTTAAGGCAGTCAAAAAGTAAGTCCTCCCCCAAAATTGTCAAAACTTTCAAAAGTACAATTATATTCCTAAACTTATGAAATTAGTACAACCAGATCTTTCCATTAATTTCGTTCAATTTGACTAACGATAAATGCTAAGGTGAATTTTTTTCTATAATACTTGGTGCTAAAGTTAGTTAAGTATTAAGTATGATACTAAAATTATGTCGTTTTGATTCAAATACTGAATTTTTACCTCAAATATTTAGTTTCGACCAATGAAAAAACTCAAATATTGAGTTGAATAAGATTGATTTTTTCAAAGAAGGAAACATAAAGAAGAGAAACCCACGTGCCCTCGCCTATGCCCCTTCTTTCCGGCTGTGGTGGGGCGGCCCACGAGCCACGGCCATTTTTTTGTGTGTATTTTATTTAAAAAAATTAATTTAATTTAATTAAGATTTGCACCAAAACAATATTATTTCAGTATTATGTTTGATGCTTTAATTAAGTTAACTCCGCCAAAGAAAATATAAAAAAATCGCATCAATACTTTTCTTAACCAAATTAAATAGAGTTAACGAAATAACTTGATTACACTAATTTCATAAATTTTAAAACTTGATTACACTTTTATGATAAATTTTAGTAATTTTAAAAGAAAATTTCAAATAAAAGCCTTAAATGCTTTCTCATTTTTTCATATAAAGTAAAAATGACAATTCTAGTCCCAAAGAAAGGCTCAAAGTGATTATGATTGTTTTAAATAAGGATTTAGCCTCACCATCCGGCAAAATATTATAGCCAATCAATGATATTTTAGTCCAAAGGTTGGAGTTAAATTTATATTAAATTAGATTAAAAAATTTTAAAAATTAATTAAAAGGAAAAAGGAAAAACATAAGTAGGAGGGGTCACTAGCGCCTCATCGAGAGGCGGCAACCCTTGCCAATTAGAGACGAGGGCCTAGAAGTAGGAGAGGGTGGCGACCCTCTCCCAATATGGGCGAGGGTCACTCGAGGTCTAAGGGCACTGGATGAGGGTCATTAGGCTTGCGTGAGGGCGAGCGACCCCCACCCAAATCTAGAAAAGAGTCCCCGCCCTCTCTCACTTCCGGCTCTCACCTCTGGTAGACGAGAGTTGCCGACGCTCGCCTAGGGACTGGCCTTTATCACCACCCCACCAGCAATGGGGCACCCTCCTGGCTGTGTTTTCTTTTTTTTTTTTTTCTTTATTAGTTTTTAAGTTTTTATTAAAATGAAAAAGGGAAAAATTTTAAAATTTTAAAAGATAAAATTGCCCTTCACAACAATTAAGTTCATGTCCTTCTTTGAGACTAATATGGAAACTTTATGTCCTTATTCAAAATAATGTTCACTTTAGGCCATTATTTAAGAAAATAATAACAGTTTAAGTCCTTATTTGGAATTTTCCTTAATTTAAATGTACTTATGCCAAGAGTGAGGGCAAACGTCCAATTGTAAGCTACTTAACGCAGTCAAAAACGCAGTCAAAAACTAAATTTCCCCCACCAAAATTGGCGTCTTCTCTTTAGACTCTACGGTCTACCAACGTTAATTGGCCCAAAAAAAAGGAAAAAGAAAGGAAGTACTTATTGGAAACATAGGGTGCACATAATGATATTTCTGTTCTTAAGAATAATTTTTGATCAAAAAGATTTTTTTTCTATTTTTGTTTCATGGACAAATTTCTAAAGAAAAATAAAGATGTTTAATAACTGTACAAAAATTTTATTTCTAGAATAAAAATACGTTTGATACTACTTTCAATTATTTTTATGAATTAAAATTTTTTGTAATTTTTAAATAATTTTATTACTTTTTTCTATTTTTTTCCTTTTCTTTTTCTTTCTCGAGCTAGTCGTTGGCCTTAGCCATGACAATCGACAATCAACTAGACAAGAGATGGTGGCTTGGTGAGCCTTGGTGATTGGGTGAGGCAATCTCACCTAAATTTGGTGAGGAGCTTGCCCAACCACCAACGAGGTCATTAAGCCTCATCTAGTGGATTGCTGGCCACCACCAAGATCAACAACCAACTGGGGGAAGAAGAGGATGAAAAGAAAAGGAAAGAAAAGAAAAAGAAGAGAAGAAAAGAGAAAAAAAAATATATTTATATATATGATTTGGGCTTGATACTTGAGTTGTTCCTAAGAACAAAGCAGTAATTTTTTTGTTTTTTGTCTTATTTCAAATTCATTATCGGAAACAAAAACCTACACAAACGGATTTTTATTCTATTTCTATTCTCTAGAACAGGTTAAAAAAAAACAGGAACATTACCAAACGCTCCTTTATTTTCTTAATGATCATATGGCTTCAGATGTTTCGACCCAACGACAACCACGCCTGGGTTTTCATATATTTCGATCAACACAATGCATTGCAAGATCACCGAATCCATAGCCACTTGACTTGCCTAAACGTCAAAATTGTCATAGCCTACTTTAACCACAAATCCAACACTCAAACAGTGAAAGCCATTTAATTTAAATTATTACAGCAACTATTGGTTCTTGAATAGAAAACATGACAACGCCCTTCCCGCTGCGTCTACCTTGAGGTGGGTAGAGCGTAAGACGTCATCGGCCTTCGACGCACAGCAGAGTAAAAACAGTAGCACTACAAGTCTTAAATTACCAAACTTTTATAATACAACGAGATTGCCTCATCACAGATATACTTACACAGTAGTAACGCTCGAACCACACTGGACAGATTCTACAGTCAACTCCCTCACTCTCTCTCTCCCAGATCTAACGGAGCTGGAGCTGCCACCATGTCCGTCCTCACCGACTACCGACTTTAATCTGAGATACAGGGCCAAATATCCTACTCTTTTTCTGCCAAAGTGAACAGAAATAAACTATAGGTGAGCAACAAAATGCAGCAACTTTACAGTAAACGGCATGAAAGTGTCAAAACATACCGTCATCATCATTCTGAAACATCGACACCGTCACTAGAGAGCAGAAAGTAACAATGATCAGAGTGTTAACAGAAAGACTTAAGCTTCATTTGTATTCTAAGAATCAAAACAATAAAAGCAGTATTTAATGCAACCGCCACATTGATATAATGAAAGAACTTGAATAGTCCTCTTTGGATGGGAAGATTAATATAGAAAATATCTAACCTTTGCCAGGTTACTTTTCCTACTTTGCATTATCCTAATCTAGCAAAACAATGAAGATGCGAATCTCCTTCCAACATGAATGATGTAATGTTTCCTATAGAACTTTTAAAGCCATACAACTAAGTACATATAGTTGAGAATGTGTCAAAGGGGAAAAAAGTGATCTCATAGATTATTAGATACATAGAATTCTCTCTACTTGTGCACGCACACCAATACACACGCACACACACACCAATACACACGCACACGCACACGCACACGCAGAGTTTGTGTATTCAAGTGAGTGTCTAATCGTACGCAATGGCAGAATGAAATACCTCATTGCTGATGCTCACGTGCCATTTAAGTTGCAAAGCTTGCCATCTCTCATGCTGCCACCTGTGACCCAGAATTACAAAACCCATCACGGCTGCAGCAATGAAGACGGACCAGAAGGCATTTGCCTCTTTGGCTTGGGCAAACAAAGAAGCAGCCCTTCTCTTCCACCAAGCACCGCAAGGAAGGTTAGACCCACGTAAATTATCATCTTCTATTGCTTTCGACAAATGTAATGTCTGTGATGAGGAATCTGAGTGGTCTTCAGAAGTTTCAACCATGTCAGAAGTGATTGTATCCTTCCCAGGAGCTGTATCTCCATGCAAAGAACTAAAGGTAGCATCATATAAGCTCTGCTCTTTGTCCACCAAACCAAAATCTTGTACAGTTTTGCCTTCTCCAAATTCTGTATTATGAATGGGAAGTATGTTATCCTTCTCCGAAAGGAATTGCATTCCTGGAAATTCATCTGACAGAGTCTTATCCTTGAAAGCCCACTCAGTTTCATCCTTTACCCTATATCGACTTACTTCTGCATCCAGTTGACCAAAACCATCTTCGCCTTTTTGTTTTTCAGTGATATTAAGAGTTGAAATTTCTGGGGAAGAATTGTCTTCTCGATTGGGAAGAAAAACAAAGTGACGAGACATGAACAAAGCATTAGAGGTTTCTGGTTCATCCTCACTGGGGACAGTACTTTTGTCATCATCAGCCGGTTTGACAACTTTGGGACCCGGAGAAGCTTCATATGTTGAAGCAGTAAGTGATACGACTTCCCAATCATGTCCGCTCTCCTTACAGTCCGCCATTGTAAGGCAACCTTGTACATCATTAACCAAGTACAAAGGTCAATAAAGAACGAAAAACAATGAGTGATTTGGAGTCTTAAAGCTGCACAATGGGTACCAATCTATGCCAGAGAACTTTAATAGTGAACTCATACAGGCAAAAACCAATCCTACTTCTACAGCCAAACTCTGCTTAAGATCTCAAGATTAAGTCTTCTGCAGATATTTCAGCTATCTTCTTACAAGACCTCAGGCTCGCTAAAGCCTCTGGACCTAACATTCAGAATCATACATATAAGCAACTGCATGCGACAGAGAAAAAGCTCTTATGCATGGTATGCAGAAGCTGAGGTGGATGACCAAGCCATCATCAATGACATCGGGTTGACACATCAACTCGATCTAATCTGTGTTCAATGTTAAAAAATTACCGCAAGAGAAATATAGTACTGCAAAGATAGATGAAATCAACTGAAAGCAGAAGCGAGGATGTGCCAGCATATGATTCCATAGAAACAATTGTCGAATTCAGTCAAAAAAAGTTCCAATATCCAAAAAGAGGTCGACTCCAATTAGCAGAAAGAGCGCTCCCAACCACAGAGCAAAGGTCGCTCCTAAGCCCAAAAATGGGGCAAAAAGAACTCAGCAATATCTCTAATTTATCAGGAAGTTCAGAAAAACAAATTTCAATGTTTGGTACCTCAATTACAAGAACCACAGAAGCGGAATCAAATCAAATTACAAGATGATCGTCTGGTTACTCATCGTATCCCAAAAACATCAGTACTTTCGCGTAAGCAACTTGCTTTCTACACGAGCGTTTGAAGCTACCCACGAGGCAAAAGTTCACAATTCCCTCAAAATAACCATAACGAAGCAAGTCAAGATAATTCCAATCGTAGACGAAAGCAAGAAACTTAACCCTTTTCACGTCACACGCAATTAGAAGAAATTGTCAAAAACAATAACACGAGAGAATCAGACAGAGCAATCAACGTGCCCACGAGTCTACAAGAAAAACCATAATCACTCCAAACTGACTCGCTCGCGTCAAGACCAAGCCCAAACCCAAAAAAAAACACGAACTTGTAAAGGAAGAGACTGTCGTGTCATCCGCAGCAAGAGCAGAAACGAAACCGCGAAGCAAGCTCAAAGTTGGACGGCTAAGGATCTTACAGGAGACCGATCGGACACGAATCCGCTGCCCGAGAAGCGTCGGAGAGAAGGGGAGAAACCCTTTTTCCTATCGAAGCTTCAGAATTTTTCTCGGACGACTTGAGTAATCAACTGTAAGAAGAAGAAGAAGCAGAAGGAGGAGGAAAGGAAGAGGACAACAGGAAAAGGGCGAGGAGATTTTATGCTTGGCTTTATCGAGAGCGGGACACGGGGGAACGGGGAACCGGGAGGTCCGGTCGAGGCAGCGGGGCTCCGGTCGCTAGCGAACGGGGTGGAGGTGACCGGGCGCGGCAGGTCAACGTGGACACCAATGTACTTGCCACTTGGGGATTAGTACGAGCCGGTCGTGCTCGCGTCCTCGGAGAGGAAAGAATGTCCTACACTCCATAACTCTTTGGAACCGACCCGGCTCCGAATAGAGCTGATCCGGTTGCATTCCCCCCCAAGCCTCCGGCAAAGATAACCAATCCAAAATGAAAAAGCTCAGACACTTGGCTCGAAATCCCATACCCAGAATGGTCCGGCTCGGTTTTCAAGCTTCTAAATATATAAAATTGTTTATGGAATTATAAAATTAAAATGCTTCCGGTATACAATGAATTAACAATTCACGCAATCTCGATGATCTAAGATGAAAATCACGGGATCGTAGTCATCGCCAAATTTCGATGATCTAAGATGGGAATCACGGGATTGTAGTCATCGCCAGTCCGGAGTCGTGCGACCCCAGCTAGATTCGGCCTTGGCCAACTTTGGAGACATTGGGGCAGCCCGCTCTCCTCTTTGAACCGAAAATCCTTTAAATAAAAATAAAAATTGAATCATCGATGTCTTTATCTCCAAGAAATAATGATGTTTTCATGACAAAGAGAGTGCACCTCTCGTGTTTTTTTTTTTTTTCCTTTTGGTTTCCATCTTTTTATCCTTTTTGTCCCCATAAAATCGGTATTCTGTAATGGGAACATGAACAGTTGAGCCCTGATGGATCATCTCTCGTCAGCCTTTTTTTATTACCTTTTAGTCATGACCATTTCTCCGAGGACATTAGTTAAGTTGACTCGATCCGACTTTAGGCGCCGATGAAATCTTGACCTCTGCAGATATGGAGAGAAATATTTTGCAACAGTGGAGTCAGACACGCATCTTTGTCTGGAAATTCGTCAAGCAATATGGACGGGACAATTAGACAGAAAACACAATGGGATAATAGAGAGAGTTGAAGAGTACAGGGCCATTAGAAATGGAAATTGCAGTATTGGAGCTGAGACTGCTACGCGTGTCTCATCAGTCGTTACGCGTGGAGTTTCCTGCTTCAGATGGAAACATTTCTTTCAAAAATGGAAATTCTCTGCAACACCAACGAACCGATGACGAAATCGAGAGATAATGATTCTACAACGCCCCAACAGACAAGAGGAACTTTAAGAATTGATTGCTGGCGAGGGAATATGGACAAATAATTTGTGCAAAGAATCGAAGGGACCACAAAGGATGCCTCAATCAACAAGAATAAACTGCCAATACAGCAAGTCAAAAAGCTGGTTTATCTTCCTTTTCTATTCGCTTTGTTTCCTTTTCTGGTCCTTGATAAGCACAGAGCATTTTAACTGTTCGTCCGTTAGAAGCATCAGAGGTGATTTCTACCATCTACAATTCTTCTTTCGACCGCCCGTCATTTTCTCCGGGGATTCTATTGGGTTTCTTCTCTTTGTGGAGCGTCTCTAGAACTTCTTCCAGAGGTGGATCTCCAGGTCGCCGGAATGCTTGATCTCCAATCTTTATCTCATATGCTTCTGGTTGGTCCAGCAAAAACTCCTTCAACTGCAACAAGAGCGGAAATATAATTAACCACTCTGACACGAAAAGGCAAGGAGTAATCAAGCAGTCCACCTATGTTCACGAATCGAGCGAGTACAGTGCAGAGCAGTGGATGCGTGATAAGATAGGATGGGGATGTGGAGCTTTTTTTCCTAGAAGTTTGTTGCGTGACCTGAGGCTTGACATAATGTTTTACCTAACATAACTCAATATGCATCATGCCAAGAGTATGAGCTATCTACTTAAGATCACTTTGGAAACAAATTGACATGAGACCAAATCGCCACCTCTCAGTTATAAAATTAATGGCCAGCCTCTTTGGTGTGGCGAAACCAGATTTATTAGCTGAAAAAGAGAGAGGTACCTCTAGTGTGTCTTGGCCTTTGACCATGGTGAACATGATTGTGTTAAGATCGATGCCCATGAACTTCACCTCGACAGCTCCTGTCTTTAATACTTGGGTCCACTTCATAGCGATCTCAGACACCATATCCTGGAAAGAGACGGAAAAAGGACTTTTAAAATTCACTGAGATTCCGACTAGTTGTTTCTAATTTGCGAGGATGTTTCCAAAGCACGATGATATTTCAATTACTGCAAGTGCAACAAAGTGGCAAATCAGCTCAATTACTCGCAAGTGTACACATTGCCAATCGCTCGCAATACAAAACAACCGCGTTTAACCAAAGCCGCAAATTACTTCTTCAACAAGGCATGTGGAATGCTCTATCCACAAGGAAAAGGACAAAACGCTAAAACATAATAAACCGCATGCGCAATGTCCTTTTAGTAGAAACAAAACCCAAATTAGTAATAACATATAGCCCATATTCTGGAACTAAAGATCAATCTTTATCGCCGGAGACGCCCGAATATCACCTGGATCACAAAGTCTAGCTGTAGTTCAGCTGAAGAAATGAATCTTCCAACTGAATTAGCGTATCAAAGCTATTCCAAATAAGTAATCAATGTCGCACATGATTGAACTGAAACCTTAGCTAAAACTTCACCTTGAAATATCAAGAAGCTAACTACGTGCAAAGCAGCTCAAGCCATGCGGCAATCGATTTACAAGCTCCAAGAGAATCAGGAACTCAAAAAATTGCAACTTGCGATTACCCGAGTCCGAGGAACGCCCAGCCGGAGCTTCACGAACCCGAAGGTGGGCCCGGAGTGGCGCCTCATCATCTCCTCCTGGAACTCGCCCAAATCCATGCTCGACAGATCCGGAGGAGGGTCGAACCCTTCGTCGTCCTCCGGAGGAGGCGTCGACTTCTGGCCCCACTGCCTCCAGGCCTCGTCCTCCTCGTCGTCGACCACGTCGTCGAGGTCGTCGTCGATGTGGATCCGCCGGTGCGCGGCGCCGGCGGGGCGGAGAAACTCCGGGCTCCGGGAGGAGATGAGGAAGAGGAGGAGGAGGAAGAAGATGAAGAGGGGACGTGGAAGTGGAAGGGGAGCGGTTTGGTTCGCCATTGTTTGCGAACGGAGAGAGTCGAGCATGGACGGAATTAGAAGGTGTTGATCAGCGAAAGCTTGAGAGGAAAGGCGAATGGAGGAGACGATTTGCAGCGCAGGTGGCGAAGGAGAAGACGACGGATTCTGGTAATTCGGCAGAGCCCGGCCCGTTTGTTCTCTCCTGGGCCCAAGAAATGGGAAGCTGTCATCGGGCTTCGAGCCCATTCGTCCAAGGCCCGAACAGGATACGGTGATTCGGGTCGTGATTTATCGATGATGATAAGATGAGGCCCAATACATACGACCAAACCATTTTGTTAACGCACTTCTCTCTTGAGAAAGTACTTGTATGGACCGTTAGGGTCACCATCCAGTTTGTGGAATCGAGAAGTGATCCTATTGACCACGGAACTGGCCTAGATCGGATCGGCCAATTCCAAAATCAACCAAGAAACCAGCCAGATATTTTTTTGTCTTTTTCGTTTCTTGACGTGTAATTCTTCTAATGCCACACGTTCCATTAAGGACGTGATTCTTGCGAGTCCGGACTAACTTCACCAAACACGAAAGTGACATTAGTGGATTCCTACTAATCTACACTTTTCGAGCTTTCTATCACCAAACATCTCTTGCACTCGATAAATTTAGTTTTGATAATTTACAAGATTCCTTTTTCATGAACAACCGTTCTCTCGTAGCCATACCAAGGATTGTCGAATTACGCCCCCAATTCACATCTCAATGGCTTCGACCACACCAACATGGAGTACTTTCCATCTCAAGACATCTAACCATCATCAAAATGGACTTTCTGACAAGCCATCGGCTCTGCACGATATTTCTCCCTAGCTCCAGCATGCTTCGTGCTCAGTCGCTCGGCATGGCCCCAATATGCAATAAGTGTCGCCAATGATCTCTCTAATGAAACCATCTTGTTCATCATGGCGTAGTGCATCACATGTAAATTAGCCATTGCCTCCCCTCCCCGTTTGTCTATCCAAATTAATAGCAAGAATGTCCGTGATTAATTTCATGCCGACAAAATGTAATGCCAGAAACAGATAGAGCTCAGCATGTTTCACCATGTTGATCGGTCAGACCAATCCGCTTCATCACAATAAACTAAGGGTCCGTTCATTTCGCGGAAAATATCATGTTTCCGAAAAATATTTTCCTAAAAGTCATTTTCCAGGAAAATGACTCTATTTTCCGATGTTCGACGAAACCTAAACTCCAAGCAGAAAAATATTTCCACCATTCATTAGCTAACATTTTTAATTGACCAAAAAATTAGTTTTATTTTTTAAATTTTTTTAAAATGAATTTTTAATTATTTGTATTTTTAAAAAATTGAAATTTTTATTATTTTTTATTATTTCTTTTTCTTTTTTTCCTTTTTCTTTTCCTTCCTCCTTCCTCCTCCTTCTTTCTCCTCCTTCCTCCACCGCTGCATGCGTGACGATGGCCGACCGCCTAGCCCGGTCGCCGCGATCTAACGAGCTCGAGCCTTAGCCGATCTCGCCCGAGCCCCGCCCAATTTGCTAAGCTCGGCGAGCCGCGAGCTTGCCGAATCGGCGGCGGAGCTCCGCTCACCTGGATCGGGAGCCCGCACTCCACCGCCGATCCGGCGAACCTCTCGTGAGCTTGGGCGAGGCTCAAGCCCCACCCGGCTCGCCGGATTTGGCGAGGCTCAAGCAAGCTCGACTTCGCCAAATCAAGCCGGGCGAGCCTCGCCGGCCTAGGTTTAGGTGGAGCCTCACCGGCCTGGGGCGAGGCTCAACCTAGCTCGCGGTCGATCGCCGCCACCACCGTGATCGACTGACGACCAGCCATCAAGGAAGAAGATGAAAAGGAAAAAAAAAATTAAAAACTCAATTTAAAAAAGAAAAAAAGAAAGCATAAATGAAAAAAAAAATAAGGTGACATAAGTTATGGAAAATGTTTTCCTCTTCTCAAAAGAGGAAATTATTTTCCGCAATCTTACAATGAGATTTTCCATTGACCGGAAAATATTTTCTTTGACTATTTATTTTCCGCTACCGAATACCGGAAATTCCGGAAAATATTTTCTCGGAAGTTGTTTTCTGTTAAACGAACGGACCCTAAGAACCAAACTGGTTATCGCCCGTTCTAATTTTTTCAAACAGGGAACTCGTGGAAACAGTCCAACACAGGCCGAGCCGGTCCGCTTCTGGACATAGACCGCGCATCACACAATTAAAGGCACCGATCGACGGACCCATGTAAACCCAATGCCACACGATGCTGACCAGGTCCTGAGCCATTGTATCCCGACCCAAGTTCCCGAGTACATTTGCGGGATGTTGGAAATAAAAAAAAAAAAAAAAAAAAAGAATCGTGACAAGCATGTGGGCGACGTAATTAGATAAACAGTACGCCCGGCGCTCCTTTTTCCAATGGCTGACGGCAGCAACAGCTCCGACCCTTTACTGTTTTTTTCCACGTATCATTTCACGTACCTTTTTTTCTTAATAGAAGGTTGTATTCACGGACGGCACTCTCCAATTATCCGAATTTTTTTTCAGCTGCTCACGTCCATTTTCAATATAAACTGAGTTTACGTAAGCGAAAATATGGACCATATGAGTTTTAGCTCTCCCGGCATTTGCTTATTTGTAAAATGATATTTGTCTGATGAGGAGATGGGTTTCTTCTCCCTGAAGTAGAATACATTAACCTTTTAAAAAAAAAAAAAAAAAAAAAAAAAAAAGAATGATTATTCGAAGATAGGCGCCCCACACGGCGGTCAAAATCATAGTCTTTGGCAGACGTTCTTCCCCAGATTCACAAGGGGAAAAGAATTTTCAAAGGCTGCTCTCCAAGTGCATTGCATTGCACCCCTTTTTTTTTTATCAAGCCTGTGGCCCCACTTCTTTGATTATCATATTCTTCTCGTGGCGTTGACCATTCCACGGCCAAATGCAATTCACAACTATTCGCATTTCATGTTTCGCATGAGAATTTACCTGGTAATTATCATATCTCGTGTTTTTGATTATTATTATTTCGAGATATCGGAGAAGCCGCTTTTGCTTTTACCCGGTCCGCTCGGATTAAATTGACTTGGGACCGAAAGTAGGTAAAAAGGTGAGAATATACCTTGCGGGAGGGTACGGTAACATCGCCGGTGCTTATCATCGAGACAACCTCGCCTTCACGTCGTCTCGTCCTTGCTCGGACTCGACGGAATCATTGGTCGAGGATGCTGGGACCAGAAAAGCCTATGAAAGCTGCCGGCTTTGTCCGATGGCTGTCGCGATAAAGACCATTTCCGGTCGAGCTCTATTTTCTTCTGGTGTAGACAGAAGGATCAGCTTCCGAGCTTCGCTTGCTCCAACAGAATAAAGTAATAAATCGAGTGATGTTTTTAGCGATTGGTTACATTAGGCAGGGTAGTCTTTGATCGAATCTAAAGGAGGAACGGTACCGGCAATTCGATTTGTACAAATGTATATATATCTCTCCCGCGATCAGCACCGGTCCATACAAACACATACCTCCAAGGTAGCACCAAAAAAGTGTACTACACGGCCGAGTGTAGATACTCTGCCAGTGTAAGGCTTCGATTGTGTTCGGCAATATGAATAATTCATAAAATATTTTATTAAAAAATCATTGGAATCGTTCACAAAAAAATGAATGGACTGAAAATATTTTCATAATCCACAAATATATTGAGAATATTCAAATATAAATCATTGTTGCTTAATGAAAATATTTTTCATTGATTATTTCAAATGACATAAACAATTATATTCATTTTCTATGAAACAAACGGATCTTCACAAAAAAATATATGATTTGAAAATATATTTTTCAAAAAATAATCGTTTGTATCGCTTATAAAAATGAATAAATAAGAATTATTTTTCATTGTCAACGAAAATATCTAAACACAAACTTTTGTTGATAATGGAAATATTCTCCATGCTTAATATCTTCAAGCGATCTAAGTGATCCTTTTATGGAAAAAGAGAAACAAACGAAAGCCTAATTACAATTCCACTTACCCAAAGTAGCGGCGCAATGAACGCCCTTTTGAAATTCGATGGTAAAGAGAGAAGTTTCTCATCGAAAAGTATGATTAATTGGGTTAACGAGGAAATTCAAATTTATCTAACACGATGAGGGGTCAGAAAAGCTTTTGTCCTCTTTCCAAAGAGTGCCAATTATGCTTTGAAAGCACAAATATTTTTGCTCCAAGTATATGATTTTCCCGAAACGTGTCATCGGATCCCCAATTGTGTGGACATGCGTCATTTTTTTTTTTTTTTTTAGTGATCTCAACTAATGTCTCGAACGCCTATTAATAAGACCTTTTTCTATATTGCAAACGAATCCATACGCTGCTTGAATTGGCAGCTCCATTTTGTTTTATGCGTCTGTTCCTGACTGCTTGCAGGCATGGCCGAGCCAGGCTTCCAGTCCCGAGCTGCTTCGTCCCTGCGGTTATTTGCCCCTCGTCGAGGCCAAGGGGCAACTCTCTTTTTGGTTCCCTTTTGGGTCTTTCCTTTTGTATTTTCGAGGGGATTTCCAGCCTATTTTTTCTGGTGCGCGTGAACGAAAGGAATCGTGCGGGGTTTTGCTATCGACGTTGGAAGTGACATGTGATGACGATGCAGGCCCACGTGTTCGAGCACCTTATCATTTCTGTCTCTGCATCCCTGGCATATTTGGTTGAGAATTTTCTCCCTCGGCTGCCGGAACATCAAAGAATCTTAAATCGGAGGGATCTTGTTTGATGCAACTGCCAACTTAGCATTCAAATGACATCATTTCTTCGAGCGACCTTCAATCAAAATGATGGCGCAAAAAAAGGAAAACAATTTTCGATGGACAAAGGGTTGTGTCTCAAGAAATTGCTCTTTCAAGTGAATCGAGAGGTGGACTCGGTCTCATAGAAAAGATCAACTGCTTGACGTGTGCGCACATGATTGGTCTTCAACGCGACAAAGACCGGTCCGAAAGGCAATTGGAGATTGATACATTGAACCCCACCAAGCCAATCAAAACTGGTCCTGAAGAAAAAGTCTTTGGTCTGCCAAAGGTAACCGATCTGTTCATCCATCAATGTCTGCAGATCCAATGTCCCGGTTGAATTAAACATATGCTCGTTGATATTGTTATTGGGATTGGCTTCCATTCATCTCATCCGTCCATCCATCTCATCTGAAAACATGCTGATTCCCCCGTCAATTGCGGTAATCGCAGTTATTTTTAAATTCTTTGGCTATTGTTATGGTCATTAGCATTATTCGGCCACTGATCAATCAAGAAACCTGCGTGGGGGTGTGCCGTTGCCATTACGACACCGCATAATGCCATTGTCGATGGGGAATCCTAGGGACGTGGCCACAAATTTCACTTTCGAGCTTCGAATCTTAGTCAGTCCCAGTGCTCCCCCTCCTCTAATGATCCCACGATGTCAGCACCTTACGTTCGATAGTTCGATGGAATAGGCCGTGAGAAAAATGATTCAGCGAAGATTCTTTCAATTAATTGATTCTGTTCATAGGATCCATGTATCTACTTGGTTTTATTGCGAAAAGCAAGCATTGAAGAATAAAATAGACCAAACAAGAAAGTGAATCAGCCGCTAGATTTATGTGATTAGGTTGGTGTAACATACGTCGGCAAAAAATTTCACTATAAATCAAGTGATATAATAGAGATTATAACCACACTCCAATCACTCAAACACTCTTAATGTTATCCAACTCAAATTATATTTGATAATTGTATGGTGTTTAGCTCTAAAATTTCACTCGATAATCTTGCAATCTCACAAAGGAATTACACATTGTTCATGGCAAATGCTCGTATTTGATGATCCTCACAAAGAACATCCACTTTTTTTTATATATGGCAAGAATTTGGATCCAAAATAAGAAACCTCTTTTTGGGAAACCTTCTCCGGCCAAGAAATCATTCAACTAGAAAGCCTAATCAAGATAGGAAACCTACTTGAGCTAAAAAAGTTTAATTTTTCTAAGCTCAAATTCGAAATATATTTTAACAATTTTCACGTTGGCTTGATGCTAGAGCCAAGTCACCATTGCTTCATTAAAAAATCCAAACTTCATTGCTACTCTCCCAATACCCCTCATAGGCTTAACTGTCGCAGACATTTTTCAAGTCTAACCTCAATGGAACTTTGCATAGTCGTGAACCCTACCAAAACATCAACTCCACCTGCACACTTTGACTATTTCACAAGGATTCTCTGACGCAACTCTTCTACCATAGATAAAGCAAATCATGGTTGCATCAAAATTTGTTAGAAGATCGAACAAGCACATTGTCATACTCAGCAATTACAACAATTATTGGTTTTATAGGCTCCACCTTGTTATAAACAACATCTGTGTCAATTACTCTACCGGTATTCATTACCCTAGGAGTTTCTCATTGAAACTTTACCTTAAGTTAAACATTGTTCAATTTCGAATAAACACTATCATAAACACTCCTATTTAGAAGTGTTATCGACTCGTCAAATAAAACTTCTCTCCAAACAACAGGTGAAATTAATTTTGAGCATCATAACCTACAGCCCCACTCACCTTATGCATAGCCTAAAAACATGTACTTTCTTGCCCTCTCATTAGGCTTATCATCACTCATTCGAACATAACACAAGCAACCAAATATTATAAGAATAGAATAATTAACATCGTTACTTGACCACATTTCTTCAGAAGTCCGACATCCAATCGCAATCAATTGGGATCTATTCACCAAGTAGCTCGTCATACTAAGCACATTCGCCAGGAATCCACTAGCCATACTAGCACTAGAGAATGTTTTATGGGTTGTCTTTAGTAGCATTCTACTCATCAACTTTGCAATCTATTGTGGTTCATTAGCATTAGTAAGGTGTCTCCCTATGACTTCCTTCATGCAACATTCATTTAATAGTTTTCAGCCAAACTCCTTGCTATTGTCAGTTTACACATACTTGATAATTTTACCAATCTTTTTTATAATCAAAGCTCTCAACTGCATAAATCTAACAATAGTATCAAACTTGTGCGTCGACACAAACACTCAAATCTTTCTTGAGTAGCCATATGTAATTGTTAGCATAAATTGGCGTTTTTCCTCAAAGGAATCGCGACAACCTGTGAATATCCAAGTGAATCAACTTTGCATTCTCTATGAGCTCTCCAATACTCATACTGAATTGCACTTTTTGACACCAATCTAAGTTACAACACCTACATAAATTCAGTTCCTTAGCTACATTACAGTGTAGCAGATGCCTTTCACTCGAAACCTTCAAGCTTCTCTTACTAATGTGCCCAAAACGCATATGCCACAATTCAAACTATACATATCACCATGCTTGATTCCTCTCATTATCACCAAGGCAATTTGAAAAAAAAATTGCAACTCTATATTTAAAAACTAAATCTAGGACACTAAAAGAAATTAGGTACCTCTTCAATTATGGAACATACATCACTCCAATCAATTTGTTTGGCCGGCGACCTTGTTGGAGCATCATCGGCCCCCGGCAAGACCGAGCCTCCTTGGTGGCTAGGTGAGGCTTGATCAAGCCGTGGCTAGGTGAGCTCGGCCTCGTCGGGCCACCGCAAGGTCGGCCTTGCCATGGCTGGGCGATGCCGCCCTCACGGTATTTCTGCAAGGGCAAGCCTCATCGACGGCTAGATGAAGCTCGACCTCGCCTTGGCTGGGAGGCTAGGTCTCGTCCATTCGCTAGCGAGGCTCGCCCACATTGAACCATCACGTGGGCGATGTCACTCAACCATGGCAAAGCCAACCTCGTGGTGGCTCGATGGACCAAGGTCGTTGGCCAAAGGACGAAGGAGAAGAAGAAAAGGAAAAAAAGAAAAAGAAAATAGACTCGATTTTGGAGTTGTTTTTGGAAAAAAAAAAAAAAGCAATTTTTTTTATTTCTTGATTATATTCTAAATCTATTTCTTGGAACAAAAAAAGTTACCAAATTGATAGTTGTTCTTTTTTTATTCCAGAGAACAAAATGATAGAATCATGCACTATTTGACCGATTACTAAACAAACCCTTAATGTTTCCCAATCCTAATTACATCCAATACCTCCTACAATATTTAGCCTCAGAGCTCTTCCCAAGATAATCTTTCAATCTTACAAAGGAATTACGCAAAATCTTAACACAAGATTTTCACAACTCCAAACATTAAGGATGCAATTCACAAACAGAAGCTACTTTTTAATACACTTCACATGCAAAAAAAAAAAAAAAAATCATCTTCTTATATATTAGCAAGAATTTGGATTTAAAATAGGAAATCTCTTTTCTTTTTGGACTCAAATTCGACATGATGCATTTTTCGCTTTGTCGTTGAGCAGCATATTTCTGACCACTAGGCATTATATTAAGGGAGGCCTCACCTTCTCCCTCTTTCTCTCAGACTCTCTCCTAACTTATTCACGGACGAGTAGAAAGAGACCACTGTGCGTGGGGAAGAGGCATTATATTAAGGGAAGCATCACCTTCTCCCTCCTTTATCTTTCTCACAAGCTCCCTCCTTACATCCGCAGACGAGTAGGAAGAGACCACTGTGCGTGGGGAGAGGGCAGGGGGAAGCTTTTCCATAAATGGCCGCTCTCCGGATTTGCTTGAAGAGAAGCTCCCAGACGCGCCACAGTCATGAGCTTCTCGTGCCCCTCCGATCGCTCTTCTCGACCGAAGCCGTCTCGTCGGACTCGCCTTCCTTCACGCAGCGTGTCCGAGACCTCCCCAAGGACCTCCCGGGGACCAAA
Source organism: Eucalyptus brandiana (assembly GCA_014182725.1). NCBI lineage: Eukaryota > Viridiplantae > Streptophyta > Magnoliopsida > Myrtales > Myrtaceae > Eucalyptus > Eucalyptus brandiana. Next base: position 1,026,014 of record CM024672.1, on the reverse strand, counting down.
ATCAAGACCCATGTCTCTCAGGTCCTCTCTCTCTCTCTCTCTCTCTCTCTCTCATTCATTCTGCAAATCAACTTTGTTTTGAATGGATGAATTTAGTTGTTAAGATCCTTTAGCTTGCTTTAGTTTAGTTCGGTCGGTCGTCTCGTCTTTCAGATTCTCTTCGCTTGAGCAGGCTATTCTTTGCAGCTCAGACTAGAGATTGCTTCACCGACTGTTTGCTCGCCATTTCAGTTCTTTGTCCGTTCTGTTTCCTCTATGTATGGTAGCGTGCTAGCCGGGACAAGCGTGCCATTTCTCCTCTGTCGTATTATTACCATGGGGTCCTCTGCAGGCTTGTACTTTCGCTATCGAATGAGAGCCTTAATTAAGTTTGGTTGACGGGAAAAAAGATCATGTACTTTCGGTTCCCGTCTGGAACACGATTATTTAATATGGACAGATGGAATCGAATCGAATCAAGAATCTTGGGTACGGTTTCTTGAATCAATATACCCCCGGTGTCGTCATGTGAGCAATCGGGTTTAGATGTGCTTGATTATTGACGTATATTCATATATTCTTTTCTAATAATAATCAAGTGTTTTTCTTTTTTTTCATGATTGAATGTATTCTAATTCAATGCTTAATATCAGCTGGTCGGAAGAACTCCCCTGGTGTTTCTGAACAAAGTCGCTGAAGGATGCGGGGCTTATGTTGCGGTCAAGCAGGAGATGATGCAACCTACGGCCAGCATCAAAGACAGGTTCGTCCTTCGCTTCCATCGCAATAAAAAATTTATATTATCCGCCGTTCTTTAGAAAAGACTGCTTCACGCTCAATCTTAAGCACATCTATCACGTTCATAGTGAGAATTATGTGTATATTCAATGCCAGGCCCGCACTTGCAATGATCGATGATGCCGAAAAGAAGAACTTGATCAGTCCTGGGAAGGTTAGCTGGCTCCTCCTATGTGCTCGTTAGTTTGCTCCGCCAATTTCAGTCTTTATCAGACTGACTCGTGTGGCTTTTATCGATATAGACGACTTTGATAGAGCCGACTTCTGGGAACATGGGGATCAGCATGGCTTTCATTGCGGCCCTGAAAGGGTACAAGATGGTCCTAACCATGCCCTCTTACACGAGCTTGGAGAGGAGGGTCACCATGAGGGCGTTTGGAGCCGAGTTGATCCTCACCGATCCCACCAAGGGAATGGGCGGGACGGTCAAGAAGGCTTATGATCTCTTGGAATCCACTCCAAATGCTCACATGCTGCAACAGTTTTCGAATCCGGTCAATACTCAGGTCGCCACAAGGTTCATTTTTTATGGTATCTTGAATTGGTTGAACAAAGACACTTTACCTAACTCATCTTTGTTAAATGATCTGGAAAACAGGTGCACTTTGAGACTACTGGTCCTGAGATTTGGGAGGATACAAATGGACAAGTCGACATTTTCGTGATGGGGATCGGCAGTGGCGGCACGGTGTCGGGTGTCGGGCAATATCTCAAATCCAAAAATCCAAATGTCAAGGTCGGTGACCCGTTATCTGATTTTAAGTCACCTCTCGATCGCAATACTAAAGCTTCACGCCATATATTCGTTGCTAATGCTACCTTTTACTTCGGAATGGCAGATTTATGGACTTGAGCCTACTGAAAGTAACGTCCTTAATGGCGGTAAACCTGGTAAACGCTGCGACTCTCCCGCTCTCTTCACGGATACACTGCCTTTTCCATTCACAATGTTCTGAAACGGAAGAGCTCGTAAACAATATGTCATTTCAGTTGTTTCCCGCACTTCATTATTTTTCTCAAAGAGAATATTGCAGCGTTGATTTCCTCATGTCATATAGGACCCCATCATATCACCGGCAACGGCGTCGGGTTCAAGCCGGACATCTTGGACATGGATGTAATGGAGGAAGTTCTCATGGTGAGTTTGTCGGTTAATATACTGTTTTGCAAATGAGATAATAAGAGAGAAAGGGGGAGATGACCGTGCTCAACTCTTTCTTATGCGAGGTGGCAGGTTTCCAGTGAAGACGCGGTGAATATGGCGAGGCAATTGGCATTGAAGGAGGGATTGATGGTACTGATTTTTCCCTGATAGCTGCTGTATGCTTGCTTTGACAAGCAATTGCCATTTTCGATCGTCCTAGTTTAAGGACAATTGGTATCTGATTGCTGAGACAATTGAGGGAGCAATCTACACCATGCAGGTTGGAATTTCTTCTGGAGCTAACACTGTTGCTGCTCTCAGACTTGCACAAAGGCCAGAGAACAAAGGCAAGCTTATTGTGGTAAGCATGATGCACTTCCTAGAATTGGTGAACCAATTATGATTCATTAAATCTTCTCGCACGATCATGGTTATTATCGAAACGTGCCCTCCCGTTGCCAAAGAACAAATTAGTTTCCTCTGTGACGCGCTTATCTCGCTACGGATTATCATGACTCACAGAGTTCTAATCACAGATTCTTCGTTGCTTTTCCTTTCAGACCGTTCATCCAAGTTTTGGGGAAAGATATTTGTCGTCAGTCCTGTTCCAGGAGTTAAGGGATGAGGCACAGAAGATGCAACCGGTTTCGGTTGACTAAGGCAGGTTCTTCACTGGGAGAACCGCACCGCATTTTGATTCAACGAAGATGAAGGAAATGCTTGCTCAAACAAGCCGTTCGCGCAGCTGAATATGGGTCTCTTATCGTTCTTGCCTCTGTATAATTGGTGATTTCATGTTTTCATTCGGACTGCTGTTGAACTTCTCTCTAAATAGTAAGCACGAGGTTGAAATTACACATGCCGCCTTCTACTTTTTTGCGAGTGTTTGCTCGCAGGCTTGGGATCTCACCTTCTTGATTGGAAATCAGTCTCGGGTAAGGTCGAGTTATGTTGATACGACGGCAATGAGAAATGGCTTCGGATTTCTAATGCTGTTATTCTCAGGATGCCTCGATCTAGTGGATCACGAATGGGAAAGAGGCCAATGAAGTGGGAATGCGTTTTAACTTTGATCTGTGAAACACCTTTACGCCATCAAGCTGCGCTTGGTACATCTCGTCCGATAGAAGGTCCGGATAGCATATGCCTTATCCCATGTGGGATTTGGAACAGCCCTCCGGATGTGATATGTCTAGATTAGTCTAGATTTGGCCAATATAAAATCATCCCAAATCCTTATTAGGGAAAAGAATTTGAGATCCTGAAAAAAGGCAAAACAAAATCAAGTAAGAACAAAGAGAGCGAGGGAAGCTCGACGGGGCTTCTCATCCCTCCCTATCAACCAGTACTCATCTATCAATAACCTATCATGATGGTAAAAGTGACTAGGAGTGACCATGGTTCCAAGTATAACAGGAAATCTGAAAACTAGATCAGTGGGAAAGGATCTAGTTCTAAGATTTAAGATATGTAGGGTAGATTTTAGGTTTTAAAAATTGAAGAACCTATTCCAACGAATAGGCTCCCAATAGAACCTTAAACAAGTTCTTACATTTTTTTTGGTTCAATTATGACCCCACAGTATTTCTTGACATCCAACCACTAGTCCAAATATCCATTTCCAACGATATCTATGATTAAGACTTTTACTTTATTAATTTCCGTATGTCTAAATATAAGTTTTAATAAGTGAATCAAAAATAAATTGTGGTTATTAAAAGTGATGATTCATTGCAATTATTCAATTAAAAGTACAAGTGAAATCTGAGTACACCTTAAAATCGATTTTGAAACCTATGGTAAGTAAGTTCCAAATTCCTTGATATGCAAAATAGGTTCAAGGTTCCAAAGATTAGAAAACCCATTTCAAGGGAAAGGCAAAACCTAGAATTGCTCTCCCCGTTACAGTGACCATCGGCACGATGGTTGCCTTCGCCAAGGCTCGAGTTTAGACACCATTTTCTCTCCCTCTCCACACAGCCACCGCCTAAAGGTAGTCACGATTTCCAAGCGACGACTTTCTCCCTCTCCATTTGAACGACTTTCTCCCTCTCCATTTGAACAATAAGCACTGCCAAGGGACACCTCAAGGTCATGATTCCCCAGGCAACGATGACCACCGTGTGATGGTTTGTCGTCTCTCTCTAGATCTAAGGACAGTGGCCACCGCCTCATGGCGGTCCCATGAGGTGGTCATCGTCCTCAAGCAACAGCGACCAACATGTGGTCGAATAGGGTCTACAGTTGTTGAAATCCCTCTAGCTCTTCCTTTTGCTGATCTTATCCAATCTAGACATGCAAAAGGTACAATGGCATGATATCAATATCCTATCTTATCTAGCCTTCCAATTCTAGTTTTTAAGATGAGAGAAAAGATCTGACCCATAAACCCAAAAAGAGTGAAGATTTCGAATAATATATCGACATGAGTAACCCGTAACTAACGGTGCACTTCACTCGTCATTCAAGAAATGACAATCAGCGCTTGACGTATTGAACTTGTTAAAAAGCCAAAAGAAAATGGCATTGCATATTGAACCAACACCTACGCACGCCTACATAATCGGTTGTTTAGACAATAGGCTTTCATGTAGTTAGAAATCACACAATGGGCTGTTCACAATAAGACGTTCGAGAAGGTATTGCCCATTGGTTTCATGTATAAAATAAAATATAACTAATCCAGAAGATTTTTATCCCATCCTATCACACCTGTCATACAACTCAAACGTTAGGGATTACTCTACCAACCGTTGACAGAAACATTACATAGATATTGCGAGTTTCCAGTATTAAACACGTAAAAATGAGAGCTCTTTCATAAAACATTTCCAAAATACAAGTTCGCTTCTATTGAAGCTTAAAACGAAATATCTCTGAATTTCACAGTAGTGGCCATCATAGCAAAAGGCAACATGTCCCAACCTGCTCGTATCCACACCACTGGAGCAATACAAGAACATCACCAATTGATAACTCACTTTGTGAACCAGCTAACAAAGTTGTTCTCATATGATTTATAGATCATATGGACCAAAATAATCTGAATTACTAAGGATGTTGGTTCCTTCATATAGCCTATATGATCAACGGTCCAACTGAACTTGGATCACGTGGTCTATAAGCCATCCAATATTTTTTTTTTAATCAGCTACCAAGACATTTAAATTATCCAACTGTTCATTCACAAGAGAGCTGAGAGTCAAGTTTGTGGAGGAAAATAACAAATGGCTCCACATTAGAAGACAATAACTCACAGTAATTTCAAATTTTCATAGTCCAATCAATTGGCTTTCACCAGTGAGTATTTGCACTGACATGCCCAAACATACCAATAAATACGTAACAGTTGCAAGATTATATCACAAAATTGATGAAGCCATTTCAATGGTCAAACAATCTCAACAAGTTTCTCTAGTTCCTATTCTGTGCTTCAAAATCAGCATCCATTTCATCGCCTGGCTTTACTATGGACTCTGGCAGCTCAACTCATGGAGCTAAATCAGATGACTAGAAAGGAAAAGTTGAGGCACCACAACTAACCGAAAAATCAAAATACCTGTCTTAGATGTTGATTGTCAACATAAAGCAACTTGGTGTGTATCTCAAAAACTTCAGGTACATAGGCCAAAAGCACTTGGACAGTACTGCAGCTTCTACAGCCAAAAGCTGCCTCCTGATGGTGTCATCTACCATAGCCGATAATCCAATCCAGCACAAAATCAAAACTCTCCTCACTTATGAACGCCAAGGCATTTCACTTTCTAAGCAAATTCCACATTGATCAGCTGAGAACCCTTGTCGAGAGACCGATTTGCGAGAGGCACAACAGAGGGTTTTCCCAGCATTTACATTTCTTGGCATATCATCTATTAACATTCTATTGAGTCACTTCTTGTTATTAGCATGTGACTTAGTGGGAGAATAAAATATGGAGCTTCTGGATTTAGTTTCGTGACGACCACCCCACTTAACTGCTAAATTAGTTTCTGCCTCATCATCATCACTGTTAATGTCTATTGGAGATTCCCTATTCTGGCATCCTCGTCGATGCAAAAGAAAGACATTAAAGTAGTAGCTCACCAACTCCTCCCTGCTTTTTCTTGGAAAAACTCTAAATATCTGGTCCCAGAAACACTTGTCCTCTGATAGGGAATTCATCTTCATAATGGTTGTGAACTTCTTTCGTTCTTCTTCTGTCCAAGAGAGTCTTACTTCCTCTCCCATCTTATGAAAATTCCACCTGTAAAATGCTGAGCCCAGTTCAATTTTCAATTTTAACCTTTTCTCAGCAATGTGAAATCTGACACACTCTGTAGAACCCGGAACCGGGCAGCCACATGAATCTCGTCTTTCCTTTCCAATAGGATCCCTTTCAATAATAGTTCTTTTCTCTGTTTCATTGAGTGGCCAAACCTTGGTCCCCAACCATTTAGAGTCACTTTCAGAGGAAATCCCATTCCAGACAGGCACTACGGCTTGATATTGATAACCCAATGGAACTTTTCGATTATAATCTCGAGACAGTAAATCAACAGTCGAAGAATTAGGGGTAGCATCTTCGCCAGCATCGTATCCCATCCTTGACATGCCTATAGTAGGACTTTTGTCCACGTTACTTTGGCCACTCGAGGAGAATGACTCAGAAAAGGCCTGGACTTGTGTTAACTGTTCTCCAGGAGAAGCCTTGTGGTTGCTTTTTGATCTCTCCCTAAGATTGTAGCTGGATCCAATATTATCGTCATACGTGCGTAGATCCGTCTTCTGATTTCTCTACAAGATGAGTCATGACCTCACTCAAACATTGTATTGAATGGACATATATAATTTATAACTTAGTCCTAAAAATATTACAACAAAATATTAGACCATAACATCATAGATTGAAATACCAAGACAAAATCTCCGAGGAGAAATTAAGGGTGCATTTAGTTCTGAAGAATATGTAAAACGTTTTCATTCATATAGCTGTTTTAATACTCAGCAGTTCAGCTTCCTAGAAACATGTTCCGTCCATTGGATACAATTTGCAACTTTTTGTAAATTTTTCATCAAATGATTGGTTTAAATCAAGAAAGTTTCATAGCAGTCGCTAAAACAAAGTTCAGCGCTGTGGAGTTCGACAAGCTCCATGAGACAAGCCTAGGTTCAGTAACCACATAAGATCACTATTAAAATCAATGAAATTTGGCAATGCTTCATATTAGAGTTTTCTTATTTCACTATGAAAAAAAGTGAAAACGCATTATAGCTTCTTCATATTCATGAAAAAAATTTTCTGGTTTCAGAAAATTTTAAAACAAAGCAGGCTACTGTTGTTCTTACAGAAGATAGATAAAGGGCTCAAGAACTAATAACCAAATGCACCTCTTGGCTGTAGAAAGTAATTCACTTTTCGCTCAATGAAACGAACTAACAATATTACCTAATAAGTTGTTACAGTCTCCGAGGTAGACTCTATGATCAAAGATATATACTTCTTTCATCGGGTTAAATTTCTTTTTCCGCTCGGTATCTTATTCCCTACCCATTAGTAGGTCTCACAAATTTCGACACAAATTGACACGACTAACCATATTTAAGGAAGCAAATGTTGGTATACTAAACAGTGACACATTCAACAAGAATAATAATGTGTTGCAACCACACGAGTTCTCAGATTTGAAACTCGAACAGGAAATGCAAGCCCTACCCGTAAGCAACATTTACCAAAAGGAAATTCCGCATTTCACAAATAGTAAGCATCTTTCACCCTTTTGTATATCCCCCTTAGGCTCCCTTTGGTATATTTCCCTTGGGCCATCTATCACTTATGAAGCTCTCGGCAAAATATCCAACATGACTGCGTAGAGCTAACAATGATTTTTTTTTTTTTTTTTTTTTTTGAGAAATGCTAGTAAAGGACATGAGAAATACCAGAGTATTGTATTAGAGAGAGTAGAAGAGAAGGACCAGGTAATACTACTGAGTAACCAGTTAATAAGGAAGAGAACCGAGTGCAGCAAACAGTGCTCATGAGAATTTGTAGCAGCGACCATATTCAGCAATTGTTAGTAGATTGGCATTATGGGGTAAATGAAATATGTATAGTAGAATTGATAGCACTTTCTGGCATGAAATTGGAGAAAAAAGGGTTGCGCTATTTCCACCCCTAGTTTGACCAAGACACTCCTTTTCTCCAGTTAAGTGACCGAAGTACCCTTCTCTCTTCAATTAACTGTTTCTTTGTTTATTAGACTAACCAACAAAACTGACTTTATTTCTTTCATCTCCTTCAATTTCTCAATATAAATGCGCCACAACACCCAACAAGATATCATCTTATTCCGCATTATGTTATCATTTGGCCTAGACAAGGTTGTTAATTTTAATTTATGAAATCATATTTTAATCACAAAAGCTACATAGAAGATTGTGAGTTTCTATTTATGATGGCTTATGAACACACAATTAATTGCCTACTTTTTATCAAATTGTTTAAGCAAAACTATATTTCAAAGTCGAAATTAAATTTCAATCTAATTATCTTGTCGATCTAGATCAAAAATGGAAAAAAGTTGATGAAGATATGGAAACGGTTGGTCTGTTAGAAGCATGATCAAACGTTAAATATGTTTATAAATAGATCATTTCGAAACAAAAGATAAGCACAAAAAGGAAAAAAAGAAAAGAAAAGAAAAGAAAGAAACTTCTAGCCGTTCTACTTCTACCATGAAGAAACTAATTAATGTCGATTGTAGATTCGATCTCTAAACAAGTGGATCAAAACTTTAAAATATGCATTAAATTTTCCTTTGAAATAACTTGATGTGAATTTGAAAAAAAAATAAGGTGTAACTAGATTTTCCACCCCCATCTTGCAATTCAAATTAAAATATGAAAAGCTCTAAAGAAAGCGCAAAGTAAGCAATTTTTAACTTTAGAAACCTACAAACTTATTCCAGAAAAACACCCATAGTCAAGATCGGCTTAAAAATTAGATTAAAATTTAATTTTCAACTTTAAAAATATATATTTGCTCGAATTATTTAAATGAAAAATAGGTGATTAATTGTGTAATCATATGCCATCATAAATAAAACTTTCTAATCTTCTATATAACTTTTGTGAGTAAAAATATGAGAACATAAATCAAAATTAACAACATTCCCTAGGCAAAGTGATAACAAGGTGCTGGATAAAATGGTATCTTGGTAAAACCAATGAGAGAGATGATAGAAATAAAATCCTTTTTATTGGTAAGACCGATGAGCAAAAAAAATATTACATTGCATAAAGAGAGAGAAGAAGGGTATTTGTCAATAAACTAAAAAAATGTCTTAGCCAAAATGGGAATGGAAATAGCACCGCCCAGTAAAATAGGGGTTCCTATTTAACTCCATGCCTAGCCCACTAAATGGAAAATTTTCAAAAACATCGGATTGGAGTCATGAATTACATGCATCAGTCATTCACCTCCATTTAAATATGCACCCACAACATTTCCAAAATCGAAATTTTAAAACATCAGGTATAGCATTGAATAACATGCAGTTCTTGACCTTCGCTTCTATTCATGAGTAGATTCTCTTCCAAGACTTTAGACAGTAGAGAAACCCACCTAATTTCTCACAAAAAGCACTCATGCTGGGACAGAGACGAGTGCAAAATAAGAGGAGAGCATGATCTTTCGACATCAATAAACAAAATTTCTGCTAAAGCACACTTAGAGGAGTTTTCACCAAAAAAGGACTAAACAATAGTTAAAACTGATAAAGAATCCACCTAGTTGAATTGGGATCATTCACCCTAAGAAAAAACCCAATAACATGACTTAAATCATGAGTCTGCATCCAAGAATTGGCAATAAACTCTAATGAATAAACCCAATGCAACGCTCAATAGAAGATTTCAAAACACACGTACAATTAGATAGCTTATGAGATCAAATGAACCATGCTTGATAGTCTACCTGCGAAGTTTCCGGTCCCATGTCCTTGCCGTCATCCCATCTATGGAAAATAGCTTCACGTGCCAACAACACCTGCTTCCACAATACTTCATTCCCATAAGACTTCCATTTTGACTTATCCGGCAAAGTAATTAATCCCGAAGCGCATGGATTCTCAGCAATCTCAGTTAACCATTTAAGCATACCCAAAAAAGACGACTGTGTCCTCTTAGAACGACACAACTCCTCATTAAACACCTTTTTATCCAGAATCGTTACATTGTCGTCATCATCATCATCATTAATCGACGTCTGAGAACCCGACTTAGCAACCGCACATCCCTTCTCATAACTGGATGAACTCACACTTCTGTTGCTCTTCTTTTGGTCCAAGTTTATCAAGTCCTGATCGACGACAATCTCATAATGCTTTCTCTTCTTAGCACCAGCCCGTTGCTCACCACCCGACGACGACGCCAGCAAATCACTACCACCATTCAAATCCCCATCGTCATGCAGCTTCCCACGGTGATTCACCGAAGCAAACTCGCTCTCTTTGGAGTCCATAAGCATAAATCCCTCATCCTCAACACACATCATCAACCAGGAAACAAAAAGCAAAAAAAAAAAAAAAAAAAAAACTTGCTCACGCAAATCCGCAGAGGCAGCTCAGCAGATCTCACGTAGAGCGCACACCTCTTAGCTCAAAATGATAAGACGGCACGCCAGCAGAAAAGGCACCAGAGCATCCAGATTCGCCTTCCGCGATGCCCCTCCTGCGACGAAACACGCTCAAGTTCAAGACCAACACAAGCAAAGCTAAGAACAAACACGCGCACGCGGCATTCGTTCTCCGACCCGAACCGGCATCGAGCGGACAGAGTTCGCGCAAAAAGCGAGAGACTTGGAATCGTCAGATCGAGCAGATCGCGACGAACCGTGCGGATTCAGGGAACTCGGGTCGGGGAAAGGCGAGCGGGTTTCGGGCGCCGGGTTTTGGCGGGAAGACGGGGGGGGACGATCTAGGGCTCCTTCTAGGCTCCAGCTTTCGGAACCTCTCCCGTCTCTCTCCTCTTAATTGCGAATATTTTGGAAGCGAAAGAAAACAGAGAAGAGAGGGGGGGGAGAGAGAGGAACTGTAGAGAGAGCAGGGGAACTCGGAAAAGAAGAGGGGATTTCAAACTTCAATTTTCAACAGATGCAGTGCCCCCCCCCGGCTCCCCTCTCACCATTGCAAACCCGAAATGCAAAAATCCAGGGAGAGGGGCGAGGAGCGAGACGGTGTTTTTTTACCTTTTGGAGTCAAGAACGTCGCTGGGCCTTTCCCGGGTGCGCTCGGCCTCTTCGCCAAAATCCTCCTCCTCTCCTGCTCCTCCTCCGAAGCCTCTTTTGCTCTCTCCTCGTCCTATGGTGATTGGGGGAAAATTTGGAAAAAAAGTCCCCCTTATTTTCTTTCTCTTGGCTTGCTGCGTGCGCCAGCAAAGCGGAGGGCCCCTTCGTTTTTATAGTCGATGATGGTGGGGGCTGATGATTTGACTTCACCTCGGTCAATAATTAACCCTAGTTGGGTTTTTATGTAGGGTTAATGTATTTGGCTCGTAGGGGGTGTAGTAGAGGTGGGAAGGTTAGAGGGGTCAAAAGTGATTTTCAAAGGAGACGGTGGGGAACGGTGGGGAAGAAGATAGAGAAGGTATATCCTGTCTCGTTTACTGCAAATGTCATTATCCAATATGTCACGATAGTTGATAATGGCTGTCCGGATTTGAATTGTCATACTATAAGGTTAAGTGAGATTAAAAATTCTATGAATATCCACCGAATATATGAAAATTCCATCGTATGTTTGGTACAACTTAAAATAAAATTAAAAATATTTTGAAATATTTCGTCATGTCTAGCCAATCTAGGCTCCACCCTCCATTTCCAACACTCCTCGTAGTGCCCCAGTTCCGTCACCCTCTTGTCTACATAATTCTCACATGAGGGTCGTGATCCCTGATCCACATCACAAAGATGGAGAGGTGGACCTCAACAAGATCAATTTGGGGTGACTTTCAGTTGGAAACCTAGTCTTGGTCTTCCACTTGGGCCATCGTTGAATTGCTCACTCAAGGACTTGCAAAAGAGCATTTGTCGCTCATCTAATGCAGATTAATGCAAAAAAGAAGTTGTAATCGAGAATGGATGTTTGTGCTATCTTGTGATGGGCTTTTGGTGCTAGTTAAGATGAGAGGGAAGAATATAGATGACAGAAGAAGGTCAAAGGGATAATGCCCTAGTGGCAAAGGGAAGACAAAGGGGGAGTTGATTGTAGAGGAGGAGATTGAGAATTAATTTGCCACTTCAAGGCGCTCCCAATTTCAAGTTCTCCACCAGTCCCACCATCTCCGCTGCCATCTACTAGGGGTGTGCATAGTTCGGGTGGATGGTTCCCGATCTAAAATGGGGAATCGCTCACTAAAAACCAGTTCTGAAAAATTGGAATCGGGAACCACCCGTTAGTTGCATAGATCCACCCAGGATCTAGACCGCCCACCCGGGAACTAAACTGACGGTCCGGCTCTCGAGTGGATTCATAGAATTAGTCCAACATCTACGCCTTCCTCTTTTCACCCTCCCCACATCTGCTTGGCTCTCCCGACCATGGTAAATTTTAGTCTCCTCAAGTACTAGCGTGGCGGCGGCGGTCGCAACCCTCACGCTACTTCTGTCTCGGCCACCACCACCATCTTCACCACAGCCTCCGTCGTCTCTTGCTACTCCCCCAAGAGCGACAATGAGGAGGACAACAAGGACAACGAGCCATTCTTTAACCTGGAGTTCGCCCCTGTCCCCGAAGATGAGGATAATGGGGAGAAACCTAAGGAGGGGGAGGAGGAAGAGGGGAGGCAGAAGTGAGACGAGCCCAACAACGACTAGGATGATAGTGACAGTGAATGCGGAGGTCGCAACGATGATGGCGACAACGTGGAGAGAGAGTTCAAGTTTGACGGGGGGAAAGAGAATCGGCTCACCATTTCCCCGAGTTCAGACTAGGACTCAAAGGGAGATAAGTAGATCTAGAGGTGAATCAAAGAAGAAGAGGGAGTTGAGGGACATTTTGAACTGAGAAAAATGAGATGGAGTAGGAGAGTAGTAAATTGAGACAAGATAGTGATTGAAACCCTAAATTTTAGATTTGTTAATTTCAAAATTTTTAATATTAAAAATTAATATATATTATTATAATATAACCGATCCGGTCCGGGTGGACAGGTGAGTAGATCCGTCCATAGAATCAGGAACCGGACTAGTTTTCTTAAGAACCACCGGTTCCAGGCAAGTCAAATTTTATTCCAAGCGGTCTGGGCGGGTCCCAATTCTTTTGCACACCCTTACCGTCCACACTTGCCTCCTCTATGGTGAAATCATCCTTTCCTTCTTCAATCTAACACGATCTCTCCCTCTTCCCTCTCCTACACACGTTCACCTTCAATACCATTTTCTTTCATCAAATCCAAAAAAATTAATATATGGATGACATCAAATCTCAATCAATTGCAGCATCCGACAATGGATGAAATATAGACGAGAGTGGATTCATGTATCAAAGACCAGCAGGCAAAGTTCCTCAAGGTATTGTAGGGCTCGCCAAGACAACGCACATATTTGGTTCACAAGCAAGCAACTCCTTCAGTCCAACTTGCTCCAAGTGACACGATTGAGGAGCTTATCGCCATGGCCACCACCTTCATCGGATTATCTTCTTCGCAGAAGAGTTGTCGAGCTCTAATTGGGATCGCGAAGTTTCCTGTTAAGATGGAATTGAGTGACATAAGTTTTCCCGACGGTTGAAGGCAAGAAGCAGGTCACTGCCGGTGGAAGGAGCGATAGCCATTAGAGTTTGATGATGGGGTGCTGGGCAAAAGAGAGGAAGAATGATCAGCAAGGGAAGTGGGGAAAGAACACTTGATTTTTTATCAACTTTTCAAATTTCACATATCCTATTTGGGGTTATCTCACCTCTAGGTGAGATTTTTTTATCTGGACTATATCAAAGTAATATCCAATCATATTCGAATTTCAATCACTCCAAACCCTGGATAAGATAAAAGTTATCATATACATAATTCTATCCGGCCACTAAACGCAACCTTAGGGTGATGAGCACCCAAATATATTTTGTAATTGCCAGAAGAAGAAGAAGAGAACTCTTGTGGTGGCCAACATAACAGTAATCGCATATGTCACTTCATAGTTTTCTTTTTTTGGGTAAAGTATGTCACTCCATAGTTGGAATATGGTTTGCTTGTTCTTCTTGTTTTATTAAGTTGTTTATCTAATTTTTTATCCAATCTAGGTTTATCTCACACCTATCTTAATTCTTATTCGGCTTTATCTAATCTAGAGGACGTCGCCAAATACCGGATATGATAATTTGTTATCCTATCCAGACCTAAATTAAGATCACCAAAAGTAGTATTTAGGGATCTCATACTTTCTTCCTAACTAGGTATTAAGATAACACGTAGGAAGGAAAATGGCATATTACCATTATACTTTTAAATCACCAATAGAATAAACTCCTTTCAAATTTGAATTTCAAATTTTAACCAATTTGCAAACATATTCCCTAATGAATGAAACTCTGATCAAGGACGAACACCTTCCAAAATAAATTCTCACAAGCAACTATTTTGTTCATTTACTAATAATGTGATTTTACTTGCAACTTCTTATTCTCTCATCATGCATTGTATACAGAGATTGTTACCCTTAATTTCTCAGCTACACCATTTAGATGGTTTGCCCAATGGTAAATCATTCTCCTGTCTTCTACAAGATCTTGAGTTCAATTCATCTAATGAACGAACCTCTGAATGACGAGTGATGCATCGCCTAATTCTAGCGTTCTTGTGTGAAGAGACTCATTGATTACTATCATCTTAGTAGGGCTGCGATGAATGACTCACCAACTTAGGACCTTTGGGCCGTGGGTGGTGCAAACTAGAGTTTGCCCAGTGGCCACCACATAGGAAGGGGTAGGTGGGAATTCATCCATACCTTTTAAGGAGGTTGGATTTGGAATGATTTAGTTTTAGGTATGAATTTCAACAAAAAAGAAGAAGAATGGAAAGAAACATTAGAAGTTAGGGGTGGGAAGGAGAGAGAGAGAGAAAGTATCACACCTTGCAAAGGGGAAGCTCGAAGAAATTGAACATGAAAGAAGATGAAATCAAGCTTGAAGTAAAAGAGAAGAAGAGTTGCCGCCTGATAAAACTCAAGGAATGTAAATGAAAATGACAGACACAGAAGACACCCCCCCCAAAAAAAAAAACGGTGAGTATAAATAGGCCACAATGAACTATCCGAGGTAAGAAAAAACATTGGAGATGCATTAGCCATTACATTATCATTTTTTTTTCTCTAACGTCAAATTGCCTAGGCATCGAAGCGTCCTCGAAAATCCACCCCTGGAGACTTTGGCCTTGTTTGGTTCGACTTTCCCAAGAGGCTTTGCGCCCCCAAAGTCCCTTAGGGAAAATTTTTTGCGTTTGGCAAATGTTTTTGAAAGCTCATTTGTCAAATGTGAGCATTCCGAATGCTGAAAGCTGAATATTGGGGAGGGGCTGCTTTGGGCATTGAGCATTTGGGAAATGCAAAATTTCACCGCATCATTGTTCATTTTTCTTCCCGCCGGTCTTCTTCTTCCCGGCCATCTTCTTCCCTGCCCATCGGGCTTCTCTGGTAGCCCCACCACCTGCGGGTCGCGGGTCCCCGGTGACCACCGCCTAGGGGCGGTGCAACCCAGGCAGCGTCGCTTGGGTCGCGCGGAGCTCGAGCGACGAACCAAGTGGTGCTGCTTGGGTCCGCGCGACCTCAGGCCGCCAGATCTAGCCTCTGCGCCTCCAGGCGCCTAAGGTCATGCCTCTAGGTGGCGACGGCGTCACTTGAGGTCGTGACCTCAGGCAGCTGGATGGCCAATAGTTGGCCGCCGGATTTGATTTTCAAATTTTAGAAAAAAATAAAATAAAAGCAAAAGCTCATTTGTAATATAAGATTTGCCAAACGGTATTTATGTCAAAGTTACATTTCAATGCTATTTAAGACTACAATTTACCAAACAATGTAACATTTCGGAAAATCCATTTACCTCAAAGGTATTTGCATTCTCTCAAGAGCATTTCTCCAAAGCCGAACCAAACGAGCCTTTCTCGTTTGTGGCGTGCAAAGTGCGCAAAGCTACTAGCCTGTCAAATGAGAAATTTGTTTGAGGAAGGTTAAGTTACCATCCAATGAGCAAACTTTTGAATGGTTAGTGCTACGTTGCCTAACTCTGACATATCTCGTGTGAAGAGACTTTTTTACTATTGAAGTCTTGGGATAGCTATGACGACATACTCACCAACCGCGAACCCTCGAAATGCAGTGATTGAGAGTAGTTATGGCTCAAATAGAGGATACAGAAGCCTTACAGCATGATTAGAATGGGTCGTTAGGGACTCACCCCTCTCTGCTATTGCAAATAAAAGAAATGCATATTATCGCTGAATCTCGAATTGTTTGAGCATAGTTTTAAATCTCTATATTCGAAGAACTTCCTACAACAACAAAAAATTTTAATATTTTTTTCCCTAAGTATGAACACTTATCAATTGTTTTTTACTTTGTTTACATGCGTAAGTGTTTTATTTGCCTAGTTGTTTGGTTATATGTCATCATTTTATTTCAAAATCAAAATCCTTCACATGGATTGATTGGGTTGGGTTAGCCAAACATTGTACTTCGGAAGCACCTATAAATCTGCCCCTAGGGATGGGTAAAAGACGAGGCACATGCTTGCGCGGATGCGACGCTACCCAAGGGAAGAACTCTATAATTCTTTTATCTTGTTTATTGAAAGTATATAATTGTTAAAGTTTGCATAATAGTTATGAAATATTCTTCTTTAATTCGATTCATATCCTATACTCGTTAAAAGTATCACAATTTCATGAGTTTTCATTAATTGTGTAACAATTATCTATCAAAATATAATTATAAAATATTTAATAATAATTAATAATTATTCTACTTAATACTTATTCATATTCTGCACTTATTAAAAGAATCGCAACCTCATGAGCTTTTGTTAACACGTTGTGCTGTAAGCTAAGTTGTTCACCTTGTAGACGGAGGAGATATAGAAGTGTGCCGCACATGATTCATAAGATTCTATAGTAGCATCAGTATCTTATTTTATTTCACTTGGCCTACCTCTCCCATGACTTTCCGGACCAACCAACCCCCTCGAAATTATCTCTGCATTCTGTTTATTATTTAAATGTAATGGTGATATATACATTAATAAAATAAAGATCAAGATCCAACCTCTCTTTAGAGAGGGGATGAATAATTTATTGTTATTATTATTTAAGGGTACTATCAAAAAAAGAACAAACTCGAAAATAGTGTGATGTAATATTTTGCCCAAAAAATCAATTTTGGATAGAATCATTAACTAAAAAAAGAACAAACTTTAAACGTATTCCTACTTCACAATCTCATGAGTTTTACTCTACTTATTTATATTGATGTGTTCATTTTACTCACATAATAATAAACTTTTCTTATTTTTCTTAATTTTAAATTAAGTGGGTAATAAATTAAGTATAACATTGGAATTTCACAAAAAAGTTTAGAACTAAATCAACAAAATTAAAAAGTTGAAGATTAAATCAGTATTCAACAATACATTTAGCACTAATTAAATAATTTCTCAGCGATTTATGAGATACATGGTTATATGGTCGATTAGTTTATCATGTTACAAGTTGTGTGCTAATATAAGGTCGCTATTTATTTAAAAGCAAGCATTGACTTTTTCATAAAATTTTTGGGTGGAAACTTGAGGTTAACTTGTTGCTTAGTTGATAATTGTGAGTTATCTTGAAAATGGAAACGCACATGGATCGACAACTTCAGTTCCACTCCGTTATTAAAGATGGAAAGACTTCAAAAAAATAATAATTTTTGTATTAATAGCTAATAGAAAAAGAATATGGCAGTGTCATGTCACTAATTATGTATGGTTATTTGACAAGCGCAGCTTATTGCACTCATTCTGGTGATTGAGACCATTTATCTTTAGATTAGATTTTTTTTTTTTTTTAAAAGAACAGAAAAATCAGGGTAAAAACGATCTAATTACGACTCCACTTTACAATATATTATGTTCCATAAGCAATGTCTATCCGGGTGATCGGTGTATTTGCACAACAATTGCATTAAATAACCAACTAAGCAAACCATTTTCTGAGGTTAAATATAATTATGCTCTAATTAATCGAAGACATTGCTTTGCATTTACCTAATTCTCTACAAAATAAAGCACTCGCAACCCATGATGTTTTTCCTTGCCTACGTCAGTTCAGATGCTTCACCAGATTCGCCAGCCCATTTACGCATCCTCTCCGCTGCTTGATCAACCTGCAATTGAAGGGCCTCAATCAAGAATAATCACATCAAAGAACGAAACTCTACTGTTCATATAGATTATACACGAACCTCCTTGTTCCAGTTGGTCTTGTAGATGATGATGATGAGGATGATCGTCTGCAGCAGCGTCCCAAATATCATTCCCAGCCAAATTCCCTGCAACCCCATTTATGTATACATACAAATTTTCAGTATATTCGACTAACGTTGAGAAGGAAAGTTTCCGCAGTGAAAAATGATTATAAAGAGGAAAAGTTTATTCTTACTTGCACTCGCAAATTCGTCTTGTAACCAAGGAGAAACCCAAGAGGGAGCCCAACCATGTAATAACAAAACAAATTGATATAAGCCACTAGGGCTTGCCATCCACCTCCAACGGCTACTCCTGCAAAATGAATTGATTTGCTGGATACTGAGAAAATTTGTGCAGACTAGATATGTCTCCATCGTGCTAAAGAAAATGGAGAATTAGGGTCAAATTGAAGCAAAGAAGACTATCTCAAAAGAAGCAATTCTAATGACCTGATATAACTGGCTGCACACTGTTGAGCAACATGGTGATTCCGAGGAGGTAAGCTAGCTTAGCGACGGCCCGTCGCATCTTGCCGTCGCTGGTGAAGATGATGGCGAAGTCATCTTTGGTCGCCAAGATTAAGACTGCGAAGAACAGACCTATGATGAAGGACTCTATGACCGTGACGACCACAGAGTACTTTGCAGCTCTGGGATGCCTTGATCCAAGCTCGTTCGAGATTCTAACACTGATAATGGAATAGATGTCAATGCTTAGCTTTTCTTTTTTGTTCTTTTCGCTCTTTTGGGGGAAGGTTAGAATCATTTTAGAAACATTAATCGAGAATTAAGCAGAATTTTGGGAATTTACCTTATGGCTGCATTGATTCCTATGAACAGCATGCCTTCCCACCCATTAATGTTCATGCTGTGGACGCAACATAGTAAACGACTTCAGCTCATTGAGTCCTAATTATTGGTGAGACAGAAAGAAAAAAAGTTTGGGATAGTGGCGGTGTTCATGCAGGGCAAGTTCAAGATTTTCTATGAAATTGTATTTTCTATAAGGGTTGTAATTAGTGTCGTATCATCGTATTCGTATCGACTATTCGTATCCCAACACATTCTTTCAATGCGATTAAAAAGTACTTTTTAAAGTTGCAAATGAGTATATCTTCGCAAGTAAGTGCTGGATTTCTCGTGAATTATGCCGCGATGCTGTAAGCTAAGTGAAAGGAAAGAAATCTTGCAAGCTGAATGGTAACGAAGAGACCCACCAGATTGAGAGTGAGCCAACTGCTATAATGGGGTCGTCAAGGTGGCCGGTGAGCACGATAATGGTCATGAAGTACCAAATCTCCAAGCACAGCATCACAGCTGAGGCCACCGAGAGCTTCACAAATTCCCACAGATCCTTGAAAGCCAACCACGACAACCCTTTCCAACCATCCTGGCACCACCCCACCACGTACACCACCTGCGCCACCGAAATCCCCCATGCCGACACGTCGTATGCGGCCGCCGCCCCCGCTAACCCCCACCGGAACACCCCGATGAACAGGTACAACAGCAGCACGTGGATGAGGAGCGCCACGAACCCAATCCAAGCGAGCACGTTCACCTTGCTTTGTGCTTGGAGGAACTTCTGGGTGGGGAAGTTGATGGCCAGGGAGAACATCTGCGGGATGACCTGGAGGGTAAACTTGCCTGCGAGGTCGGCGATGTCGTCCCGCTGGCCAAGGAACTTCAGGATCGGGGTTGCGTAGACGTAGAGCGGCAGGATGGCGAAGCATGCCCCCGTCAGGATGATCCATGACCGCTGCATGTACACGCCGAGCATGCTGAGTTGCCCGGCCCCGTACGCCTGCCCGCACAGCGTCTCTAGCGCGCTTCCCATGCCAAACTGCACGGATTTCTCGTTCGAATCAGGAACTCAAAAATAAAACGAGATCAAACAAAGGTCTCACTTCATAGAATGCGAAGAATAATAAAATCAGAGATGTACCAACATGCGTTTTTTCTCCAATTCTTAGGATGATGACCGAAAGCTAAAATCATCAGCGAGTGCCTTGTTGATTTCATGACAAGCACCGAAAATATGTTGGTGAAAAATGCAGGAAGAGAACACAGGTATATTCGAATGCAAGAAAAAGTGACGGCTTACTAAGAAACCGAAAGAGAAGTTGGCGATGACGGACAAGGAAATGGCCACGGCCGAGAGCTCCACATTCCCAATATGACCCACGAAGATGTTCGTGAAAGAATTGACCCCATAGTTACACAGAATGTTGAAGGCAATCGGACCCGCAATCGCCCAGAGCTTGGTGCTTTCCACTCGACACACGTACTCGGCATCCTCGAAGGTCTTTATGGGCGCATAGTCCCCTTCGCTGGCACCAAGGATGGTGGTCGGTGCATGGTGGAGGTCGGTGGTTCCGATCACCGACTCCCCAGCACCAGGATTCAACGGTGTCTCGTCGCAGGACTCCGGATCTCTCAGAGGGTTTGTTCCGCCGGAGGAGTCCGTGCCGCCGAGTGCCATCAATGACACATGTTCTTTATTATTCGCGACTTCGTTTAGAACGTTGTCACTCTGTTTTGTCTTCTTGGTTTCTTTTGCCAATTCTTGCCGGAAGTTGAGAAGGGGGGGAATCGAAACGAAATACAAGAAGGGTGTGTTGTTCGTGTGACAGAAATATCGAACAACCAATTCGATTGGATTGCAGTTCCTGGAGAGGGTGGCTCGGGATGTCTTTAGCCTGTTTTTGTTGGGAATGACCTACAAAGGAGATGGGGTTGCCAGGTGGCACAATTTGTAACAACTATGTTTTGCATTACTCTGGCCGTTGAAATATCTCCAGCTAGAGAGAGACCGGGGGGGAGGAGGGAGGGAGACTGCTGACTTGTTCTGTTGGAGGAGATCATTAGGTGGCAATTGTCCGTTCCTGAAAATCTCTCCTGTTTTAGGTCGACTTGAAATGCTGCGGAAGGTCAATGAAGGTGCAGCCTATGGTCAAAATTATTGACTCAAAACGATTTGATGAGCTACATTAGTCCAAGATTAAGATGGGGTACTCTTGCCATGTCGTGGCAAATTGCAAATTGTTAATGCAAAGAAAATTGGACAAGCAATTGAATTTTCCGAACATGTGACATGCTTTTTCAACGAAGACATTTCTTTAATACCGCAGGAAAAAAAAAATTAAGAAAGAGCCACCATATGAGTAGCTTTAGATACCTTCAGGAGTCAAAACAAGAAGCAAAATAAACAGAGACTGTACAAGATGAATCTTGCTGAAGGACAATGAAAACAGCTGAATCGGCAATTCCAGGTCTCCTTTCCTCCAGGATCATTATTCGCCTCAATAAAAAAAACTCGGGCAAAATCATAGATGCAGATCCATTTGAGGCCGGAGACTGGACCTATAACAAAGAATTGAGACAATGGAAACCGAGCTTTTTCTTTACCCCCACCTGAATTTCCTGTATAACCTTTGAACATCTAAACCAGACAGATTATGTACAAGAAGCCACCATCAACAAAAACCAGAAAATTTGCCTTGCCAATGTAAAGTCAACCACCTCCATCGAACGCACACATGACTTCAGCTTGCAAGAAGAGCTACAAATCGAAGGAATTGTCGAATTCCATGATCTGCCACAGAATATAAGCAAACGATTCCATAGTAAGCAAATACGCGAGCGACAACTGAGTAATGTGTTCATAAACAAATGAGCTGAGTAAACGCACACTAAATCCTAAAACCTATTTACAAAGTGTGATTCAAATCCAAAACTTTTCCATCGATCAATTAAATTCTAACAAGTTTTTTACTCAAGTCATATAAGAATTTGATGTTAATCCTGTACATGTGCCAGTGCCAGTGCCAGATGTTACTATCACGTAGGGTTTCCGACAAATTTATCCTGCCAAGTAAACATAAGAACTTGAGAAAACTTTGAAAGTCTACAATGTTTGTTGCTCCATTCAAAAAGTGTTAGAATTGAATTACGCCCTAAAATTTTCTTAGGACTTCTTGTGCACATATCCCACAAACTCATAATGATAGCAACATGCTAAGTACTACCAAAGGTCTGTTTCGAGAAGATAATACTCCAGCAAGGTGGGTCTTTTGCACATGATTTTGAAATGAATTTAAACAGGAGATTGTTAGGTCAATAAGTACTCATATCCACAATTTGATATTCCGCTGCGAGAGGAGAATGTGAACCTTATCACAGATGGGACAGACATCACTTCTTTCCATCCACTCCAGGATGCACGAGAGGTGAAAATGGTGTTCGCATTTTGTGATGAATCTTGGATTATCCTCGTCATACTCTGCATTTTAAGTAAGTTGCACAATCACCTATTGCTGCTAATGCAGCTATTCAAATCCACAAGAATTTATATTTTATCTTCCCCAAAGCTGGGAAAAATAGATAATAATTGATGATGCAATTATAAAATGAAAAGGGAAGCACCTTCAAGACAAATGGGACAAACATCCTCCTCATCTGCTACCGAAACATCAGTGTCATTTGATTTAGAAACTTCAATTGCTTTTGGAGAGCCTAACGGGGCAGTGGACTGAGCTTTACAGTCTGGCTCCGTGTGATCTAGGCAAACTGATTCTCTAACAGAGTCGGTGCTTATTGGTAGTGATCCCAAAACTGCGTCATAAGGTAAAGGTGGCGGTGGAGGACGAAAATTATCGGGTATTGATGCCTCTAACTGCAAATCAACTAAAAACCCTGACGTGATGGCAGCAGCAGCAGCATCATGCGATGTGAGGGACTCATGCTCTTCCAAAGATGGAGGATACTGCACGGAAAGGCCAGAATTCTAGTAATGATAATATTCACCAAACTTGCAAATTATCTTTTATAGAGAGAAACCTAAAATGAAGAATGCCGATCATGAACTCAATGCACCAACAGTTTCAAAGAAAGTACCAAATCACCACACCATTTACCAATCGTTAAACAAGAAAATACTAACCTAAATCCCACACCTTGAAAATGGGTTTCCATGTTAGACCCATGAAAAATACACTTAGAAGTTGTGACAAGTTAAACTATAGTAAAGATACAACACTTAGTACACCAAGTTTAGGCATGAAGATTTTGCTGATATTTCTAGATCATTATGACTGCAAGATGTCAAGCAGGCAGAGGTATTGATGGATCAGATGTAGAATTCTTTGACGCCATAAAAACTCTGTTATTTCTTGACTGTTAAGTTCATAATGACCTACATAAGCATCAAGTTCCCAGGTCAAATTCACTTAAATTTCAAATTATCTACTTAAATAAGTCAGATGCCCCCAGAATGGTGGCCTAGTTTGCAGCCTCCCCAAAGAGATACCCCTTTCGAGTATTGCCCATAATGTCATCATGGGCTGTGACCTCCACTGCTTAGCAAGATACTCTTCATGCATCACAGTTAAAAAAGAATAAGATACAGATGCACCCAAGTAATGACAATGTTAAATTACTGCTTCGTAAAATTATCACTGACATAATAATATACAGGTGCCCCATTCAGATGAGCTTTGCGAGTTGAACAACAGCAGCCTCCCATTACCGGCAGTATCCTGTTCAAACAGTCATAACAAACAGCCATGCATATTCAGGTATGTCAAATGAGAGGATATTCAAACGTGTGAAAATGGTGAACACATGCCAGTCAATCAAATGAGCTAGAAAGAATGGTAAACATAGAATTCATTGCATGCTAGACATATAGAACTATGAACTGTCGCAAAAATCTTTCTGAAGCTCGCTAACCAGAGATGCAGACAACTAGCATGAAATATGGTATTAACGATCCTATCAGTGACTTTCAGATCATGGATTCAAAGCAAAAACATAGCAGTATGCATGATCATGATCATCAATGATAATCAAATTGGCAAAGTGCACAGCTGGCAAGTGGATACTAAAAAAGCTTGTCCCAGCTACTAACCCAGAAGCGTCGTCGTAAAAGAAGAATCTGAATTGTCCTGGAAGAAAGAAAAGTTATTGGTTACAAAAACAATCCGGCATCCAATGAACTAGAGTAGAAATTTAACAATACCATAGTCTATTAGAAGTCAAAGTGTAGCTGCACAAACATCATGGATATATTCAGAGAAAACTCAATGTCTCTGGTTCTTTGTTTAACAGAGTAAACTAAGATGATTGTCCTAGAAATCACTAAAGACTAGCATGACCAGAAAAACATATTCTTCATTCACGACCTACTCTGCAACATCCAGAACTTAAAGCTCAATTATGGCTCTTTCCACTAGGGGAAAAACAATCACAACATTAAAAGCTGCTATATAGATAATCTAGCATCTCAATCAGCCATTATAGCTGAGATGAAGGAATCAAGGCAACATTTCGATAGCCGTAATGGATAAAACACGCAAAACCCAACTGAAGTTTCGCTCAGCAACTCAATTTACAGACACCATCCACTACCCTGAAATCAATAACGGGAAAAACCAACCCTTTTCGCTTCCCACACTGGAATCGACCAAGCAAGAGATCATCGACACCGGATGAAACCACAAGCATAGCCAGCTTACTCAAATCCCATAATTCCAAAATCAACTCCCCGCCCGGAGGACCAAAAAGCAATTTTTTACAAAACGAAAGTAGAGCCCAGTTCATCCGATCAGCCCAGCTGAATGTCAAGCCGAACTCCACCCACAAAATTCATCAATCTGACGACCCTCTGACACACCCGATGCGCACGAATTGCACGCGAGAATCACCATCAACCAAGATTCGAGAGAAAAGCAGTCACCTTTACGAGAGAAAGGGGGAGAGGGGGGTCGCGCTGCGGTTTCCCGAGGTAGCAGAAGACGAGGAGGAGGAGGAGGAGGTTTTTGTCTCCTGGGGTGGTTGCCTTTGTTTAGTTTTGTTGTTGCCACTTTCGCGCGGAGTACGCGCTCCTCTTCAGTAGTTTACTCTTCTTCTCTCTCTTTTCCAGAAACCGCTTCGTTTACTTTATACATTGCTTGCTTCCCCCATTTGTCTTGTTCGGATTATCATCCTAGGCTCTTCTTTTTTTTTTGTAAATTGCAACATTAGGGAATTTGATTAATTATTTCTAAAATGGTTTTGTGACTTGCTTGACTTTCCTAGCGTTGGCAGATGAGAGATTATTCAATGATAAAAAAGTTAATTTAAATCTTTTTCTTCTATAGTGCACTTTCTAAGAAGACCATTATAATATCGTGAATAAATCGATAACGAATTTTGTCATCATCATCGAGCATAAAGTAATGCGAAATTATAAAGAAAAGGGCGTCCAAAAAAAAATATAGAAACAAGAAAAGAGAGTGTCATCACATGAGATCGTGAATTATTGAAAAAAAATAGTATTTTTTTTTTTAACTTTCATGTTATAACTTAAAAAAATTGATAGTGGAAGTATAAGAAAGATATTGGTGAAATGGGTTTTGCGATTTCGCACACCTCACAACGCATGCATAAGTGATGTGGATATGACAAAGGGAATCTACTCGATAATCTTATTTTATACTGTCTTTTTCCGATTTTAAACTATAAGAATCTTCCACCAACACCGCTCTTTAATCAATCCACCCCTTGCGTGACCTCCGCAATCTCCCCCCTTCCCACCAATTAGATTCTGCCATTGCTTTTTTCCGTGGAAAGAGATATAAAGCTCTTTAATTAATAAAGAATTAAGTTATTTAATCATTTGGGCCAGGGTCATTCTCGACCGTTAGGAAAAGCCCAAATTCCGAGCCCGTTTGATATGGACCTGGGCCCGTGTCCACCCACGCGCCGATGAAGCGAGCCGAGATTCCCGAATCCACTTGCGGCGCCACGATCCAATCGGGACCGTCCATTTCAAATGACAGTTACAGTCCGTGTGAGGGGGAACCGGTTACTTCTCTTCCCTCCAAAACTAGCCTTTGCCTTTCGCCGCTAATGCTACCAATAAAATAAATAAACAAATTAAGGAAAAACCCACAAAATCGGATTTCACGTAATTAAATTAGATATTTATTCCGACTTTCTACGTGAATACCAAACTCTCTTTTTCTTTTTACATATAATAATTTTCATATGCTTAAACATTTTTGCGCTTGAATTCTTAGTGAATGTTCTACTTCTCGCTCTTGGTTGGTGGATATCACTATCAAATTTAGATATTGACAGGCATGGCCATACTTCTCCATTTGCCTTTGCACAACTTTTGCGAGTCTTAAGAAATTGGAGACATCTATGGTTTAAAATCGATAGTCAGACTATTTGAAGTTTCCTTCGTATGAAATGGTCAAATTCGAACGTGCCAATTGTCAAGTGTGCTAATTCGAGCAGATTAAGTGTCCAAGAACTTGGAAACACGCTTAAACCTAGTGAGGGGATCATGTAAGTAAAATTTTAACCAAGATCAAATTCGTGATTCACCCAATCAATGTGGTCTAATAGGGTAAGAATAGTACTAATGCCAATACTTTTGTATGGCACTCACTTAAGTACAAAAACTTTTTTTTTTTTTCACTCACTTGAGTGCCACGAATTTAAAAAATCATCACTTGAGTACCACTTCAATATTTATTTATTTTTTGTTTTTTTTCTTTTTTTTTTTGCTTATTTTCTTTAGGGCCAGTGAGGCTTGCCCTAGTGAAGGTCGCTAACGACCCTCGCTAGCCTCAAAATTCTCGCCCATTAGACAAAGGCCGCTTTGCCCTCGGTTACAAAGGCCTTGGGCGAGGCCATCAGGGCCTTGCTAGTGGTTGGCAAGGGCCCTCGCCATCTTGCTTTCTCCACGAAAGCCTTGGGTGATGGCATCGAGGCCTCGCCAGCAATGGGCAAGGCCGCAAGGACCATTGCCCGCGGCTGCCCAAAGCTGATGAGGGCCCTCGTGACCTTGCTATCCACCAACGAGACATTGATAGTCTCACCCAAGGCCTTCACGGCCGAGGGCAAAGGTTTCATGGTTAACAAGGGTCACCAATGACACTCGCCGGCCCTAAAGAAATAGACAAAAAAAAAAAACTCAAAAAATCCACGTAGGACATTTGGTCGAGAGTAGCACTTAAGTAAGCAATTTTACTTCAACATTGCACTTAAATTAGCGGAATTTTTTTTTTTTTTGGCACTTAAGTAAGTATCGTATAAAAGTTTTAGTGCTCCTACTATTCTTATCGCATGGTCCAACACTTGATTATGCGATGACAATTTGAAAAGGTCAAAATGGCCCGAGGTGATCTGATCGTTGATTTTGACTCCGCGTTGGATCCATGTCCACGGCCAAAATTCCATTGACGATTCAATGTGGTGTCTTTCTAGAATCCACTTTAACGAGTGATCCTTTCGGTTTCTTTGACTGGTCTCCGTAGAGTAATGCCCAAATTCCATCTTCACAAAATTGGTCCAAATCATTTGGGTAGTCGAAGAATCTTCTCGAGCTTATGTTGGTCAACATCGTCTCCGGACAAACGCCTCAATAAGGAATTCATCTCACCGGTCTAACCATTCAACGAAAATTAAAACGTTTTAACTTTTATAAGAATTGATGTCACTTGCAATAATTTAATTTAAAAAAAGAAAAAGTCCTATACCCTTTTTCTTTGGGTGGGTGTAGTTGTAAAATGTTACCTTACACCCTTTACCAAAAAAAAAAAAAAAAATGTTACCTTACACCATATATCCTGCTAAATCACCTTCCCGATCCGACGAAAAGTATATACTCTTCTACTTTTCCAAGCACAAACTCGGCCGATTAGCTAAACGTCTTTGAAACTAATGTCTTTTTCATCAACTAAAATGCCTAACAAAACCAGGCCCCAAAAAAGGAGGATTTCTTGTATAATCCAATGCTTGATTATCTTTATAACTAAGTTAGTTGGAGGGGAAGTCGATGGAATGGTTTTGTCCTACGAAACTTGCTGTGTAATCAAAATGGTCTAAGAGAACCTGTCAATTTCCCCTTCCGAATGTTAGTCTCTCGTCTCACTTGATTGCCACTACGACGCTTATCCTAACCCCCTTCGGTTGATTCACTTCTAATCTAAGACCAACTGCCCTGCCTCCATCAAAGTTAGGAATCATGCCGCTGTTTTTCCTCTTCCTCTCCTCTCCTTTTCGGGTTCTATGCCTTGTAAACTACAATTGGCACTACTTGCGCGCACCAACTTTTTAAATTTCGATTAGCATCATCTACCAACATCGTGATCGAGAAGTTAGCGTATCGGTTTCTAATAGATGAGGCAAACAATAGATCCCTGAAATGCACTTCCACTTGACACACAACCCAAGAGAAGCCCGTGTTGAGCTAATAGGTAAGGGTGAGCAATTTGATGATCGGTAGGTCGCACAACTTATGTTGTAGGTCCTCGAAAATTAAAGGGGCCGATGTAATTAATTGCTAATAAGTGGCAATGATAGGTCCATGCCGCAAGGATAACTTCGGTCTGTCAAATGGTAACATTGGATTCTAAGTAACAGAACTTGTCTTAGCTGTTCTTTAGAATGTTGCTGAAAATCGGTGCTCTTAATTATGTCTGTCTCCCATTAATATTGTCATCTCTAAACTCCCCAGTTAGCTTAAATACCTACTTTAGAAGGGAAATCGTACTGTAACATGTGCCCTAGGTTTGACATTTTTAGTGAGAAACAACGACCTATATTTTCGCTTTTTTGGCAATAAAAATCATAAGGGTAGCTGGAGAAAATGTCCGTGCCTACTTTGCATCTTATTAATTTCTTGGTCAAATAAGACGTGTTTTTCATATAAAAAAAAAACCATGGCGTGAGAAACTCAATCTGCCATTTTTTAATGTCTAGCTGCTAATTTTGGATAGCGGTACGGGTCGTGAGCACCCTCTCTCTGTCTTTAACAAAATTATGACTTGATCTGCGCAGGCTTAGCACGAAATAGTCGCATGACTTAGCCATCGAGTCTCTTAAACAATTCATAAAACTAATCATTTTCATGCGGCAGACCTTGTCTTCTCTGCCTTAAAGTAATTAGAATTGACAAGAGGAGGGAAAAGCTGGCCACGTCGTATCGATCCTGCCTATTCAAAATAAAGAAACTTATGATCTCAAGGGTTTTGATAAAATGTCGTGTTCTTTCGAGGCAAGCTAATCACGTGTAAGTGCCTTATAAGCCGTGACTTGCACAAGTGCGCCATGGCGCGCCACGGCTAAGGACTTTCAGTTTGTTAGCTTTATCATAGAAGGAAGAAAATCGGTCAAATTTTATTATGAAATCTCATGTTCAATCCGTTCCAACTGATAGAATAACCAAATAAAATATATATTGACCATAGAATTTTAGTCGTCATGTACTTGCTCCTCATATTAGAGGATGAAAGACCGGATGCATAATGGATAAGTAAAGAGGGGTTTGGGAAAATTTTAATAATAATTAATTATAGCAACAGCAGTAAGAATAATAATAAATTAGCATTACTATTGAATTATTATTATTATTATTATTATTACCATTATTATTATTATTATTATTATTATTATTATTATTATTATGCAAGAGGCTGAGAGTCAAACACGAATGCCAGCCAGAAGTTGAACGGCGCAAGATAGCTCGCTCGCTCGCTCGCTCCCACCTTTGAAAAATCATAACTAAGAGTCGTCGCCTTCAGTCTCCGGCGCGTCTTAACTTCTCCCCTTCAACTTGTACGCGCCATCTCTCTCTCTCTCTCTCTCTCTTTCTCTGTCTCTCTCTCTCTCTATACGCGCTATGTTCGGTCGCCGGACGCCGACCGCCGACGCACGGTCCACGCCGGACCGGTCCCCGTACTCCCCGAGCTCCACCTACTCCTCCGCCTCCGCCTCCGCCTCCGGCAAGTCGAGATCCGGCAACAACCCCGTGTCGACGGCGGTCCGGTCGATCGCCGGCGCCTTCTCCGGCTGCTTCGTGCCGCCGGAGCCCGACGGCGCCAGGAGCTACGGGGTCTCCGAAGAGCTGAGGACTCCGTCAGGTGACTAGCTGCTTCCTTCCTTGTGCGAATGTGTGGTCGAGAGGGAGAGTTTCGTCGAATGCGGGGCTGACTCCGTGAGTCACCGACCTCGTGGTCGTGGAAGAAGAAGAAGGCACGCTCGGCACGATCTGATTCCGCGCATCGCGTTGCCGCTGTTCTCAATCTGATGACGCGGCCTGCATGTTTTTGCTTGAAACGATTCGCCGTCGCTTCGTTTTGCTCGGAACTGAAATTGACATGTTGTGGTGCTGACTCGGTGTTACTGTTACATAATACGCTTTTTCCTAGTCGCAAGTTTGGTTTTTTCGATTTTTTCCCTGGGATTTTTCTTGTTTACGTAGTCTTTGTTTGGATACTGGGATGTCGTTACCGGATTCGGAGTATGTTGTCGCGAATTTGCATTCTAGGAACTGAAATCTCTTGCCTGGCTTGTGAATTATATGGACTTTGATTTTGTGAGGAGCGATGGGAGGAGTCCTGAGATCCCGGCATAGTTATTATACTAAAGCGAATTTCCACTGCTGTTATCATTAGTGGCATCGAACGCATCAAGGAGTGGCAGCGAGAGAAGCCGCGGTTCGGTTCGCGGTTCGGTTCGCGGGATATATTCCAGTTCATATAATTCGACGCAAGATGGTAAGCCTGGAAGCGTGCCATTCACGATGGAAGAGATATATGCAGCCACCAGGAATTTTTCCCCCTCATTCAAGATTGGGCAGGGTGGTTTTGGGACGGTCTACAAGGGCAGACTTGCGGACGGAATGGTTGTCGCCGTGAAACGAGCTAAAAAGGTCCGTCAATGTTCATGTCGATGAGTCTACTTTATAAGTTTTTTTGTCTTACCGGTCGAGGAATTATCAATTATGCTATTTGAGGGGAAGATAAAAATGTTCGTTTCTGTTGTCTGCAGAGTGTATATGATAAGCATTTGGGTGTGGAGTTTCAAAGCGAAATTCGCACGCTGGCACGGGTGGAACATTTGAATCTGGTCAAGTTCTATGGATACTTGGAATATGAAGACGAAAGAATCGTGGTGGTGGAGTACGTTCCAAATGGAACCTTGAGGGAACATTTGGATTGTGAGTATATCTCCTTCCCGTGTCTCTGTATATGAGGATAATTTTAGTATGCAACAGTCCGCTCGAATGCTTAAAATATGTTTGAAGAATCAATGCAGGTATGCACGGTAGCGTTCTTGACCTCGCTGCAAGGCTAGATATTGCTATCGACGTAGCTCATGCCGTAACCTACCTTCATATGTATACAGGTTGGTGCCATGAGAGAAGTTAACTTGTCTGGTTTTGGATCCCATGCTTTGCTTCCTGTCTGTTGGAAATTGTATAAATCAGATCCTGGTTTCTCTCGCAGATCATCCGATTATTCACAGGGACATAAAGTCCTCCAATATTCTTCTCAATGAAAATTTTCGAGCAAAGGTAGCAGACTTTGGTTTTGCTAGACTTGCAGCTGACACTGAGTCTGGCAAAACTCATGTTTCGACTCAAGTAAAAGGAACGGCGGGCTACTTAGATCCAGAGTACCTAAGAACTTATCAGCTTACGGAGAAGAGTGATGTATACTCATTTGGAGTGCTATTGGTGGAAGTGGTCACCGGGAGGCGTCCCATCGAAGCAAAACGCGAACTTAAAGAACGGATAACTGCACGATGGGTATGTTTCTCTTTCCTTATACTCTCTAAAAGAAGATGTTATCTTCTACAGATGAAAAGCATATGACCATGTCTATACTTCCTGTCGGGATATATGAAATTTTACTTAGACAGAAACTAGATAAATGCAAGGACTGACTTTCATGTTGATCTGGTCTGACTTTGGATCTGGACCAGTGCAGGCCATGAAGAAATTCACCGAGGGAGATGCCATATCAACCTTGGACCCTATGCTTGAAAGAACCGACCCGACTAACTTTGCCGTGGAAAAGATTCTTGAACTGGCTTTACAGTGCCTGGCTCCACACCGGCGGAGTAGGCCAAGCATGAGGAGATGTGCAGAGATCCTGTGGGGCGTACGCAAGGATTACCGAGAACTTTCGACACCTGACCTCCGTTCGTCGTCTCGCTCTGAAAGGAGCATTTCAGTGAGGGAAGAATAACGGCATATATCATTGCATTCTTCATCGCGATTCATATAGCTCAGAGCTGTCTTTGCTCAAACTGGAGGCAATCATCTGTTTTTACAATACCATCCAATCACGCAGCTAGATAACCGCGGAATCGGGAAAAGCTTTTGAAGAACCAATGGATACTGGTCACAAGAAGGTAACTGGTTAGAAGGAAGCTAATCATTCTTGATTTCAACCTGGGTGGTTAAAATGGCGGTTTGCCATTGAAGGTACCTGGTTAAACCTGTTTATAGAGGGCCATGTGTATCGTTTGGAGGTGCTTTGCTATCTCCCGATTTTGTGGTTCTGTGATTTTCATCTTATTATATAGAGAACTGTAGTTTGCTTCTCATCGTTTTGATTCCTGCAGCAGTTCTTTTCCCTTTTGTATTTTAATGGCTTTCGAAAGACACGTGATTGAGAGTAATTGGGTAAATAAAGGATTTTATGTCGGGATACATCCCTCTCTTTCTCTCTGCCCTCTCTCAACTTCCTCATCTCATTTGACAGAAACTACATGGATATGCATACTTTGTCTCCATCTACTTCCGGGCTTTACATTAGTCTTTAACATGAATAACTAGAGGTGGGGAGAAAGCGAAACACAGGCCTTAATCAGATGCTTCCTCACTCTCGAAAGCAAATGTAGGGAGGGTCGCTTGCGAAAGTTATGCGAGAGGTCGTTTTCAATCCCTGGGGTCAGAACATTTTTGTAAACCTAGTGGTTGCGTGGGAGTTATTGCTGCTGTTGCTGTTATGTCGGTTCGTAGATGATAACCGGCACGTTTTGGGTACTAGATTTCTTCAAGGCGCAAGGATTTCATATCATAGTGCACAGGTCCATTTTGTACAGCTTAAAGCATCACCTAGAACAGGAAGGTATCAACAACTGTTTTGGTTTGAAAAGAGGAGAACGGACCGACATTATAAGAATTGATATGCCCACAAAAATGATGAAGAAAAGCCGACACTTTTAACTTAATTACAAAAGGGATGCTTGAACAAGTCGCGACATATTCGCTTGTGAAAGCATATTTAGCTTCGGAAGTAAAGAGGGTAAACCCTTGAAAAGGAGCTTTCACTCAGGGTAATAATGATTTCTATTTTGCTTCCGAACACAGGAACCTTATTGCTTTTTTCTGTTTTAGTACAATCAACGTGAATACTATCCAGCTTCTAAGAAGAAAGAACACTACAGGAGGAAAGGAAAGGAAAGAGTGAAGTTGTATACCTATACAAGGAACTCCACGGATGATCTAATCAAATCTTCACTCGACCATCCTAATCCGCTCCATAATTTACAATTGTCTGTCTGCAATGAATCTCTCCACTATACTGCCCTACAAAAGCTCCCCCAAGCTTCAAGCTTGGAGAGAGGTCGTCCTTAGCCGGTAGAATGGCGAGACGCAACTTACAGAGTCCCTCATCCTAAAGCTGGATCGTTCACTACCTCCCCACAGTAACAACTCCCAAACAATTAATGTCTTACAACCTGTTATACTTGATTTTCAGCGTCTCCACTCTACTCTACTCCGGAGAATGAATTCTGCCTTGTTAATTCATAATTTGCATCCGGTGGCCTTTGATCATCCCCATTTATCGGATTTGCTTTGGAACAAAGGAAGAAGAAAGACGATGTGTATATCGTGACATGCCAAAGGCTGCAATACAATTACGCAAATGAATGTGTGAGTGAAAGAGAGAGAGAGAGAGAGAGAGAGAGAGAGAGAGAGAGTGATTTGGTCTTTCATATACCTGTGCCAAATCCAGTAGCTTTCGCTGGTTTCTAGTTTCCAGCTTATTCCAGCCATGGCCAATGCTACAAAACCTGCCATAAGGAAGCCCCAACGGAACCGCCGAAAAAATCTCTTGACCAAGTTGGGCAGCCATTGCCTAATATATTGCCACCTGTCATAAACAACTACCATCAGTTCAGAGAAAAATACATAAATTCCTCTTGTATTTGCAAGAACAAATCAAGGATCATATCCCCGGCCTAGGCCACATAATGCACTGCGATGATTCCATCAAGCAAAAATCTTGAACTCAATTCTCTAACTATGAGTATCAATACTAGAGATGATATATGATGGAAAAACATGACGACTGTGACAAAAGGTAACAGTTCATAAAAGCTATGATGATGGCTAGATTGGACTAGGAAAAGTAGGGTGATCAAAACTATTATTTGGCAGCAATCACAAAAAACCGCAGACTCTAGTTTTACCAGGATAAATATTAGCAGCTATGGAGAAATCTGCTTAATCTTCTATGAAGATCTACAAATTCAAGTATGAGTTTTCATAGACAAGGAAAATTTTCATTTGGAATTTTATAGTCTATACCATGCACTGGCAGTGGAAACATTCATTTCCACAAGCAGCCCTTATCTATTAACATCTGCATACAGGAGATGATAGGTAGTTGCATTAATTAAAAGACGCAGATATCCCACTTGATAACCACCATTTTACACTTCCGGTGTTAATTACGAAAATCTACCTTCCTCCTCTTTTCTGACAAAAAACCTGTTTGCTTACCATGCCATCTATGGTAAAAGTATTTTTTGTCTTGGCAGTCTTTAATGAACTTAAGACCTGAATGTCTATGAGCACCCTCCTCCATAATGGAGTACATTGAAACCATATTGAAGCTCACCTGTCAAGCATGTTCAAACAGAGTCCAAAAGAAGATGAAAGCGACCTATATTTTGTGGATAACTCTATTAACCACCCAACTAGAAGACCCAGAGCTCCAATTGCCATCACAAGGATAATATTTGCTGACCTGCACAATTGACATAATAAACTAACTCTGGAATAAATTCGAAATAACTAAACTGAGTACACAGCTTTGCATACCGGGTTGCTTTGGTTATGGCCAAGAGTGCCGTAAGGATAGCAACGGCTGTATGAATGGTCCTCTTATGCACTTCATTAATAGTAGCCAGGTACACAAAAGTGCTCACAACAGCCATGAAAGAGAGCCAAAAGTCCATGAACTGAAACCAATCCACTTCTGTGATTAGTCACAGTAACAAAGGCAATTACTTTAGATGATGATGCAGTCATAAGTTTGTTGTGAGGGAAAGACTACACTTTGAGGCTTCATTTGGGAACTGCATTGCCAAGGGACTTTGGGCTGCAAAGTCCTTTGGGCAAATGCAAATACCGCTTGGCAAATATTTTGGAGAGCTTTGGAAGATGCAATTCAAAGGCCTTTAGCTGAAGGCAGCTCTGGAGATGTTTTGAGCTTGGAGCATTTCCAGAACGCAAATACACTTTTTTTCTTCCAAAATTGCCCTTGCTAAAGTTTCATAATTTCGGAAATATCCATACCTCATGCGGCATCACCAGTGAGGGTTTAGGCTGTCGGCATGGCCAGACCTGGCTGCCAATGGCCAGCCTTGCTTGAGGTCGAGCGACCTCAAGCGGTCACCTGGGTTGCTCGAACCCATTTGGCCACCGCTTAGGGACTCGCAAACCCAGGCAACAGGTGGCTATCGCCTATCACCTGGGTCATGCGAACCCAGGCAAGGCTAACAACGCCAGATCTAGCTCTGCCAGCTGCTGAGTCCTTCGCCGGCTTTGAGTTTTTTCTTTTTTAAAAGCCAAAGTGCATAGTGTGCTTTATCCAAACACCATTTTAACCAAAGTTGTTTCCCGATGCACTTTTAAATTACAAGTTACCAAACACTACTCACATTTCGAAAAACTCCCTTAACCTGAAGGTCTCTTCATTTTCCAAAAAACTTTCCCCAAAAGCTGAATCAAATGCATCCAGAGGACCATTTTGAACAGGAGAAACTTGATTGTAAGTTTTTGTTATGATATTATGTAGGTATTCTCAGTTTTAGATTGTGTATTTTGCTTATCCAAGTTAAAGGTTTGTTGGGACAAAATTCTAGTCCTTCCTCATGAAATGACGCAATTTAAACATACTACACTATCTAAAATGTACTAGAAAAGAGAAAGCACTGTGTTCATAAGAACACTGAAGCTAAACTAATTTCATAACAAAAATTATACCTGCAACACACTAAAGGATAATGCACACCAGGTGCCAACGTCACAGGCATGGTACAATCCACTCGAAATTCCACTTGATGTGAAGAGCACCCATTCTGCAAAAGCCTGCATACAAAATGGAATAATAAAGAATGCTTGAAAGGCTCCCACATCACTTTATCTAACTCATTATTCTAGAAGCAATGTAATTGACTTTTTCAGTGTCTAGAATTTGACCATCTATCTTAGCTAATAATCTAATGCTTAGTCTAATTAAGCAAGCTGTACGGTAAAGCTATATAAGAAAATTATCTTAGTAAAGCACCTAAAGCAGAGACTGCGCCATCAGAGTGTCAGGCAAGAGGAGCCAGACTGACAAAACCTCTTTAAAATTCCAGTGTCCACTTAAAATTACCAGCAATCTAGTTGTCAAAGTTGAATACTTGTCCATCCAAAACCACTCACTACCAAAGGAAACTAAATAGGCTAGACAGGATGGAATTGAGTACCTTCTGCCGCAGTGCCCAATAGGCAGGAAGAATAGCAGCAGCATTTGATGCAATCAAAAATATAGATTGCAGAACATGTCCTACATCAGTTTGTCGACTAGTAAATTACAAGATCAAGTACACACAGCATAAATTTCAGATGCAAATGATGTGTCGGTATTCTGAGTGCAACAACCCATCATGATGTTGTATATAATCTAACTACAGTAGAACAATAATACTGATTAAAGTTGGTGAAGCCATAACCGACTTTCTTGTACCTTTGTCTATTTTTAATAGAAAATATGAAATCATGGTCTAGGCTCGAAGTTGTCAACCAGAGTCACAATAATACCACTGGGTTTCACTATAAGGCTGTGGTTGCACTGACAAATGTGGGAAATGAAGCGACTAAAGTATTTGTGTTTACATAATGGATTTCCATATTAGAGACTAATATGAGGAACCTAATGAGGTGTTCAGCCAGCATATATTGCCAAGGAATTTCTTGCAATAGAAGTGCTATAACTACTCATGCTTGAGGTTCTTAGCAATTCTGGTGTTAGAACAGAATGATATTCTTAACTTGCAGAGTGCTTGGCTTGATCTGTACAACTAGCGATATCAATCACAAAGGGACACCTTCAGTAGTGAACTCAGGAATCAGGTTTTCTAATGATGATGTCCCTCTCATCTAATTTGACATGGTGACTACTTTGATGATTTCATTCTAATGCTTTTGCACTTTCAGCCAATAAAAAAAGTATACTGCTTTGTACTTACTTAAACCGAATAAACATGCTTGTTCTGAAGTATTAAGCTGTCCTGTGTTTGCTCAAAGTTTCAAATACATGATAAAAAGAGATCACTAAGTGATGCTGGAATACATGCAACAGACCAGAAGCCAAAGTTAAGAGCCATTGTTCTTAGGATGTACCTTGATGTGAGACAATTTCAATGCTACAATCAAAACCACCATGATTTCGATCACAGGAGCAGAAACTGCCAAAGAAAATGTTAATGACCAAGGTGAGGAGGCATAGAATCCATATAAGTGCTCCAAGTCAACAAAGTTAATAATACTAGTAACAGCCCAAAAGCTATAAGTATAAGGGAAAAAACAAGACCTGTAAGTTGTCAATCCACTAGCATCGAGAGTGTATTTGCAATCCCCATGATATGAACATCTTCTCGGGCACCTTTCTAGTGAAATCGACATAGTAGTCTGATCTTTGGAACTACTACTTATGGCATGCCTCAGTCCAAAACCCCAAGTCCCCTCCCTTGCATATATGATATAGAAGTCAATTTTTACTTCGCTTGAATTATACATCTTAAAAAACATCGAATCATCACTGCTTCTTGTCTTGTTGGCATAATAGTAATCCCAGCTATATAGAGATGGTAGACCACCAAATCTAGCATATATCTCATATTTTATCTTTGTATCCGACAAAAGTCGGACATGAATGTTTCCACCAGCTGCACCATGAGGGATGTCCAAAAGGAAGTATGTCCACGTGTACGTCGACGTATTGTTTAATTCACCAGATGAGACGTTGCTTGTAAGGGGCTCAAGAAGGAAGTTTGCTGAATTGGAAGACATTTTGTCACTGACCGGCAAATAGTATGATTCAAAAGGGACTGATATCCTCAGAAATGTCTGCAGACAACCATTCTTACCTTGTCAATAAGTATCCTGCGAGTACATCGTTCAAATCAACGGATATAAAAGAATGTAGCACCAGCAAAGTTAATTTTTGATCAAACTATTTAATTTTCTTTCAAGATAATAACATCACACTGGCATCACATGTTCTGAATTTTTTATGTACTTGGTGCTTCTCATCTAAATCAGTGACATAATAACTATTTAATGTCCTTTTGTGCAACCAATACGAGTGAACGCAAATTGATTGTGCTTGTACCATCATGGTGTCAAATTCTCAACATCATTCTAAGAAAAAGTTCATCGACAGTCAGATTAAATGAACAAGATAAACCACTAGCAACTGGATATATTTTGAGAGAGAGAGAGACTAGCCTCACCTGAAGCACGTACTTTTCCCACATGCAGTTGGGTCCAGCTTTGGCTAAAGGACATTCAGCTATTTGCACTTCCAAAGAATAGCATACCGTCATGTCTGATACCTTGGATCCACCTTGATCTTTCGAGAGGTTAGCTGATAAAATCGTTATGAACCAACGACCAACCCTGGGCGACTGAATAACCAAAGGTTCTCTATCAAGAGTACCAGCATAATCATGAAGTGCTGCTGAAGCTATTCTGCCATACCGGGCAAAACACAACAAACTAATATTACCAACACCACCCGTGTTACTTGACAATGCTGAGCTAAAGCTGAGATTTGTCGCAATGATGGACAATTCTTCTGGCATTTCCATTATGTCTACTGTGTAAACTTTCACTTCACCATTCCTAAAGCAAGAAGTCTGATTGCATGACAGCACACTTCTCCTAGTCTGGTTATAACTGACATATGGGATACTTCCCGTGATATTAGAGCTGTCCAAAGGAGAACAGGAAAGCGAGTCAACTGTCTGGTTGCAATTCTGGCCCCACATTCCAGAGGCCTTACAACCTTCAACACTTACATTGGCACTGAATGAGTAGGCTGGTCCTCGGACAATCTGTAGTACCAGGTTAAATTGTAGGTCATTGATTGATAATGACAACAATAAATATCATTGAAAATTGGGGTGAAAATTCTTTAAAAGAAAAAAGAAAAAAAAAAGAGCTAATATGAGATTTCATGAAGAGAAACCTATTATCATAACAATGCATTCCTGGAGATTAGAAAAGTTCGGCCATACATTAGTTACCGTTCTACTTTTTTGAAATCTTTTGGGGTTTCTTTTTTTTTCCCCCCTCATTGGTCCAAAAAAATTTATGAAGGTAAACTCTTTTGTCCTATTTCACATAAAATGTCCATACTTGACCAGGGAACACCACTACATTGAGTGCCTTTCTCTCCTTATGGGATTCCTGATGGAACCTGATACTTGGTTCAACTGTTTTAGCAGAAATTAGTGTCTTTAATGATTTTCTGGTACTCTAAGACATGACTATGTCAGAGGAGAACAGGAAATATCAACATGATAGCAATAGGATCGACCATCTACCACCACTGTAAAGAACAATGGGCATCTAAGTTTCTACAGTCCATTAAACAATCTCATTATCTGATCTTTATCAAGTTAAAATTTCAGTTCGCATCTTAAGGTGTTATCATGCGAATATATATTTTAAACAGAAAATAAATCTGTAAGCATTTGTTCCAAACCTACTTCTAGCTGAAAAATTGCCAACATATACAAAGTACCATATTTGATTGTGTCCATAACAAATAAAATAAGACAGGTGAAAAAAGAAAAAAGAATAGAGGATCACCATCTTTGACTGTGTCCTCATAGGTCCAACGCCGTTGAAAAGACCAAAGTACCATACACCTGAGGATATCTGAAGAGAACATGATAAGTTGATTCTGCTAACTATAGCAAACCAGTTACCTATTTTAAACTACATGTATACAGATAGATATTGGCATGTAATATGAAATATTGGAAAACCCATGCAAAATATGGCTAATATATAGAGTTGTCATAAAAGAAAATGCAGCTATTCTTTTATTGAACAATAATCTGCAATTTAAGTGAAAAATGCAAGGTGAAGATGTAATAAACCTGCTCATTAGTTAACCTAATGGTTATGTTTTTCTTCATAGGATAGCACTGCTCCACATTCTGCAGTCCTTGTATCCTTTCGACAGATTGATTTGATAATGAACCTAAAACTGCAAATAGAAGAACATAGCAAATCCACAAAAGAAACATGAACACATAAACCATAAGGAAGATAAAGGAGAAACAAGTATGACAGGAAACAAGACTGGGAGTCTAATCCAAAATAAGGCATGTGAAAAAACCAGTTACGATCGTAGAATTAGTAAGACGAAACTTAGCATGCAGGAATTGGGGTTTCATGAAATCTAATTGATGAGTATCTAATATAGCTCAAAAGACATTTTCCGGCCAAATTGTCAAGCTCGCAATTACCTAATCCATTTACTGAAGTGCTGGAGACATCTGGAAGAGGAGGACTGCCATCTCTCAAGCATATCATAGGCAGAGTGCCTTTGGGGACTTGTTCTATGCTCTCTATCCCCTGCTCATTACATATACACAAGAGCGAGGTCACAAAAGAAACAGCTGTAGTTAAAACCAAGAAGAAAAAAGAAAGAAAGAGGAATGCATGTTCTGATATATGGCAAACCAGCTCACACCCTAAAATCTGCCCCTATAGGAAGAATGATGAATCACCATATTGAAATATAATTATGGAATTTAGAAAAGGAATACAGACTAATAGTTGGGAATCAAAAAGAATTTGTAGCCTTTTCTTTCCAGTTTGAGACTTGAATGATAAATTAAAACAAATCAAGCGCAGAGATTTGAATGATCGGAACAAACTTCAAACAAGGAAACCAAGCCAGTTTATTTAACTGCTCTACTCATGCTTCTCAAATTTGATTGGCACA
This sequence comes from Eucalyptus brandiana, assembly GCA_014182725.1. Classification (NCBI taxonomy): domain Eukaryota; kingdom Viridiplantae; phylum Streptophyta; class Magnoliopsida; order Myrtales; family Myrtaceae; genus Eucalyptus; species Eucalyptus brandiana. The sequence continues at coordinate 984,544 of CM024672.1, read as the reverse complement.
CTTACAAGGTCCACATCTGATTCCAATGTGATGGACAGTGAGGAGAACCACGGTGGTAAATCAACTGAAACAAGAAACAATGCAAAACATAAAGAAAACCAATAAATTGTTTTGCGGAAAGCAAACATTCAATTACGCAACATTAAAAATCCTTATATAAAACAGGTATAATAATTAATTCAATCTCCCTTTAACATTTCAAAGTCACAGTTGACAAACTCAAAAGAAAAGTAGCAAAAGTTGAGCCATCTTTTTCATCAGATTCAGCATCTCGAAGCAAGAAAGAACAGTGATCCAATTTTAGAGTGGCTCTTTAGTGAAAAGGCAAAGGGAAACATTTGGTAAAGCATAGTGAGTTCATCAGAATTGTGTGCTCCAAAATGTTGAGAGTACAGAACAATTTATAGCTCAATCTTTTTAAGAAAGGTCTGACATTCTTAAGATGCGAGCATTTAACATGTCTCCTTATCATAAAAGATGCAATCCAACCAGTCAGTCAAGCTTGATCTTGAGTAGTGTAGGATCTCCCTAGTCCATCAGATATAGTACTAAATACACGGTAATGCATCTGAGACAACACTTCTGTTCTGGCTTATGAAGCAACATATTATACCACACGCAGAGGTGTCTCAATAGCCAACTGCCCATGTCTGTCTTATCTACAGACAGCTTGTCAATTCAACAAAGTGCCCGAAAATGAGCAGATTAATTAAGACCAGCCAGAAAAGACTTAGATATTTTTAGGATAAGGACCTCAAAATTGCACACGAGCGTTGGGCACAACTTCTATCTTCTTCTGTCATGCAAATAGATTCTCAAATTGACTATTCATATACAAATATGGCAAGCATTTCTATTGAAAGAAAAAAGAAGAAGCAAAATCCAAAATTGAAAGAATAATGTTAATAACTCAATACCAACATCAATCACGCAGGCAGAAAGATTACAGAATCTACGACCAACAGCCCAACCGTATGATCTTTTCTGTTTTTTTTTTCCACAAGACGCTGAGCTCGTGAAGATACATGTGAAGGTACGCTTGCCTATCTATAAAGCGGGAGAGACAACAGCGATCATCCTTGACGATTACGAAAGGGAAGTAGAATCCATGTACTCATTACAATCTACAGGATTAAACGATACGAAACAGAAAGTCCTTCAACGGAAAGCAAAATACGCATAAGAAAGAACCATCGCAATCACTCGCGAACCGCGAAAGCCGCCGATCGAACAACGATCGAACGCTCCCCGGGCCTCGAAGGATCACTCGCACCAATCGCACGCCGCCGGCGACGCACCTCTAATGTAACGGAGGTCGTAAGGCCGGAGCCGAGTCTCGGGATAGCTGAAGCTCGAGACGGGGAAGGTGTTCACGTCGTCGTCGAGCGAAGCGGAGCAGCAGCGGCACGCCGCGGACATGCACGAGATCAGCGCGAGCAGAAGTCCGGCCGGGACGCGAGCGGGAGACGGGGAGGCGATCGGCCGGCGGGCCATTTCCGGCGGCGGCGGGGCGGCACCGCGGGTGTACGGAACTGGGAGGGACAGGGATTTAGGGGGAGATTCGGGGATGAAATGACGAGTGATCAGTGGATTTTGGTACTAAAATACTGGATCAATTTCTGCGGATTTTTGTCTTCCTATATAATTAATTATTCCCGCTGAATTATTTTAGAGGGAGCGAGTTTTTTTTTTTTCATATATATTTTTCAGTATGATAGGCGTAGGCTTTTGACCACTGTTTTTCCCTCGGAGTCAATGCGCCCACGCGCTGGGAGAAAGTGGCGTGCACGCGATCCGACGTGGAAGCCGTGGGAGAGCGGCTACTGGCGCGTGGGAGAGACTGAACGGAAGTGAGATTTTGGTTGAGGTAGACGAAAAGGATTTTTCTTGCATTATTTTTCTGGAAAAATATATAAGGCGGATGATGGCGGGGAAGTTTCTTCGGGGGCGATTGGGGAATGTTTTTTGTTTTCTTTTTTTCTTTTTTGGTTCTCGTGGAGATTAATTATAATAAATTATCTGCTGACTTGACCCGACGACCGCCGATTTCTCATGTGAGTATTTGTTAATTATCAAAACCACCCTTCGATTCCACCTTTTTCTCGAATGTCGACGTGGCTTAAACTTAATGAGGTTTTTTTTTTTTCCGACATCACTAGTCGAATCTTCTTAGCCTCACGTTGGTTAAATCTCATTGGCATTAGATCGAATGTGAAAAGGTATAATTTTCCTATTACACGAATGAGATGCCAGTTAAATTTGTATCGAATATGTGTATCCAATGATTGAATTATAAATTCCAACGTCATTTATATGTTATAATAAATTTAAAACCTTAAAAACAATGAAAGTGATAAATTTTGATCAGGCATGCTGGAGATCAAATATATTGAGACCCATTGTAATCGAGTCCATGTGGCTCCACATTTGAATTGTGCCAATCTCACTTGATCATATATTGATTGCGTGTTGGATCTGCTACTTTCTCGAGCCCTTTTTGTATCAGAAACAAAAGAAGATCAAAGAAACTAGGGTTGGTGTGCTCGTAACATCCTAGAGTCGATATCAAGCTTATTTAATTAATTTAGTTGCATGCTGGCGACGAAAGCCCTATCACATCGCCATCATTTTTTTTATTTTGATCTCGCCTCTCTTTCCAAGTGATTTGGTCGTATCAAGGTCTTCTTTAAAATAAGAGTCAGGTAAGAGGTTGTGGTCCTCCAGCTTTTTGTCCATGAAAAGCAAATCCCACGGGCGAATCCCACAGGCATTCGCATCTGCACGCCTTCGCATCCCGCTTTTGGAATTAAAAATCATTTAACATCGCCAATTGAAGACAGGCATCTGTTGCCCAAAAGAGGAAAAAAAAGAATGAAAAAGGAAAGAACAAATAAAGAATATATGAAGATATCCTAAGGTGGACCCCGCTCGAGCTTGGGCTATACCGGCTCAACAATCCGGTCCAGAAAAACTTGGGGAAGCTCGGCCGGGTCTTCGTGGGCCTACCCCGTGAATCAAATTCTTCGAATCATTTCGAGACCAACTCAAACCATTGATTAAGCAAATGGGATAACAACAAATGCAGATAGTCCATGCCCAATCTTTAATATTATCCTTGAATTTTTAATTTGATCAATGCAATTCTTAAAATTTATCTCAATACACAATGTGGTCATTAAATTTTTAATACATGTTTAGAAGTTCAAGTGAATTAACAATATGTGAAGTTATATATTCATGATTTATATTAAGTATTTTGAACTTTTTATGGTTTAATTGTACTAATGAATTTCAGCTGCACTTTGCTTTTCAATTTATGTCAAATGGTAGAAGTTTTTGAAGAGTAGGGTAGAGTAGCACCGCAATTGCTACGATGATTTACTTAGTCAGTGATGTGAAGCATTTTTTTTTCGGTTGAGTGGACTCTACGTGATCGAATGCAAGAAAATGCTTTTGCATATGGTGTTATGAATATTAAAGATATATGATTACAAGAATTTTCCATCTTGTCCCATATCTCGATGAGCGGTTAGTAGGTACAAAATTTATATTATTATGTTATTTTAAATTTGCTAAATATGTATTGGTATTTATAGTTTAGTTGCACAATGCCGCATTGTTAATAGATGTGTAATTTGAATTTGTAGATTTGCTATTTTATGGAGTATAAAAAATAAGACGAAAAAAATTATCGATCGGTCCCGGGTTGACCCTGGAACCGGACCGAACCCATTGGGTCAGTTCGGTCCTTGGTCCCAGGCTCAATAAGGTCGGTCCTTGGTTCTAAAAATTAAGGACCGACACTGTACGGATTGGTCCTAGGGTTAGGGGATGGCCCGGACCAACCCGGACCATGCTCACCCCTAACTCAAACCATTGATTAAGCAAATGGGATAACAACAAATGCAAATAGTCCTTGCCCAGTCTATAATATTATCCTTGAATTTTTAATTTGATCAATGTAGTTCTTAAAATTTATCTTAATACGCAATGTAGTCATTAGATCTTTAATACATGTTTAAGTTGGTCCGAGGACAATATTGAATATTTTTTATATAGTTCAATAATTAAATTAAACATGTATAAAAATTTAATAGATTACCTTAAACAAATTAAAGGTCCATGAACCATATTGTGTATTAGACTAAAGTTTAGACAACAGTGGTGTCAATTTCCCTCCAAAAAATCTATGGGTGGTTATGAATCTTATGATTATTTGAAATCACATCAAAATTGGTCACTCCTCTAAATATAGTCAAATGTTGATATAAAATTTTTCCAATAAAGAGGGATAATTAAATCTTTTACCTTTGGTATTTTCAGGCGGCGTTGCAAGAAAGGATTCGGAGTGATGAGAAATGTTACTTTTAAGTGGATTCGGTTTCTCCTATTCAATCTCTTGCCCAAGGAGCATGATGTATGTGCTCTTGTGATTATTGTATATTGATTGCGAGAAGTATAACGAAAAGTCGAGATTAGTCGAGTAATCCAAAGACATCAAACATCCTGTGACTGGGAAGAAATGGCTATTATAAAACTATCTACCCCAAACATTTTAAACATATCCATTTAGCGAATTGTTTGCACTGAGATATCGAGGGCCTTTTTGATGCAAGACAATCGATTTGATTTTACATTTTGAACTACATTGGTAATTTGTGGAGTTAAGTTCTAAAAAATATCATCGAATATAAAAAATAAGACTTTTTTCAAATGTAGCTACATAATTAAACAGAAAAGAAATCGTTTTCTTGAGTTTTTATTTGTATAAGAACCCATATATTATTAAAAAAAAAAAATACTAGGTTGCAGTTACATAATTTTCAAATTAGTTTCGTGCATCTCGATTGATTCAAAAATTCAAACAATATCCAAATCTCGATTGATTCAAATTCTAACACTATCTGAACCCAAAATGAGAAGAGGGGAGGAGCAAATTCATTTGTCATGTAAATTAATAGGTTCCTCCGTCAACCATCAAAATAAACAGAACCTTCCATACTTCAAACGTTATTTATTCACGTTGACAAATCTTTGTTTTTCACGAAACAAATACACGATCAAAAAGAGAAATATTTTTCCATTTTCACGCCCGCCGAACTCAAGCGATCTCCACCGTTAAATCCTCCCAAACCAGTCCCTCCCAGCACACACGCGGCGCCAATCCAGCGGCGCCAATCACACGTCACCGTCGCTTTCGACCAAACGGCCTCGTATCGTAGGAGCTACCGCGGTTACCAACTCCGCCTGCTCCCTTCTCCTCTCGCTCGCTCCGTCTCTCTCTTTACTCTTTCCGCTCTAACCGAAGAAGAACGCAGAAATTCTCCGGCGATCGATTTCTCCCTCCCTTCGAGATGAGCGTGATCGACTTGATCACGAGGGTCGACGCGATCTGCCAGAAGTACGACAAGTACGACGTCGACAAGCAGAAGCAGCTCGACGTCTCCGGTGACGATGCCTTCGCCCGCCTCTACGCCGCCGTCGAGGCCGACGTCGAGGCCGCCGCTCAGGTTATTGTCACGTCATACCTTGTCTAGGTTCCGTCGCGGTCGCTCCTTGCTCGGTGGAGTGCGCGGGGAAAATTTGGGAAATTTTTGACGGGGTCGATTTGGCCGGGAGGTTCTCTGATCAGGTGGCGCGAGTTGATGACGGTTTTTTTATTTTATTTTTATGCTTTTGATTTTGCGCGTAGAAAGCGGAATTGGCGGCGACGGAGAAGAGCAGAGCGACGGTGATCGCGATGAACGCGGAGATTCGGCGGACGAAGTCGCGTTTGCTTGAGGAACTCCCGAAGCTGCAGAGACTAGCTTTCAAAAAGGTTTCTTTGCTTTTTCCTCTGCCTAATGGACGATATTGCTTTCGATTCTAGGTCAACTTGCGAGGAGCGGTGAATGATAGTGACTGTCATCTTAGATTTTTGAGTTCAGTAGTTCGGTGAAAGTTCATGGCGATGGAGAATGGACTCGGAGGTTATAAATATCGAATTTTGTGTAGGAATATATTGGAGTGATGAAAAATGAAAAAAGGGGTCCATGGATGTAGCTACCGAACATGGTGTCGATGGTGGTGTTGCGAAATTCCTGGGGGTCTTACACGTGCCGAATATGTAGGTCAAGGGGCTTTCGAAAGAAGAGCTCGAGGCCCGAAGTGACTTGGTCTCCGCATTGAAAGATAGGATAGAAGCGATTCCGGATGGAACGGCCGGTGTGTCGGGGCAAAACGGTGGTTCTGCTGCTTCAACTTCCCGCCCAGGAATTAGATTTGACTCGACCTCAGGTGAAGATTTGCTGCTTTGCCAATCGGGGCATGTGGAGAACTTGTCATTTCCTCATCATCTTTTGATGTCTAATTAAGATGAATAAGTCTTTTTGCTGTGCAATGAACATTTAACAGACACGAAATTTGGTAGTGAGTATCATCAGCAAACTGAAGAGTCAGAGGGGTTTAGGCAGGAGTACGAGATGAGGAGAATGAAACAGGTAATTCTTTGACATTTAGTTGGACGCGATGTGATTAACTATAACCTCTATTCCATATGATGCCTTCACACTGAAAGTTTTATAATACTATGGTTCCTGAAAGCTATTCCTCACTTTTGAAGTCTTTAACTACTTATAGACAGAGATAATTTTATGAACGTACTTCCTGAAAACCGTTTTCTGTTTTAGCTGCATATTCTTTTTTATGGTTCCCCAAGCAATATTTGGAGAGCAGTCTGGCCTTTCTTATAGCTGCTGTTATGCTTCTGCTGGATTAATTTGTCGTGGAATTATATATTCAATCCAATGGTTCATGTGTAGTGAATTAGGGGGGATAAATGTGCTTAGAAAACTCTACCCAAAGATTTTGTCACGTCCGTGTTTCCGATCACCTCTAAGTAAGTTCAGTGCTTAATGGACCTTAAGCTTCTAATGATTTTCTGATGGACTGGGTTTAGCCTCATTTAATAATTCCAGCAGGAGTAATCTGAATGTAAAGTTTGCAGGATTTAAAAAAGTAAAAAAATTTCACAGAACAGATTCTTTTGCCTTCATACAGGACGAAGGCTTAGATGTCATCGCAGAAGGATTGGACACACTGAAAAACATGGCTGGGGACATGAATGAGGTCTGTTCTTTTTGTCAGAACTGAAGTGAAAAACCTGTTGTTTCAAGAGTAATAGCTAATCCTTCCATTTGGTGCAGGAATTCGACAGACAGGCACCTCTTATGGATGAAATAGATGACAAGGTCGTAATTTGCTTCTTTGCTCCTTTATCCATATTCTGTATTGTTCCATGGGAACAGGGCCACTGCTCTCAAGACTAATATGGATCGCCACTAGTTTGGATGCAAGGGAAACTTTAGATGATTAGGATTTTAACAAAAGGCATGCAGTTACCATACAATTCCTTTCAGGTAGACTGCTTTTTCACCATATTGCAGCAAGACGGATAGAATTTGCCCTGAAAAAAAAAAAAAATTGGTCAATAAATTGGAAGTGTCCTCTGTCCCATAGTATAATATCCTTAACACTCAAGAGGTCATTTTGTCTGTTTCTTACTTTGGGGATTTTTATTTTTGGGCCCATATCACATATTCTCATTTCAAAGAACCCAGTCTTTGGCGCTTCCAACGACTTTTACTCCATTTTTTGTGAGTCATGAATGCGAATTTAGTCTATGGTAACATACTTTTAGATGCATATAGACTAATCTGTCTTTCCAAAGGGTGTAAATTATGGGCTTTCCCCGGATGCAGAGGTTTGGTTTTTGATAGAGGGAATTTCTATTTTTACCAGAATACGGGGAGGCACAGAGAAGTTTTCCCTTTGCATTAAATGCCATATCATTTACAGCATGTTGCTGGTGGTTACGTACCGAAATATTTATGTCATCTGCAATATACTTTCGGAAGGAACTCAGGGACCCACCATTTCAAACGGTGCAGGTTGACAGGGCAGCCTCGGAGCTGAAAAACACTAACAGGAGGCTAAAGGATACAGTTACTCAGGTAAATGTGCTCTTTTAAATTTTTGCAGGCATCCAATTATTGCTCGTTTATTTACATGCTGAAGACGGCAATTTTACTGTTGTTAAATTCTCGATTTCTTTATTTATATAATGTCAGCTGAGGTCCAGTCGCAACTTCTGCCTTGATATCATCCTTCTATGTATAATCCTTGGGATAGCAGCTTACTTGTACAAGTAAGTTTTGTTCCGTTCACTTTCTATTCAGCAATAATTGTCACGGACAGGCTGTTCCCTTGAAAAAGCTCATAGCAGTGACCTGTTCTTTTGATCTTTGGGTCTTTTCTGACCTTAGCTTCTCTGTGGTGCAGTGTTCTGAAGTGAATTGATGACTCGGTATAGTTGCTGCTGTGGTGCCTAGATAATTTTTCTTTTTTGGGGTTCCTAAAAGTGGCGAGATATGGCATGGATTGACCTTCTACCTCTCGTGGATGTTGGAGATCCAATCCAGGTGATAATCAGCTGTATATGAGCAACCAAATGCACAGTGCGAAGAAGCTTGATGATCCCGTGTGATTGTGTGATTTTACGTTTATGTGGACAAACTTGGCACGATAGTATGTGAAATTTTTCATGTCAACACGGAACAGTTCAGTTCTATGACTACAAGCTTCCTCGACGACCTGTCTGGGCAAATAGATCAATAAAGGGCGAGTTTTGGTCTTGATATAAATATTGATCGAGTTTATACTGGCGAGTGACAAACTCCGGCGTGCTCGTTCGATGCATTTTCTGTGATTTCAGCTTATATGTTAAAACTTAGCAATCAGAGATGACATCTTATGGTGCACTCAAGAGAAATGAAACCTCGAGAAATTGACTTTTGGGCCATCATTAATGCCATCCCAATATGAAGAGACTAGAGACTTGTCAGCGTTCCTTGGCCAAGTGCATCGCCTGAACCGCAAAGCCCCTTTGCATGGTCAAATATTTCTACTTGCGCTGGACGGAGACGGTGTCCGTGACGCAATGGCTTCTCCTCTTTTTGGTGGTAATGACGAAGCAGCAGCAGCCCAGGAACGTCCGCAAAGAGCTCAAAAATAAGACAAGTGAACCGACACGACGCGAGTGCGGCCACTTTACGTTCACCGTCGCTTTACGCAACATCCGTAGCCAAACCCTTCTTTCAATTAGCCAGTTGGCTTCATCTTCATAATCTCTTATGCGATCGGATTAAGACAAATATGTGCACAGACTGGCGTACCGCATGTTCCATGCTTCGAAGAATTTCCATAGATAGTTTACTATTCGACTTTCCCCTCTTTATGTGAAAATCATCGTTCTCTCCTCTCTCCAATTCGTTCTCTTCCTCTCTTGGGTTCATTCTTCAGTTGTGGTGTGTCGTCATTCCACGAGTTTGAACGGGAAATGCCCTCTCTGGAAAGCAACTAGCCGCAGTCTTTTGGCCAGAAAATGCTAGTCGTCCAACTCTCTGCAATGTTTTCACATTACGTGCATTCTTTTTTTTCTTTTTTCTTTTTCGTGGAGTGGGGGGGTCAATCTGTTCCATGAGAAAGTTTTGTTGACCCTATGCCTTTACCAACTATACACATAATTAAAATGAATGAGGTTTTGTCGACTGCGAGCTTTGGTTTCTTCTAGGCTCGTCGGCGTAGGTTTTAAAGAAATGTCACAAGAGGCTAAGGGGCACGCATTATCAAATTCAAAAAATGATGGATCACATGCAACGACGACTCATTCCAGGTTATCTCCCCCCTCCCCCAACTTTTCTTGCGGAGGATGATATCTGCAGAATATTCCTATACTATCCAAGCTCTCACGAGCCTCATGAACTGTCTCAAGCCGCGCACGAATATCGGCAGACTGCTAATGCTTCACAAACTCCGACGTCCCGGAAGAATTTGCTGCTTCTTGCTGGGGTTGCCGTTGCCGGAATGGGGAGCAAGGAGGAGATTGGATTAGGGTTTGCAGAGAGCAACACAATCGGATGAAGCTTTGCATCTGACCTTCGTTTGCTTATTCAAGCTGAGTTTCCCCATGGGATAGCTTTGACCCCAGCAACTATAATTCGTGGCCGTGCACGGAGATGCTCAGGCGCAAGCGTGATCTGATTGGGTCGGTCCCGGACCAAGTCTCATCCGAGATTCATGCTACAGCATGTAGCACCACAATTCTCCTCGTCACGGAAAGAACATCGAGCTAAATATGTTGCTCATCAAACCTGGTACAATTGAAGTTGCGCGCAATTCTTCTTTTCCTAAGAAATGTCTTCGCAGGTTGAAAGGGATTAAAGTTGAATAAGAGCACAAACACGTGCATGCTTGACAAGATGAAAAAGAATATCAAAGAATAGGTTGCTCGTAAAAAGAAAAAAGAAAAAAGAAAAAAGAAGATAATATTGAAATGCGAGATATGCTTTAATTAAAATATTCTCGTCGGAAAAAATTGATCCGATTTACTTCGGACGGCGAGAGAGCGGTGGCAAATTAAACTAATTCCGGAAGGTGAGGATCTAAAGAGATGGCCCGGGTTCATTAAATTGGCAGCAGATAAGCAAGTCGCATTGCCATGAAACCTATATATTCTTTTGTCAAGAGGGGATTTTTTTTTTTTTTTTTTTTTACAATGGGGAAATGGGAAATGGATAACTTAATAAGGTCGGTACGCCCTCCAGCGAAGCAACGCGGGTCCCATTCCCAAAATATTAAAAAGTATATATATATATATAAAAAAAGAAATGCCGGAACGACGTCGTTCTCTTGTTCTCCGCAGCCCCATGCACTTTGAAGTTTGAAGTCCAAAAGCATTCGGTCGCGTCTCCGCCGTCGGGGTCACAGCTTCCGGTGAGTCCCACGGGGGATATTTTTGTTCTCCCATCGTAGGTGGGGCCCACCTCTGAGCCCGTGGACCACGTGGCACCACCCCTTTCTTCTTTTTTCTTTTCTTTTTTTTTTCCTTATAGCTTTTGATCGGAAGCACCAAACCATTTGACTCTTCCAAAATTTCAGCTGTGCACGGATCCACGGCCTAAACGAACCTCATATTTTAAAACAAATCAAGACCTAATGCCATCTCAAAAATATTCACAAGGCCCATTTTGTTTGTTTTGTTTTTTTTTTTTTTCCCGATGAGTAGGAGAGCAAGTTCCTGCTACATTTACTATGGTCCTGACATGTTTTACAAATAAAAATATTCTAGCTAACAACTTTCTTTGTTTTTTTTTTTGCACGGTCCTTACACCTTTCTCCCACGTAATCGTTCAATTTGATTAGACATCCACCATTTATTCTTGAGCGATTGGCCATAAATAGATTTTTTACATGCCATATCGATTCTCATGGACATTAGAAACCCTCTATATGAAACTATGGCATCACTATCTAAATCACAATGACCATAAAAGATTGATGCAAATATTTATTCCTAAGCAACCGGTCATTAATAGATTTTTATATGCCTCATATCGATTCTCATGGACATATATCTAGATTCCACTTAGAAATCTTCTATCCAAAACTATGGCATCACTATCTAAATCACCGTGACCATAAAAGGTGATCCTAATCATGTGCATCTTCCTTAGTTTTGTTACACATGATCATAATCAAAGAAATCTACTATTTCTAACGAAACGACTACTAATTCTCTCAAAATGATCCTTCTATAAATTGCAAAGGCATTTGATAATTATCTGCACTCTAATGGATGATATCATATAGTGAATTTATTCGATATTTTATCAGAAATGGTTTCTTCAAAAAACTACATGTAGAGCTATTTTATAGAAGCACGCACCTCTATTCGATATTCCATAACACCTAAAGAATCTATTCGGTTTTTTTTTGTTTCAACTAGCTTAATTTAATTAGTTCTTGATTGGAAATCGAGAATTCCTTTTAATAATCAAATCATTTAAGGGAAAAAGGAGGCTCCGCCTTATGTCGTGCCACGTCACTGGCCCTTTCAACTCCAATGCAACGGAAACCAACAAAATGGAAAAGGAAAAAAGAGGAGGCGAAATTACGACATTGTCCTTAGATTGACTAAAACAGTTACTGAGATGATCTGGTCGATTCACACCCTAGACATCCCCTCCTCCTACTATTAGCATTTGCGGAGGAAACGCTATCCTCACCCACGCAAGTACACAACCCCTACGACAACCCCCCAAAAAAAAAAAAAAAAAAAATACACAACCCCACCAATTTTTTTTTTTTTTTTTTGGCTCTTTGAGAAAAAAAAAAAAAAAAAAAAGAAAATCAGCTGGAATCCCCTTAACCCTAAACACTGCATAAAGAAACGCACTCCAATCTTCCCTTCGCGATAATCTCCAAGCGCAATGCGAGCGAACCAAGCCCAACGCCATAACACCATTGAACCCACGATCCAAAATTCAAAATACGATAAAAATCACATAAGCGACTTCAGCGATCGCGCCTTCACCGGCTTCCGCATCCGCTTCTTCCCGCTGTCTCCGTCCTCGTCATGGTCGTCCTCCTCCTCCTCCTCGTCCTCCATGTCGTAATCGACGTAATCGATTCCCCCGCCCCCGCCCCCGCCCCCGCCCCCGCCCCCCCGATCCGCGGCGGCGTCGGCTGGGGACTTCCCCGGCCCTCCCCTCCGGCCTCCGCGGTTGGTCCCCGGCCCTCCCGCTCCGCCTCTTGGCCCACGACGGCCCGAAGCCGGAGTAATAGTAGAACTGGTTCGAGTTCGCCGCCCCCGCTGCTGCTGCTGCCGCTGCCGAGGAGGAAGAGTTCTTCTTCGCCCCGCGCGGCCGGCCGCCGCGGCGGCCAGTGGAGGCGGAGGATCTGTCCAGCTTCCTGGAAGTGGAGTCGTCGGCGTTGGCGGCGTTGTGGTCGTCGTAGTCGTAGTCGGCAGTGGTGGTAGTAGTAGCGTAGGACTTGAGCTGCGACAGGTGATGCTCGCACAAGTGGTGGCCGTCCACGGCCTCCTTCTTGCATTGCCACCGCTTGCCGTCGGTCTTGTTGCAGCACACCTTGAGGCCGAAATCGCCGTCGGAATCACCTCCATTTTTAGCTCCGTAGCTGCTGATGTTCATCCTATCCTCGTTATTGAAGTCGTAGAAGGCGCGGCCTTCGAGTTCGTTGACGATAACCGCCTTCTCTTCGGCGTCCACCGCCATCATCGAGGCCACGCTGCTGCGAAATAATCACAATGTTTCAATCGCAGACGACTCGCAGGTCCCGACGTGCGCCATCCACTGACGACTTTCCAGCAATCGAAGCTAAACGATCGAGCTATTTAGGGACGATAATACGAAACCCTACTTTGCTCGAAGGAGACGATTGAATGCGCATGAATTCGCGGACAACTTTCAATTCCACGAACGAGGCGGACGACGAGGATGTAATATTTACCTCTCGACGGCGCCGATGGAATCGCCGAAGCTGCCATTGGCGGTGAAGCTATCCTCTCCTCCATCGAGCTGCGAGAGAAAAAAAAATGGTCGAAAAATAACGAGCGGGCACATGAATAATAGGGCGAGAACGAGGAGTAGACAAACCTAATCGTTCGTTCCGAGGCGAATGCACGACGGAAACGGGAGAAATCTCGGGGCTACAGAGAAACCCTAGCAGGCGAGGGCCGGAATCGAAAAACCCTACCGAATCGCGAGACGAGGGGGGAACGACGCGATAAAAAAGAGAAAATGCAGGCCCGCGAGCGAAACGGCAAAAATAACGGCCGCGGAGAAAAGGCGGCGGCGGCCGCAGATCTGCGTAGCGTAGCGTAGCGAGCGAAGGGAGAGGGAGAGGGAGAGAGGGAGAGAGGGAGAGAGGGAGGGAGACGGACCTGGGGGAGGGCGTCGGGGAAGGAGAAGGGGAGGACGTCCCAGGGAGACTGGTTGAGGAGGCAGACGTGGGAGGAGGGGAGGGGGCGTCCGGCGGGGAGGCGTGGGAGCGGAAGAGGGACGAGAGCTTGGCGTTCTTGCGAATCCTCATGATGATGCTGATGATGCCCGAGATGCTGATGGCGATGGCGATGATGATGGTGCGCCCGAGGGATAAATACACAACGCACAGACAACAGACACCAGAGAGAGAAAGCGAGGAGAGAGAGAGAGAGAGAGAGAGAGGGGGGGATATGGATGGATGGATGGATGGATGGATGGATGGATCCGAAGAGGGTCCTATTTTATTTATTATAAATATTATATACTATTATAATAAATATATATATATATATATGGCTTTTGAGTTCGTGTCGTCGCAGTGCGTCTCCCTTAATTTGGATTGCGGAGGCTTTGCAGCAGATCTCAGACGAGAGGGTTAGAGAAAGGGACACAGAACTCGAGGACGAGGAGAGGGAGAGGGAGAGGGAGAGGGAGAGGGTTTTTCGTTTTGGTGGTGTCGTGATTAAAACATGGGCGATGTGGTGTTTTGTGCGTGCGCGCTTTGGACCTTCTTGGCCCTTAGGTTTTCATGCCCCGTCCCCCTCTCCCTTCTCCCAATCCTTTGACGCCAAATTTTTTTTTTTTTTTTTTTTTATATGTAACTGAGGGACGCGAAAAACCACGACACGTCATACCCCCTCCCCCTTTCTCATTTTTTTCTATTTTTGTCTTAAAAAAAATTCGCGAAATTGTTTGGGGATGCAGACAAATCATGTACGGCCACTCCCACCCTAAGTTTGATGGAACCCAGTGCATGTCTCTCTCCCTGTGTTTTTTTTCGGGTGACTTGAATGTCGTAAAGAGAGTTTTAGGGTTTGCCAAATGCTGCGACGTTCGAACACTGTATCCGGACGAGACTCGGGCCCCGTTCTCCTTGGAGTTGGAGGTGCGGGCATGTTGTAAAACGGCTAAAGCTTTCGAGAGATGGGTCTTTTTTCGGAAGGTTCCTTGGGATTTTATTTCCTAAAATTACATCGTGCGCGATTATGAATGATAAGTTATCATCTTCGCAACCTCGGCGAAGCTTATCACATGGAGAGAAACGATACGGTAGCATGCAAATTGAAATAAATATGACTGTGTAATTCGTGCGAATTTATGAATTGATGGTATACAAAAATTTTAACGCTTAAAATAAATGATTTATGCTCGCGAATGATGCGGAATGATATGTAATGCGGTGCTGATGCTCTCCAGGAGAATAGAATTTGGCTTCGCTTCGATAATGTACACGCACTCGTCGAAAAGGAAATGATAATCCATTCCATTTTAAGTGATTTTAAGTGATTATCCGGTTGAAAAATTGGGGGACGTGCCGAGGGGGGTGAAAAGGAAGGGGGTAGGGGTGGGGGTAGGCGTGGGGCCGTGCGGTGCACGCGCCGGAGTCCAATCTCAGCGAGTGGATGTGGCAAACACGATGGCCCCGCAACGGGAAAAGGATCTTGATGAGTGTACACGCGGGCCCCGCACCACATAAGGTGAAATCGAAGGCCCTTTCTCTTCTTTTATTTATTTATTTATTTTTTTCTTCCGGTGGTTCTTCTGGAGGGTGAATATCAGGAGATGCGTGTGCTCGTGTGCGTATGTTTTGCATGTAGAAAACCATGGAGAATAGAATCAGATGCCAAATTAACAGGTTCTGTGTTCTGTGGATGATCTTGTTGTCCCTAGTTCGTCATGGCTTTGGGACAGATTCTTATGTTTATTGAGCTTTTCAGTCTTTGCTATTTAAGGCAAGACGCTTTAGATTAACCATGAAGTAAAAACACTTTTTGTCTTCGTTTTGCTCGAAAATTCGAATTTGAAATCATTAAAACATCCGCATCATATAATTATATAGTTAATATGCTCTATATGTACGTGTGGCCTCCATTTATCTATTAATTTAAGTTTTTTAAGTTGGAATTTCTAATATGGTATCGGAGTTAGATTCTGCCTCATCTATTTTGTTTAAGTGTCCACCCTATTTGTCATATTCCGTGACTATGGACTATATTTGCACCTAGTATTCAAAGCTTTACGGCAGTAATCTGTGATGCCAATGTTTGTAGGTCCTCCACAAAGTAGCAGCATTTATTAGTAAGAGACAGGTCTTTTCGGAGATGTTCGTCATACATATGGCCAAGCTTCAGCAAGGAATTTAGTTCTTCCTCAAACCTTATTTGTGCAAGGGCTTACTGAACTCGATAGCACGAGCTCGTGACCAAAGTGGACGTTGAAGAGGCAAAATGATGTCGATGAGTTGGACTGGTGGATGAGCTATAAGGTGATTTGATCTGTGTTGACTTATCATGCTTTTTTCGGGTTAAACAAAATCCGGAGAAACCATCATGATTGGGCCGGCGATATATCCGGGCAAGGACACCCTTGAGTTCGATTCACTTCTGATTCTTCATAAGAAGTTTTAAGACATCGTACCGTGAGAAAAACCATCAAGAAAACGTGAGAACAACATGAAGTAATGCCTGAGCGTTGTACTGGATCGAGTATCGGAGATATGGCAGTGTCGGAAGCCGAGTGCAGTCTCTCGCCTTCTGTCCTTTTTCTTGCTTTGTTTCTAGGCTTTTTGGTCCAAAGATGTTGTACACCAAGGCCCAACAGTTCGGGCTGTGGCGAGGCCGATTGGTTTCCCATGCTCGAGCACGCGACGGAAAATGGCCTATTCCAATGCAATCGCTGCTTCCCGTTTTCACTTTTCTTTATATGCTGTCGACCAAGAAGAGAGCAAGAAACATAATGTGGAGAAACAACACTTGATATCTACAGGAGGGGGAATGATTGAAGACACAGGTGAATTCTAAGAGGTATGTGTTCTTTGGCAAAAGCACATAAGTAAATCGAGGTAAGTGCATAATAACGGTTTTACCTTAGAATATCAAATTATACCAATAAAGTCACGACACTTATCGTTATGATCCTCTTGAAACAGAATGACTCATATGACTTAAACATCGTCGTCGGAAATACCTTGCCAAGCTGAGCGACTGCAAGTTGCAGCCAGCCAGCCATTCTAGTTAAAAAGCGAGGTAAATTTTATAATCCCTTGTCATAATATTGGTTAAAGCATCTTTTAGCTTCGCTTTCTCTTGATAATTTCTTATTCGCTAAAAGTAGCTAAATAGAGTTCCCCACTCTATTAAAAAAACATGGATTTCTTCATCGCGCATTCCCCCTCTGGACATTGGAAATGAACTTCCCTTCTCATCACTAATGGCAAGCACAGTTCCCTCTCAATAAACTATTAGGGTTTGTATCAAATTCAAGCATAAAGCTCCTCTAAATCGCATTGGAAAGACTCACTAAGGACAAAAACCCTTTCTTTCATGTTCATACTGCTCTATGTTTCCATAAAAATCAATTTTTGAGTTTCTTGTACTTTATAATATGCTCCAAGGAATCAAAAGCAGCGCAGCAATCATGACAATTAAAAAATATATATAATTTTTTAATGTGGGCATCACTGCTTTACTGCAAACGGTGCAGTTTTTATCCTGTGCACGAACAGAAAAATTATGCTATATCCTCATGGAGAGACTCATCATGTTGTCCCTTTAAAATTCAATCGTTTTCCTGCATTAAGTTTCAGCTTTAGACTCGGTTAAAATCTCAATGTTATCTGTCACAGCTCACAAGGATGTTTGCCTCCAAGCTCCGAAAGAAAACTGACCACAGGCGACTCGACAGTTCGGATGTTTTGCTCAACGCAACGTGAGTAACGAGAATAAACCTAGCAAAAAGATGGGTTATCCGGGAGAGCATCGGGTCCATGAACTAATGATAAGCGGGCGGATTGTGTCGGGAGGTGACCTCTGATCTTAACGTGCTCTTCCCTTTTCAGCCCCTATCGCACGTCACTCTGTGCAATGACATTTGACCTTCGTATCATTTAATGGCGAAAGACGTATAGGAGCCCAACGCACCGGCTTCCAGATGGGGAGCTCTTTCTTCCAAACCCCAGCTGCAGAGTGACGATGCAACAGAGCTAATCACCATCTAATGATGCGTCGAAGATGGGCAACTGAAAAACAGCTGTTGACACAGCACTGTTCACGAGCTGTCTTGTGAGGTCGACATGTTTAAGCGAAGAGCTCATGGTCGATTCAGTTGACTGAGAAATGCAGAACGTGAAGCATTGTCAGAACTCTCGTGGAAGACGAAGAATCGGTGCAAAGACTGAATGGATGAGAATACATTGCTGAGCTATTTTCGCACTTTTGCGAGCAGCTGTCATCGCAACGATAACCCTTTTTTCACCCATGTTAAAATGGGAGTTATCAATATCCAATATTTAACTAAACGTAAGAGCCTACGGAACTGACTTTGTAGGGAAGGGGGGGGTACTTGAAAGGGATTCACTGCTCTAGGAAATCTGCTTTGTTATTTTGTCCTCCTCCCTTTTAATACATACACGCAGGTATGTTCATGTGTATATGTGTCGATGCAGGACTGCCGGAGGTAGACTCCTATCAATCGCTTTTATAAGCAGAAAGATTTTTGGTCCATCTGACAAGGGCTCGTGGCTCATAGGAACCAGTCACAGTGCGTGCAGACGCGAGTTTTCTTACAATCTACTGTTTCTTGTTTTGTTCGCATGAGGACGAGAAAAGCCGGGGCAGGTCGAGAATCTCTCCCGACTTTTCCACTCTTTTTCTTTGCTTTGTAATGTGCCTTTTCTCCCGAGTGTTTTAGCTCTTTCTTAAATGAAATCTGGACCCACACTTCTCAGAGAGGATCACCGTAAGGCTATGCGCCGATGGATAATTTAAGAATATCATAAACTTTAATACATATATGTAACAGCGACGTTCCAGGTATTAGATACCAGCAGAAGTGCCATGCCAAGCGCCAAAAGAAAAAACAAAAGTTACCCCCAAAACACATGCAGTTGAGTCACACTCTTGATCGGGCTGTGTTTATATCCTTTCAAGCAAGCTTTTAGACTTGTCATGGTTATTGTTTATGTAGATATATTAGCTCTGCAAGTTCGACATTTTCACGGGCTACTCAGCTAGGCCAGGTTGGTTTATTTAGCAAGGGGGTTCAATTGCTTGTTTATTTATTTATTATCTGCGTAATGTCATATTGGAATCACCGGGCTTCGTGTTGCGTTTTATAAATGAGTGAGCAGTTTTGCCTTTTTTAGGTAGTGGGTAAGTCGTGGACGAGTCGTGGGTAATTCTCTGTTTTCGATGGATCTAAAATCCTAGTCTTTGAAAAAACAAAAGCCACTTGATGCGCAAAATTCATAAAAAAAATGAAAGCCTCTGAGCTCAGTTATCATCAATCCCTAGTTCTCGAAACACTACATGCGTGGTCGGGCCAGATGAGAGAGGCCCAACTAGGCTTGTTGCATCTATAGATAAGGATCAAGAAGCCCAAGAAGCAGTAGGCATGCTTAACGTTGATCACATCGAGGCCATCCAAAGCCAGATTTAAAGGACCGAGCGTCTCTGTACCCGGCTATGAGCCTATGCTCGTACGTTTTATTTTATGTGGATTGTTTTCTCGAAAGCCACTGACATGAGCTCTGCAGAAATTCTTCTCGTGCTTCATGAGTTGCTTCGCGAAGTCAGCTTGTTAGCCTCTTGTGAACACGGGTTGTGCAGTCCAATTAGCACAGGGTCCTCACTCAAGATGTATGCTTCTTGAATCATAAGATGGGTTCTTGAGTCAACTTGGCCTCCAGGACCGTAAATGGACATAGAGATAAGCTGGAGAAGCTGGAGACCCACTGTTTGGATTTCAGAAGAAGACCGGCACGAACTTTTACCGAGTTCTTGTCCTTAGGGAGGCCTGATTCCACCGAATCTCTTACCGGTCACCACCATGTGGATAGCAAGGCACGTCCTAAATGGTTGCGTTTGCCAAACAACTAGGTTACTTTTTGCTTTGGTAGACATGTTCTTGCTTTCCTCATATAGTACTTGGAACAAAATTATGAGGCCTTTCCTCTCACTGAGGTCCATCAGTAGCACCAGACTACCTAGAGCCCATTGCACGTCGGTTTCAATCTGCCAACTTTTGTTAACCTGCCCAGATGGCGACTGCCGACTGATGGAGTAGAGATATAACCGGAGATCAAAGAACAATATCTAAATCAACTTAGGCTGCTTGCTGCTTGCCTGGTGAAAAATTTTCTTCCTTTTCGAAACCAAATGGTTTTAAGTCTTACGATGCATGAATACCGTGAATCACGTGGATATGCTTCCTCATTCTTAAACGCATCCATCTCGATCAATGGGTTTGCTTAAGGTGAAGCAATAAGATCTTCACCGGAGAAAAGGACAGGGGACAGGCTAGAAGGTGGAAATGCTGCGGGTGGCCCAGTCTCTCTCTGTTTAACCTTATCTACGGGTCATATCCCTTTCTCAAAATGATAACCCACATGTCTTGTTGGAAAAGGATTCACGAACTAACTCGAGAACTTAAAGCAAAGACCATCAGACAGGAGGAGGTTGAAGAAAGGTAGGGGCTCTGAGTGCTCCATTCAATTTGGGTAGGTCCCGAGCGAACTCTTCCCATTTTTTGGGTACAACACTTTACAGGCCAAGTGAAAATTCAGTCACAGAGCCTGAGATAGAGATGGGTCGTGCACAGAGTCCCAGTTCATAGATCCCACAACTCAGCTCACCACCCTCGAATGATCACCGATACCACAAGGTAGACGGAGACCTGACGTTCTGACCAGAATTTTGTTTCTATTAGCTTCTTTTTACCCGACTTTCACCAATTCATCGATGCAAAGAGGAAAGAGAGAACAAGAAGCAATGGTCGACCTGAGGAAATTTTATTTTAAAACAGAAGCGAAGGACTGACCCAGTTCATCATTGGAGCTGACAAGATCCAAACAAATCGGTTAAGCCACCTGCAACTCGCTAATCATATACTTAACAAAACTCCATCAGACGCCATTGCCTTTTCTATTCATTTATTTATTTATATGCTCGTGCTCTGTTTTGACGCCCACCATCGTCAAGGACCCTCTTTTGATCCTCTGTTTTCTGGTTTCTTTCCATCTCTCACATTAAGAGCCTCACCAACCGAACATCGCCGACATTAAATTAGGCCAGAGCACAACCACAAACATGTAGACATGGATCGTGCTCTGTCTCTCGGACAATTTAATACATGCGATGCGCTAACTTACAAAACCCAAAAGATGGACAGTGAAGAGTGAACTGCGCAAAGTACTAAATCTGAATTCCGAGTCGCAAGATTCAGTCCGACAATTGGGTATAAGCCCAATCTTCGTTTTTTTTCCTTCAGAAGAAAGGAAAAAAAAGTCGAAATAAAAGAACTAATCCAACAAAAAAATTGCCAACAAAAAAAAAAATTGCTACCTTCCATTATTTTTCTTGGCTAACTAACAATCCCCCCGATTTTACGCTATATACCCTTCCTAATATTCACCATCTCATAATGCGTAGTCAGCAAACGGTCAACCGCAAGACCAGAGTCAGCAGACCTTTTCAAGAAAAAGAAAGAGCTGAACTTATCATCATCATCATCATCAGTCCTCAGAAATGGCGAAATCGCCGACCCCAGAAGCAGCCCGCAGCCGTTGATGGAACTCCTCCCGCATGCCGTCGGGCACGAACTGGGTCCTGCACAGCGGGCAGGTGTCCTGATCGCAGTCCATCCACCGGTCCAGGCACTCCCGGTGGAAGACGTGCCGGCAGTTGCTGAGCCACCTGATCTCCTCCTCCGGCCGCCCCTCGAACTCGTACAGGCACACGGCGCAGCTCTCGGGGGGGTCGACCAGGCTCTCGAACCTGACGACGGGCAGCATCTCCCGGATCAGGAGGGCGGAGACGGGGGGGCTCCCGGCGGCGGCGGGGGCCGCGGGCGACGGCCGGGACTCGGCGGGGAAGGGGGCGGCGTCGGTGTCGAGGAAGTCGGAGAGGCCGAGGAAGTGGAAGAGGGAGAAGATGAGGTGCCTGAGGAAGCCGAGGAGGCAGAGGGCGTGGACGAAGAGCTTCGGCAGGAAGACCTCCGTGTAGCCCAGCGGGAATCCCATTCTCTTTTCTCTGCGGTTTTCTCGGAGCGAGAGAAAAATGGAAGATGGGTTTCCGAGAAAAGAAGAATTCGTTCCGCCGCGTTGAATCGGGATTCTTCTTCTCCTTCTTCTTCGCCGGCTGCTAGCAGAGCGGTATAAATACTAGAGAGAGAGAACCAGAGAGAGAGGAAGCTTCTGTCCTCTCCCGGCGGCAGTGGTGCCTCCGGTTTTTATTGGGGAAAGTGGGATGGCGTGGCTCCTCTTGTTCATTTTCTTACGTAGAAATCTACGGGACGCGTCCAATATTTGACTAATTATTATTAAAGAGTTTATACCACAAAAAAAAAAAAATTAAGTTTAGATAAATTTATCTAAAATTAATTTTTATCATTTAAAATCTTAAATTAATACAATTATGATAAATTTATTCCGACCGATAAAAAAAAAACCTACACCAATACACTTTTAAAACAGTCGAGCTAAACTAATTTTTTTTTTACAGCCAAAAGTTCAAAACTGATTTAATTGTGATGAATATACTCTATGACCACAACAAATCACAAAACTAGTACCAATTCTCTCAAATTGGCATACTAGTGGTAATTTGATAATAAAATTTGACGGAAACTAACAGATTGTAATTTTGTCACAAATATAACAATTTTAGGAAAATTTATCAAAGATGTATCAATTTAGGACTTTTGGTGATCAAAAAATTAGTTTAGGATAAATTTATCACATGTATATCAGTTTAAAATTTTTCTTGATATTAATCTTTTATTAATTGCAAGTTTGCCACAACCTTTTATCTTTAACAATATAGAAGTCCCCCGCAGTTCGTTATTTTGATTAATTCGAAAAGAACGCAAAAGGTGCGTCTCAAATACGAATTCAGACGATACAATCCCCTATTCATTATTATACATTTAATCGGAAAATTCGACATCAAAAGAAACGAATGAATCCTATTAATTATTTATACATTTAAGCGAACCTTTTTCGGGTTGGTGGGCGTTGATATGATGCACGGGCTGTGACAAGGAGGCCGTGGAAGGGCCAATAGAAAAGGAGGAGAGTGGATCTTTCGAGCGTGGGGCCCACGTGCTGATGAGCCGAACCGGGCTGCGATTGGTCGGACCGTCGGAGGCAAATGAGCGAAGCGTGATTCCGACGCATCCGATAATTGGCCACGAGCGGCTGCTGCGTCTCGGCACGTGTTGACCAAACGACGCGCGTGCCGTATTTCACGAAAGAGCAGGCGGTACTTCTTCTCCCTGGTGGAAGCCACGTCATAGCCATCGTCTCCCCCAATTACTTTAATTAGGGCTGGCTAATGTTTTGTTGACACGGCCGGAAGAAACAGCGTACTTTTCGCATGTACGAGACGATGCCGCGGATCTGCACGGCCACTTCGAATCCGCGTCTCCGATTTGAGTAATTTCGACAGATGATGTAATGAAGTACATCATGATAAGGCGGGTGGGGATATTCAACTTATGTAGACAGAAAAGTTTGCCTTCCAGTGGAGTCGTCCTGAAAAGTTTAGTCGAGATCGAATACGAGACATCGGGTTATGCTGATTGAATTGGCTCCCGAATTGGCTCCCTTCATGCCGATCGGCCCTGAAATTGAAGAATCGCCTTATCATGGGATGAGCAATTTGGTTTGGATAATGTCGAGGGGAATGGCAAAACGCCAAGAAAATAAAGAAGGGGCGAGAGAAATGATGAAGAGGGTTGACAGGAAGTGACCATAGTTGGCAGACAACGCATCTTGCCTCCGATTTCCATGCTAATATAATTGGGGGCTTATCCTCTTTTGGTCCTTAGTGATGATTTTGTGCCTCCCTTCCCCGTTATGGAAAGAAGGCATGTTCAGAGAGTTTAGTGACAAAAATACCAAAAATTTTTAGATTCAAAATTGTCTCAAAATTTTTTTGGATCTATCTCATCACATGCAAACATTCAATCCATAGGTCAGGCATTACCCATCACCATTGATAGCCTCCTCCACTCCCCAAATTCAAGTGGCTCTATGGACACTATCGACGCCACTCACGCCTCCTCTAATCGCTTCGTCATGTCGTTGATGTTGTTCATGTTACCTTTAAATATGCTTTCAAGACCGTGAATGGGGGCAAAAACAAATCAAATTGCTCGTGGAATATGACACATTGCAATTGTTTAGTATTGGAGTGAGTTGATTTGGGGATGTGGCGGTTTAATTCTCGTCAAACAATGTCCATGTTCAATTAACATTGGACAATGCTGAAAAATGTGACACTTTCGACCCCATTTGCATAAGCCCGCAAACTCTCTACCCCTCTTGTAATCACCCGGAACTTAGCATAGGTGATTACTGTTCAATTTTTGTTTGTTTGGAGCTACCTTGTCTAATGCATGGTAGAAAAGGGTGAGGGTATTATGGGAAAGAGAAACAATAAAATTGCAAATAAATATACAATATCGTCCACATGAGATATGAAAATCGTAGTATCAAAAAAAAAAAAAAAAAAAAAAACAAGCCTTTTATATTTGGATGAAAACTCAGGCATATATCCTTGTATTTTTCTAAATTATTTTTAATCATGCGCAAGAAATAAGTAAAAAGAATGGATATTGGTAAACGGTTTAAAGCGAAACAATTGGAACCTAATGTCCTCACAACAGGACAAAGAAACCAAATACGTCCTCTCAAATGACAATGGACAATAATATATGGGAGCGTGCTATTGCTTACTCCATAAATTTAATCATTGCTGCTGATTTTTTAAATTTTATTGTAAAGTGCAATCTGACGAACGTTAAAAGGGCTCCTAAGAGAGAAAAGACCTAATAAAAATTGAATCTTAAATAAGCTTTCAAGACGGTGAATGGGGGCAAGAGCAAATCAAATCGCTCACGGAATATGACACATTGCTATTGTTTAGTATTGGAGCAAGTTGATTCGGGGATGTGACAGTTTAATTCTCATCAAACAATGTCCATGTTCAATTAACATTGGACAATGCTGAAAAACGTGATGTTTGTCTACTTCCTTCACGATGTCCATTCTCCCTAAGATGTCGGGCTCTACATTTATAGACGTGTAGTGTCATCAATCGATTGTGACCGTGATAGATTCATATTAAATAGAGAAAAAAAAGGGATTATTATAACCCATTCGAAAAGGAGGGGTGACCCAATAACGTTAATGCTCGAGATACGCAAGAAGAATGAAAGTTGAAAATTCGAAGAACAGAAATGGGCTTTAGAAAAGGACAAAGAAGGGGGGCCTAGATGGACAGTGCGCGTGGCAAATGAATCATAAGGGGGGCAAAAGAACAAAGGCGAAGGAGCGAGCACGAGTTGGGTGGGGGCGCGGGGAGCGAACCCTCGCCAACCGGCAAGGCTTAATGCTTGGATTAGGAGACCGTCGTCCCCAGCTGACCCGAACGGTGAAATTTCTTCAGCCCGAATATGGCCGAGACAGCCATGGCCCAACTGCCTCCGCCGCCCCCACCACCGGCACCGCCACCTTCACCAGCACCACCACCTTCCGCTACATAATTACTCCATATTTGGCCCATCTCTCTCTCTCTCTCTCTCTCTCTCTCTCTCTCTCTCTCTCTCTCTCTCTCTCATTTTGTATTGTTCATTCGTGAGAAATATGTGGCCCGTGCCCTTTACGCGACACATTATAGGGGTAAGCATGATTTTGAGATAGAACTGAGAATTTGGAAATCTATCGGTCCGAAATTCTAAGATATGCGAGGCACATTTCGAGTTCTAAAAATTGGGGAACATATTCTGACAGGTAAGTTTGAGATGAAACCGAAAACCCAGAACCTGGAAAAAGTCTCTGTATTTTTTTCATTTTATGTCTTCATGCGATCTTACGGTATTTCATGGCATCCAATGACAAGTGTGTAATTTGAAACCACTGCTCTAAGCTTCCATTTCCGTCGATATGTATGATTGTGACTTTTTACTTTGTTAATATTTTAGAATCTTCATGTGTTTAAATATGAGTTGTGATTAGTTGATTGTAACAAATGGTGATCATTAGACATTGCAATCATTCTATTAAGAGTATATGTAAAATTTGGGTAGATCTATAAATCGACTTTAGAACTTGTGATATGGTAGGTTTCATGATAAAAAAATTTAAGAAATTTGTTCTAATGGGAGGATTCCAAATTCTAGGTGGAACCTGGACGAAACTTGGAACCACTCATCCTAACACAATGTGATCAAAGCTTGAATTGCATATATGTTTACGTTAAGACGGCATGTAGAGGGATAGGTGGATTTGTACAAAATTACCCTATGAGGGAAGGAGCTAGATACCACAAAGTCCGATACATGGTGGCGGGACGTTTCTTTCTTTCTCCTTTTTTTATTTTAAATTACAAGGTAATCGCTCAAGGTCTTTCACACGCACCTTAAATTCTAATGTGAATGAAGGGCATGGGTGCACCTGGTTGAACTTTGTTTAGAGGAATTATCTTCCGAAGTGCACATGTGATTTAGTTCTTACACATACTGTGTTTGGAATAAGGATCCTATCCTAGATCGTTAGGTTCCTCTTTTTCCAATTGCTTCCCATCCTTTCTATCTCCAAAACCAATCACATTAGTCCCCAATCCCCATCAACTTAGGCGCAATTTCATTTTGCTCCCCAATAAGCTAAGCCAAAACGAAAGGAGGCAGAGACCGAGGGCCTAAAATGAAAATGCGCTCACAAATATAGCACCCGATGTAAAAGTCTCCGTAGCACAAGAACCAAAAAATATGCCTTTTCTCTTCTTCTTTTTCTTCTCCGTGCATGCGCGTGTCTAACCGAAATCCATCAATTTTTGAAAGGAATTCCCTCTTCTCATCATCAGCATACAGGCTCCGGAATCGATCTTGGAATTGGATCTATTAGATCTCAGTTGAAGGGAGAGTCTAGATTGGATTTTGTGTCGGGTCGAGACACTTGAGTATATGTTGGAGTTGTCTCCTCAAGTGGGGTTTTGCAACAAACCGACCCTTAAAGTCCAAAGCCTGATTAGAAATGAGGGACCGGCGATAATCCGTGTGTTCCGACACAGGGCCATCTATGCATTGTTTGTACCTATGTGCGGTCTTGAAGCTTCGGAGAAATCGATGTGTCATATGTTCTTCTTTGCAGAAATTTATTATTCGATTACCAGCGGTTGACGCATCCGCATAACATGGACTTCTTCTTCTTCTTCTTCTTCTTCTTTTAATAAATTCACGTCCGCCTAGCTCAGATTGTTCGTTTGTATATGGTTGCGTTGTTGTTCTTCAAAACCACGGATATAGAATTTAATAAGGACCTCCCGAAATCTCGACTTCACACACGACTCTGCCATTTCATGCGTGGACAAAAAAAGAAAAAAAAAAGAAAAAAAAGAGAGACCCTCGAGCCAAAGTCCCACAGTGGAATGGAAAAACGATGAAACCGGATAAAGGGAGTGTCGTAAAGTGACGGAGAATCTAAAGGATCTTACAATTTGAATCTAATCATGAGAAAAAAAATCGCACAAAAAAAAAAAAAAACAAGAAACGATAAAAACACTGGGGATTTACGTAATTAGGTTTGAGTATCGTGACAATTCCACGAAGAGAGTTGGCTGCAAAGAATCCACCATCAATTAGAGTTTTTAAAAAAATAGCATATGCTAATATTCTTTCGTTGAATTCTAGCCTGTAAAATTCACTGGAAGAACCTAAACACTTCGGCTGAAAATTCTATGTGTGATATGCGAGCAAACAAATTAACACCGCTTCTAATCTTCACTCGCATGAAGTTTGAAACCCTAAAAAATCATGGATCCAAATCCAAGCATTCTCTTCAAATAGTGAGAAAGCCTGGAGAAAATTATTTAAAAATCTTAAAATTTTTATTGCATTTTGGTCAATTCAGTTCTAAACTTTTTAATTATACCAATTAAGTTCTAAATCTTTTCAAATCTTATCAATGGAATTCATCCAACCAATTTTGGAAAGATATAGCCGACGTGCATGCCGACCGTCATTTGTGGCATGGCTAGTGATGACAAGTACGATTTTAATATTTTTTCGAATTTTTTAAATATTTTTTTTCTTCCATTCTTCCTCTAATTGGTCTCTAGGCCTTGGCAATGGCCAACGACTGCATAGAGTCGACTCGCCAGCCTTGGGCTTGAACTCGCTAGCAATGGTGGGGCTCAACTTCAACAAATTTGGTGAGGTCCCATCACATGACAAAAAAGTTTAGGATTATTTTGGTCATTTTCCTTGTAACAATACAGGGAGTAAGATTCCGAATGATTTTTAATCTCGCGAGCATTCCATAGAGAAAACAAAGACCGTCTCATCTCCGATGGTAACGGACCGTCCCTTTCTCGATCTCGTTGAGAATAGGGGCCCAATCACATGGCGAAAACGTTATCTCCGCCATGTCAATTGTCCGTGTGATGTGTCTCTCCTTACTCGCCCTCTTTCAGTACAAGCAACACCGCAGGGGTGGGGGGGCTTATCTGCTCAAAAGCTAGGTAGCCATCTACACGTTTGACCCTAAATTTGGATGCCTTCGACAGGTTCTTTCGCCCCCTTCGGTGGTGTCCATCGCCTCTCGAGTCCCCATCACGTGCCACTTTCTCTTCCTTTTCCATTCCATTCCATTCGGGCCTTTGCTGTCTCAGATCTGATGTCGACTCCTCTCTGATCGGCACTTCCATTTTCTTCTCTTTGGCTCTTCGAAAGTGCCTGCTCTCTCTCTCTCTCTCCCTTTTTCGCTGTGGCCCGAGCTGGAGGTCCTTCGTCGAGGTGGAAAATGAAGTGAATTCTCATGCACGATGGTAGTGCGTTGGGATCCTCCATTTGCGCCAGAATCGTACTGACCCTCGTTTGAAGTAGAGTGATGTTGAAGGTTTTCAAATACTTTTGTCCAATATTTTCCTTAAATGAGCCCGCATTGCAACGGCCATTAACTCGTCCGCCAAAGGTGGGATGCTAAAAAGAAGAACCCTGATCTAATTTAGGATGAGCAAAACGGATCAACTAAATTGAGAATAGTCCGAACTGAACCGCACTTGCCGGTTGAGTTTGGTTTTCAAGAGTGCCGATTCTCAGTTTCAAATAAAAAATCAGATTGTTTAGATTGATTATTATTTTATTTTATTTTTAAATGTAAACTTAATGATCTAAAATCCCTCATGCACCCTTCCTCTTGCTCTCCTCTTTCGGTCTTTTCAAATTCACCCACCACGCTCAAGCCTCCTCTTTAATTGGACTCACATTGGGGCACATTTGCCCAATTTATGCGTTCAATTAGAGTAAGTTTATTGATTAGAATATAGTTCAGATACAAGTGATATAAACGTAAGATACTTGTTCACGAGGGAAATCTACTTGAGTAACGTAAGATTTTAGTTTTATACCATTTCAAAGTATTTATAGTGAGATGAGAATATGGTGGTTATATTTTGTACATGTTTTGTTTACTTCAGGCGTGAAATTTTGTTGAAGTGCTTAAAATGACCGGTTCCATAAGACCACCTAGGGAGCAAATTGCATAAGTCGTCTTGTCTGTTTGGTCCTTGGTTTGGTACTTGGGCGGGATTAGACTTAGACTGGGAACTAATTATCTCTAATTTGATCCGATATAAGAAAGTCCGAAAAATTATAGTATGTTATAATTATTTGTATTTTCTCCTGAACCAGTTCAATTTTTAAATATTTTTGCTCTCTCAAAGCATTTATATTTCTTTTTTGACATGTCCACGTTTGTGCTCTCTCTTTTTTTTAGTAACATAATAAAAAATCAACAAAGCTATCATATTACTCCCGCGAAAGCTCTTATGAATCATAGTAAAGTAGTAATTTGATGTACCTTGAGTAATATAAAGTCATTTCCCGAAATTACTACAATCACATTTAATTTACTTTTACCATGTTAAGCTCATTTTTCTGTCCATTGGGACTCGTGATTGTTTGTAAAGGAGATTCTCTCAAAGAATTTTAACTATCATATACTGTAATTAATCCTAATCTGGTCGAGAAATATATACATTTATGTGAATAAATGAAATATATATAGGCAACACTTGATTTGATTTAATTGGTATAATGAGATATGTATAAAATACCAAACAAAGTCACGAATAAAAAGGAAACGAATTAGACTCGGTTGTTAATTGTGAGGGATTCTTTCCGGTTTGAAAGAAAGGTAAGAAAAGAAATACATCCACAAACAGAAAGTATTGTATCGTCATAATTTGTGGGTGCCTATCTATTTCTTTTATATACCATGATTCCTTTTTTGCGTAATCTTGTCAAAAGAGATCGATGCAATTAATGAGGCTATAATGAGAAAGGTGATAATGAATAAGTCGATTACAAGATGCTAATCATAGATTATAGATAAAAGAGTAATTACATCATCACATATATGATATATCCTTCAAATCCTTGCAAGGCGCGGGTTCACGGCCGGCTCAATGTACTTCTTACTTGCCAATGCTCTATCTCAAGTCCACCGTGGTCTAAATACACGGCGGGAGATTCGGGCCCACGGGCCGAGAAGGTTCATTTAGCGAATCTTTTGGGCCCAGCCCGATTGCTAAAATGCCTCTTACCCAAGCCCGCTCGAGTGAAGGGCGGGAGTCTAGGCCGGTCGGGCCTTCTCCGGTACCCGCTCGACCCGCCAATTTACGCGAAGTGGCATTTCTGAGCAGCACACCAGAAAACAGGAGGAATAAAAAAAAAAAAAGAAAAAAAAAAAAAAAGGGTGAAAATGGTGGAATTTCAGTTCTTCTTCCTCCGCTGAGATCCACGTGAGAGATCGGAGTCCATCGCTCGTCCCCTGCTCGCGAGGAATTGAAAATGCTTCAGATCTCTCCTCCGTCGCCTCCGAATTGATCGCTCGCTCGCTCGCTCGCTCTCCTCGCAGCGCCGTCGACCGCCGCAAATCGAGATTCCGGCCCCGGAATCGGACCGCCAGGATGTACATGTCGTACGGATGGCCGCAGGTGATCCCGCTGGAGCGAGGCCTGCGCCCGTCTTCTCAGCGGATCGTCTACTTCAAGATCATCAACCGCCTCCTCCTCGTCGTCTCGCCGTCTCACCTCGAGCTCTGGAGCTCTTTTCAGGTACGCGCACGAGCTCCGCGACTTCCCCCAAGCTCGCTCGCTCGCTCGCTCGCTCTCTCTTGATGTTGTTTTGGTTTTTGTGGTGATCAGCATAGAGTGAGATTGGGGAAGTACAAGAGGGATGCGGATTCGCTGCGGAGGGAGGGGGAGAATTCGCAGGCCGTGTGGAGTCCCGATGCCAAATTGATTGCCGTCATGGTGAGTCCGATATGTAACGGATTGGTCGGTAGGAAATGGAAACGATCCAGTTGATTTTTTAGTCGCGCAATTGCAATTGCATTGCTGTTCTTGATTCATATCTGGTCGACCTGTATCGGTACAAGTTCATTTTTGGATGTACTCGTGTGCAAAAACTTAGCTTGACTACAATGCGTCCGGAAAGGATGGTGTTCAAAATGAGAGCTACGTGCCCTGCTGTAGATCTCTTCTTTGGCTGTTTCCCCAGTTAGAAATCCTGCGTGTCACTCGGCTATTCTCGGTGTCAATTGTGCCTATTATTAGTGAACGTGTGCATTCTTCCCTCCTTCCATGTTCTTGCTCTGACTAGTAAGAGAAAATATCAGTTGCTTCTTGTATTATCCCCCCAAGGGCACTTTGTTGCTTTTTATGACACGGTTACCTATTGTTTGCAGACGACTTCACTCTATCTTCACTTATTTAAGGTTCAATTTTCTGAGAAAAGAGTACAGATTGGAGGGAAGCAGCCTTCTGGTTTGTATTTTGCGACTATTTCTCTTCTCCTCAGTGAGCAGGTTCCTTTTGCAGACATGAATTTATCTGTGTAAGTGTTACACTAATGTAGTTGCGTATATGCTGGAAATCTAAACTTGTGCCTTAGTGGGCTGTGGATATGCCAACGTCTTTATTATTCTCTAAACTCGGTTAAGTTGTACCAAAATCACATAACATCTTGTAAGTATATTGGTTTGCTCATTTAAAAGTCAATATTAAATGAGCGAAGCAGTCTAGAAACCTAATGGGCATGTTGGATGAATGTTTGCTGAATTTATGTCTCTTCTCCAGGAGCAATATTGTAAGTGATAACAGGCATATGCTGCTTGGACTCTCTGACGGATCCTTGTATGGCATTTCTTGGAAGGGAGAGGTATGCTTAATGAAGTATTAATTGGAGTCATCTTTTTTTACTAGCTATTTACTACCAGGATCAGATTTTTCTGTGATACGTTGATGCTCTGATCTGTTCCACCTGATGAGAGTTGTCTTTAGTTGTTTATGATTTATTTTTTCTCTTTACATCATAATGTCTGTGCAGTTTTCTGGGGCTATTGGACTTGATCATCCCATACGAAATGATAGTGATAAAGTTACTGACTTACCACATCCTTTAAATAATGGAATTGCTGCCATAGCGAATCCGGGAGCTCCAATATCACAACAGAATTCTATAAAAAGGCCTGCAATTGTTCAGTTGGAGCTGTGCTTTCCAATGAGGCTGCTCTTTGTGTTATATTCCGATGGACAACTGATGTTATGTTCAGTGAGTAAGAAAGGATTAAAACAGGTTGAGTCTATTAGATCTGAAAAGCTTGTTGGATCTGGTGATGCTGTATGTACATCTGTAGCTTCAGAGCAACAAATCCTTGCGGTTGGGACCAGAAGGGCAGTTGTGGAGCTATATGACCTTGCTGACTCTGCATCACTAATTCGTACCGTGTCTCTGTTTGACTGGGGGTAAGAGTCATACCATGAACCATCTGTATGACATCTCGCAAGTTAATCAGTTTCTGTCTTTTATTTATGATGGTTGTCTTGATAAGGACATTCATTGCTTGAACATGGTGTAGTGTTGATTCCTAGGGTTAATATTTTCCTTTTGCGATTGGATTGACCGGGATAAGTTAATCCTTGTTCTTCCAGGTATTCCGTGGAAGACACTGGTCCTGTCACCTGTATTGCTTGGACCCCAGATAATTCTGCCTTTGCTGTTGGATGGAAGTATAGAGGACTGACTGTCTGGTCTGTTTCAGGGTGTCGATTGATGTCGACAATACGTCAGATTGGTTTAAGTTCTGTGTCTTCTCCTATGGTGAAGCCGAATCAGGATAGTCGGTGTGAACCATTGGTCAGTGGTGTCTCATTGATGCAGTGGGATGAATTCGGATATAAGCTATATGCTATTGAGGAGGGTTCCTCTGAGAGAGTTCTTGCCTTTTCATTTGGGAAATGTTGCCTAAATAGAGGTGTCTCTGGTATGACATACGTGCGCCAGGTGATTTACGGCGAGGATCGCTTGCTTGTTGTGCAGTCTGAAGACACGAATGAACTTAAAATGCTGCATCTTAATCTTCCAGTAAGTGGTAAATTCCGTAGTTCAGTGATATTATCCACATGCCAAGGACCTGCATGATATGGTCTGCTTCTTTCCAGGTTTCGTATCTCTCCCAAAATTGGCCTGTTCAACATGTGGCAGCTAGCAAAGATGGAATGTACTTAGCAGTTGCTGGCCTTCATGGGTTAATTCTATATGATATACGACTGAAGAAGTGGCGGGTGTTTGGTGACATTTCTCAGGAACAAAAGATACAATGCAAAGGTTTGCTATGGCTGGGAAAGATTGTTGTTGTGTGCAACTATGACGATTCTTCTAACACGTGAGAGTTTTTTCAATTAAATCCTTAATAATTTTCCTAGTGTTGTCTTGTCATATTGAGAGCATTTTAAGTCAGATCTGTTAGATGCATCCAATTAAGTGTTGAGGCCTTATCTCATGGAAACATCACCTTTGTGCTTTGTTCTGTGTAGATCTTTCTACTTTTGTTTGGGTATCTCTCAGTTTTCATAGGTGTTTTTGGGTGGGACTTTCTCCTCTCTCTTCCCTTCCTGGCTTTTTCTTTCTTATTTATTTATCATTTTATTTTTGGGTTGGTGAGGGGGTGTTGGGGGTTTGGGGCTGGGCAGAGGAGAAGGGGGAGAGCAGCAGGCATTCAGATGCCGTTTATTTTTCTTTTGAGTTTGCTCGTGTTGTATAATCTTAATTTGTAGCTGACTCCTTAATTTTCACTTTATAAGGTTTGATATAAGGTACAAATTTTCTTCATTTTTTTTGTTCTTGTCTATGTACAGGTATGAGTTGCTTTTTTACCCAAGATATCACCTTGATCAGAGTTCTTTACTTTGTCGGAAGTCACTGCTTACCAAACCGATGGTTATGGATGTATATGAGAATTATATACTAGTCACTTATCGTCCATTTGACGTTCATATCTTCCATGTAAAATTATCCGGAGAATTGACGCCATCTAGTACCCCAGATTTGCAGGTAAAGTCACGTCCTTCTGTTTCTGGTGGAACAGTTTCATTTGGTTGCTGATTATTAGTGTACTTTACATAGCTCTAAACTTGGAAGTTCAGAATTGCACTCTGAACAAGAGTGCTTGGCTGAAGCTCTATTCTTCATACATTTTAAGTGATAAAATGACAAACAGCTTTCTACAGTACGAGAACTCTCCATCATGACTGCAAAGAGCCATCCTGCAGCAATGCGTTTCATCCCTGACCAGCTTCCCAGAGAATGTGCATTGACCGATCATCTCTCTTTGTCTCCAGATGGTTTGGTTAGGGAACCTTCCAGGTAAATTGGGTTGGAATGTCAGTGAAATTATTCAAATTATTAGTCCCAAATAGAGGTAGAGGTCTTCTAATGCCACATCACCCTGAATAGTTTCATTAATTGCTAGATGTTTGATATTGAGAGCAAATGGAGAGCTTTCATTACTTGATTTGGATGATGGACGTGAAAGGGAGCTTACTGACTCTGTTGAGTTATTTTGGGTGACCTGTGGTCAATCCGAGGAGACAACTAATTTGATAGAAGAAGTATCCTGGTTGGATTACGGTCATCGAGGAATGCAGGTAATTGACTGTTGGGACTAAAGCCTAAAGCAACCTTATTGGTACCTATTCTCTTTCATCAGCTTGGGGTTGATAATCCTGTTGCTTGGCTGTCGCTGAATTTTTCTGATGAGCTCCTTGTTGGAAACGTACTTTTACAGGTCTGGTATCCATCTCCAGGTGTAGAATCTTTTAAGCAGGAAGATTTCTTGCAGGTAGTTTGTGGTTAACTGTTGCACTTCATTCGTCACTGTGATATCATATTTCTTGTTAGGCATACATTGACTTTGAAGTTTGTGAAATTAAATAAGAGCTCCCTGCTCTGTTCTCATGGTCAGTAATCATTTTATATTTTACATGCTATATTCAGCAGTCTTGGATCCGATAGTAAATCTTTTTATATAATACAGATTTCTGGTTGTTTTATTTAAATAGATTAAGTATTCTCTTCCTATTTCAGTTGGATCCAGAGCTCGAATTTGATCGAGAGGTTTACCCACTTGGGCTCCTACCAAATGTGGGCGTTGTGGTTGGTGTTTCTCAGCGGATGTCTTTTTCAGCTTGTACGGAATTCCCATGTTTTGAACCATCTCCTCAAGCACAGACTATATTGCATTGTCTACTTCGCCACCTCCTTCAGGTAACACCTATATCAACAGATGGTCCTCTTATTTGCGATTGGTGTTTTATTGCTTGGTGGAGCTGGAGAATAGAATATCGATTGGAATCTAGTATAACTATATTAAGACAACAGTATGATTAAGAAGATTTTTCCCCTTATCACATCTGTTATCTCTGACTTCCAGAGGAACAAAAGTCAGGAAGCTTTGAGGCTTGCAGAATTATCAGCAGAGAAGCCTCATTTTTCTCACTGTCTGGAGTGGCTTCTTTTTACTGTCTTTGATGCAGAAATTTCCAGGTAATTCTGTCATACTCAGATTTTAACCTTATTGAGAGTTATGTACCTGAGTGTTGTCTTATTTCTTGCCACTGTCTTTCTATTAATTATTACCATTTGAAGTAGTACAACCTTTACCAGAAAGCTTGTGTTACCCTATATTTATCAGTTCTTTTGGACACACATAAATCTTTTCTCTGTACTTTCTGTTTTAACTATCTATCTGGGGATTTCTGCAAGTCGTTTTCAAGTTAAGAATTTACATTTGATTCCTTGGTAGTCTGTGTTATTTGTTGATTGGCTAAAGCTTTTGCTTGGCAATTGGCTTTTCCCTCTTGCAGTTTCAGTTGTGAAAACTAATCATGAGCTCTCCTTTTGATGCATTTATATTTTACTAATATTTTTTTTTGGCTTTTCGTAGTCTCTAACCTCATAATAAATTGCAAATCACAGGCAAAACTTGAACAAGCACCGGAATAATGGCCTTAAAAGTGCTACCAGTTTCACTCTTCTGGAGAAGACCTGTGATTTGATAAGAAACTTTCCTGAGTATTTTGATGTGGTCGTCAGTGTTGCTAGAAAAACTGATGGTCGTCATTGGGCTGATCTGTTTTCTGCTGCTGGAAGATCAACAGAGTACTTTCCTGACCTATTGCTTTCATCTTAATGTACGGGAGTGCTGACATACTGTTAATCAAGGACCTGATAAGTGTAGCATACTGCTATCTTGACTTCTGAAATAATCTTTTTCCTGGTCAGCTAGCTTTAATGCACATCATGAAGTAGATCTTTCACATAGTGTAAATGAAATGTCGGCAAGAATAAAATCTGAGTGCATGTCTGTTCTGATGATGCCATTTATGATGATTGTATGTGTTTATCCAGCAGCAGTAAAAGTACCTGTAATTTGACTCCATTGCTGAGGAGTTTAATCTTTAGCAGACGGAAGAAAAAACTATATTTATGTTTTCGACAAGTGCTTAATTGTTTCTTGCTGCTACTTGTTGAAGTATATTCATGCACATTATTCAAGAATTAGTAAGTCGTAAATAAAGAAATTTGGATTTTGCTGGTGTGTCTCATGCTCTATAAATAGCCATCTTTGGTACTTTTTTTATTAAGTTATTGATTAAAAATCTGCCTTTGAGTATTTTGTCACTCCTTCTCTCTTGAAGAACCTAGAATATTTACACTACTCATTAACTATTTGAAGGTTGTTTGAGGAATGCTTCCAAAGAAGATGGTACAGGACAGCAGCTTGCTACATACTGGTATGCCTCTTTGATCTTCATCTATCAATACTATGCTTGTGGATAATGTTTCTCCTCATGCTTCTTTACTAGAAAAATATTCAAAAGGACGGATCCCTTTTTTTGTTTTATGTGAAAGATCTCCTTTCCTTCCTATTTGCCTGTAGACTATGATGAGGCAGTATTAATCACACAGAGAAAGGCATTGTGTCTTAAGATTCTTAATTTGTCCGTCCTGCTGGGACCTCAAATTTTGTCAACTCCTTCAATCTTTGTGGACAGGTTATAGCAAAGCTCGAAGGTCCTGCTGTCAGTCAGTATAGTGCCTTGCGTTTATTGCAGGTAGATGACTAGTTGTTGTCTACAAGTTTCTTGTCTCAGTGGATTTTCTTTTTGCCCCTTTTTTCCATAAATTTCTCCAAAAGATGCAGCCCCTCACTTCACTTTTCTAACTTATGCAGGCAACACTTGATGAATCTTTGTATGAACTTGCGGGAGAGCTGGTACGGATTGTGCATTTCCCTTTTCTATTTGGAGAGAGAATTCTTGCTCATTCTTAAATTTTCACTTTGGTTTGTAGGTGAGGTTCTTGCTGAGATCTGGAAGGGAGTACGAACAGGCATCTTCTGATTCAGACAGATTATCGCCTCGATTCTTAGGGTATTTTTTATTT
The DNA here is from genome assembly GCA_014182725.1 of Eucalyptus brandiana. Lineage (NCBI taxonomy): Eukaryota > Viridiplantae > Streptophyta > Magnoliopsida > Myrtales > Myrtaceae > Eucalyptus > Eucalyptus brandiana. The sequence continues at coordinate 946,874 of CM024672.1, read as the reverse complement.
CGTTCTAATTACAAGAGGCAGTCCACAGACTACAGAAGGTCATTTATCTGTTTCGCTGACTCTACATTATCCTTTGATATTACTACTTTGCCCATCGGAATGATCCTGATGAATTTTTGCTTTTGTTTAGCCCTTCATTCAAGGAGCAAAGCGCTCATGTCACTTCAGTCAAGAATATTCTAGAAAACCATGCTAGTTATTTGATGTCGGGGAAGGAACTTTCGAAACTTGTTGCCTTTGTGAAAGGCACACAGTTTGATTTGGTGGTGAGAAAAACCCACAAGTTTTATGTTTTCATGAATCTTTTGACAATTGGTTGATTGGTGTGCCTGCAATACATGTCAGGAGTATCTCCAACGAGAGAAAAATGGCTCTGCTCGCTTGGAGAGTTTTGCCTCGGGGCTTGAACTAATTGGTCAAAAGGTCTCTCTCTCTCTCTCTCTCTCTCTCTCTCTGCGCACCTGCCTCATTTCCTGCATGAGATTGGAGGAAATATCCATGTTAATGAGTTGTTGTCATGTCCCTGACGCCCCACGTCCATATTTTAACTACTGTAAATATTGTAGGAGGAACCCAAGTCTTCTTCAATTTTTTCCTCTTTATCAATTATTTGAATATGATGACATTCTTCAACTGATTGAGGAAATTCACTATATTCAGCTTCAGATGAGTACACTGCAAAGCAGGTTGGATGCAGAGTTTCTGTTGGCTCATATGTGCTCCGTCAAGTTCAAGGAGTGGATAGTTGTTCTTGCTACTCTCTTAAGGCGGTCTGAGGTATAGTTAAATACAATGGGAATAACCAGTATTGTCACTATATTTTTTTATATTTTATCTTGCTTCTCTATAGATGGAAACTGTTGTAATTTGAGAAGGTTATCTGATATGGTTGATTTCTAGTACCTAGTCAAGATGGCTAACTGACCTATTTGCTTGTGGAAATCTTTGAAGGTTCAACACTATATTTTTTTATATTTTATCTTGCTTCTCTATAGATGGAAACTGTTGTAATTTGAGAAGGTTATCTGATATGGTTGATTTCTAGTACCTAGTCAAGATGGCTAACTGACCTATTTGCTTGTGGAAATCTTTGAAGGTTCTGTTTGATCTTTTTCGGCATGACTTGCGCTTGTGGAGGGCTTACAGCGTCACTCTACAGGTAGACTTTCTTCATAATTATCTAATTACATGACTTCTGCATTTGTGAGCATGATGTCATTTTGAAGCATAAATCGTGCACCTTGATTTCATGACTTTCTGGGAAGCGATATGAGTTATTGAGTTCATGTGTTGATTGGTCTCCAGTCATACCCTGCATTCTTTGAGTACCATGATCTTGTGGAGGCCTTGGAAGAGAAACTCGCAGCATATGCCAATTCTGATGAGGAATACTGATGATTGTATAACTTTGAGCGCGGTTTGGCTGACATGGATGGAATTTTTTCAACTGGGTCATTCCTCTATTGGGCACTTCACCAAGCATTCATCCCAACTAATGTGAAGGGCAAAGTCAATGCCAAAGGACGGGTGGTGGAGGAAGTTTGTACCATAACAAGAGGATTAGTCTTATAGGATGTGTGTGTTGATAAGGAGCCTACAATTTTGTTGAGGGCAGCTCTGGAAATAATCTTTTTAGTCTTTTCTAGGTATTCTTGTTACTATTCATCTTATAGATAATCTGGTAAATGTGCATATAATATGATCCCAAGTCTCGTGCCAACGCAGAATGTTACTGTCAATTTCTTATTTTTTTAACCTATGCAGTTTCGTAGATGGTTTTCTTTTTTCTTTGCCTTTCTCTGGGGGGCCAGTCTTTTAGAAGGTAGATTGGGTCAATCGTCTCTACCTGAGCTGCATAGCTCACTGGATTTGGAAAAAACCAAATGAAGCCCCTTAACACGGATTGCTGATAAGCGACTATGGATAGCTTTTGAATTTACCGGGACATAAATGTCATTGTTGGAAATTCCATGGGACTCGACTGCTCTTGTATAGGAACTTCTAACGGTGCGCGGGTTGCACTTTACAATGTAACTAGAAGCACATAACATGGGATCGTGGATGGTTAGTCCTCGTGCTCGACTAGTTTGTTCCTTCTAGCACATTGTGATTTTGAAGTGGAAGGGCTAGCTTGTTTATGGTTACTAAGAATGTAATTAATTTTTGAAGATAAGCCACGTTAAGCACGTCCAGAAAAACTGATCCTCACAGCCGAAGTGGGGAAAAGGATAAACAGAAAATTTGCTTCCGGTCATGCATGGTTGTTGTCAGCCAGTGAACGAGGATAGCTTGAACCATTAATACTTGCTAGTGTCAATGTGAGATCGTGAGTAAAGAAAGTCTACGTGCAAAAACGATGTCTTTGAGGAAACGAAAGTGAAAGAGAAACCGACGCACATATTTGTATTGAGATTTAGAAGAAACACACCAGCTAATCTGCCTTTTTTCCCCTACTCCCCTCTTTGCTGGCCCTCTTTTTATTTTCAATCATGTCTTCCCAGTGAAAGGGGAAAGCCACATCAGCACAACACACAACATATATAACAAGCGAGGCCCATTCTGCAAGTTCGCATTGCCGGAAAATCACAATATATACTTCTTCCATGGGGAGACGGTTTGACTTGGATCACCAGCTAAAGCTGATGGACTCGAAGTGCAGGTTTTCAGCCAACCCAGATGAACAGATGGCCGCGACATCATGCCTCATCTTCTTCGGACCGCAAACCAGGACTCCAACACTTGACTCCGTGCACTCAAGTAACATTTCTGCAAAAATGTCACAGATGGTTCTCAAAAGTCAGTGCTGATATGCGAGGCCCAAGCATTAGTCGAAGTCAGCAGACTAGGAGGGAGTTTTTGTGGGTGGTAGTCCCGTATACTATTGGATAAGAGCTAGAGAATCAACAAAAGGGAGAATTCTAGCCAAATGGGTATATGAATAGATCACCATTAACTTGAAGCGACTTGGAATTGCTTATATTTTTATATGAGGCTTGATCCAATACTTACTCTTTAGGTCAGGCCTTTCGCCAAAGTGCAGGTTGGTGGCTTGGACAAGGGACTGATGTGGGAGGCTCTCCAATTCCCTTTCGGTGTTGTAGAACCCCGAATCAGGCGAATGCTCCCCAGCCGACCTGTTCAAGTGCTTGATCTGCTTCGCTTCCTTGGCATTTGTCCTCTTGTTCCAAACAAAAGCTGTGCTAGCCACAATGACGATGCATATGCACATGATCAATATGTTCAGGACTGCCCTAACAGAGGTAGGGTACTCGTTGATATCGTGATCTATCGGGTAAATATAGTAGCGGGTAATGATCCCTATCAATATGAGGAACATGACGAAAGAGACCGAAATGATGGCACCAAGCCACAGCCAACTGTTGGGGCCTAAGATGGCAGACAACGGTTGGTCGAGCGAACTGGGTTTGAACCAAACAGCTCGGGCTTGTTTCGAGGATTGGGTGGTGGCTACTTTTTCTCTAGTCACGTAGGCCTCAATCTGAAGCTGAATGTTGGATAAGTCGGATGGGGTGCCCGAGATGGGCAGGACGAGGTCAAGCATGGTAAGTTCAGAGGAGTTCTTGAAGGCACAAATGAGGGTCAATTTAGGAGTCATTGACTTGAATGCGGTGCTCATGAAGATGAATTCTCTGATGATGGAGATGAATGGAGTGATTCCACTGCCCCCGCTCACCATTACCAGCTTCTCATACCTGAAGTAGAAAAATCGCACTCCAGATTTATTAAAAAGTATTAGACAAATTTATTCTATTGCTGACGGCAACACATCTGATGGTCTTAAATTTTGGAAAAGGAAAGGCAAACACAAGGAGACACTCATTTCATGGTATGTTCTAACTTAGGAGTGGACTGAAACAAACGATATATCCAGACCTACTCGATGTAACGAGCAGAACATGTTACCTGAGGAAATGAGTCGAGGCGGGTCCATAAGGTCCTTCGATGGAGACCTCGAGGCGATCGGGAGGAGACGGAGAAGAAAGGATTTGGTAGAGCTTCTTAGACCAAGCCCCTTCGTTCTTGATGATGACGCTGAGCTTATCCTTTTCCAAGTTGCTGTTCGAGGAAATGGTGAAGGGATGCCATTGCAGCTTGGACAGGCTCGGCACGTTCAGGAACATGATGCTTGTCGGAGTATACTCTAGACCTGCTCAAACTCACAAAACACGGAAGAAGTATAAGAGAAACGAGGAACCCGAATCCGAAAAACCAAGAACTCGAACGACACAGTAGGATGTCATCGTTTCTTCACCTGGGGTCTTGGAGAAGTTGAGCTCGACGGTGTCGCAGGGCAGGACGCGAGCGGAGACGAGGCGGGCGCGGCAACGGGACTGCAGGAGGCGGAGGAAGCGGTCGACCATGAAGAGGTAGAAGCCCGGGAGCATGATGCAGGCGTAGGAGATGCCGACGTGGAGGACGAAGAAGAGCATGAAGAGGATGTAGAGATAGTGGGTGTAGAAGAAGAGCTCGAACATCTTCCTCCGCACGCGGGGGAAGGTGGTCGCCCACATCCCCAGCCCGGCGAGCAGCGCTATTTCCCCCGCCAAGTTCGACACACCCGTCGTCTCCCACATCACCATCTGCACACATACGACGCCCGCGTATCTTTACACTTCTTATCATCCCGTACGCAGCGTAAATTAACAAGATGAAATTATCATTTCCTCCTGCCTGTTTCTAGCATGGTCTGAAATTATTTCTAGGGTTTCTTGCCGTGAGAAAATTAATTAATTTCAACTTTAATAAAACTCAGAAGAAGTTCCCAATCAAAGAAAGTGGGGGGAAAAAGAAGGAGGTAAGGACACAAAGGTCACTTGTGTGATTTGAACTTTTAAATTATTTAATGCGATCTCCAAACTTAAGTCTAATATTTAAGATAGTCCTTGAACTTTTGATATTTGTTCAATATAGATCTTGGACCGTATGAATATGTTCAATGTAGTCATATATTCAAGGTTTAGAGATTATTTGGATCATTTTTTCAAAAAAAAAATAAAAATGGAAAGCAGTGGAAATTCTAGAGGGAGACCATGTGAGTCCGTGGCAGAGGGTCGATCAGCTGGGCCCGGCCCAAAATTCTAGTGGGGCCCAAAAAGGCGATTCCTTTTGCACGTTTGAAATGTTCTACGGCCCAGTCCAACCTCCAAAAGTCAGTGCACTTTTTCATTGCGGGAATAAAATATTAAAGATCGTACACTCGGCACGACACGCACTACTAAGTGGACCCTACTCCCCATTTTCGCCTTATATTGTATGTAGGGCCCCACCCCCCGCTACAGGTCAAACTCGCCTGACGATCCTGACCGTCAAACACGGCGGTGGGCCCGATCTGGTGCCATACGATCCAAAAGCACCGTCTCGGTGCCACCCCAGCAGTGACGTCGATAAAGTAAATAATAAAATGATATTGCCAAAGAGCGAGAAAAAGTTTCCGGAACGACCGTACTGACGTCAAACACGGACCACTTGTGCGTAAATGCAAGCCTCATGCTCAGCGAAATCTCAGCATTTACGGGGAGCTACCGCTTCTGTTGTTCAAAAGGGGTTAATATCTTTTGACCTGAAGATCGTATCTTAACTCTTGAATTCGCGTGGGGTTATGTTCAGATCGTGTTTCGATATGATACCCAAAAAAGTAAATGAATCGACTTAAATAAGGGATGTTCTGATTTTTACCTCAGAGATTCTGTCAGTGAGAATCCAGTAGATGATGTAAGTGAGGCCGTGCGCGGTGAAGAGGACCATGACGATGTGACCGAGCCATATATGGTACTTGATGCTGGCTTCCGAGGTGAGGCCGAAGAGCGGCAGCACCGACGATAATCGGGTCACCGGGAAGAACAGGAAGGCGAGCACTATGTTCCCCACGAGCCCCAGCCTCAAGCCCGAGGTCTCCAGTTTCGCTTCCCACCTGCCATTACGCTTGGAATTTTATGCTCATGTTCTCATGATTATGGGTTTCTCGAATATAATGATCCAATAGATTGCTTGGAATATAAAAAATATTGGCGAACAAAATGGTTTACAAAATAGACGTATGTTTCATATTTAGATGATTCTAAAACCTGGCGTTACGTTAACTTATGTCACATTTTTGGGCCTTTAGACACGTAAAGCCATGAAAATTCTGTGGAGTAATACGAGGTAAGATTAAGAAAAAACAATCCTAAGGGAAGTCTGTCATATTAGTCAAATGTATAAAGACTATAACTCCTTAAAATTGTCTCAAGAATGGACAGAAGAACACATGATTTCAAGCCTGTAACTTTTCTTTTCCATTGAAAATTAAAACAGGAGAACGAAACCCTTTTGCCTCAGAAGAACTTTTCCATGGAGAGATAAAGGAAGGGGGGAGGAAGAGATTAGTGTGAATAAGCCACTTTGGCGCAAGAGAAAAAGGGTTCCTTACACTTTGTCCCCATGCGTCGGTCCCTGTAGGTCGATGTTGAGGAAGCTATTGCGGAGGTACGTCGCGAGGGACCAGACCAGGAGCGCTACGAACATCACGAGGAAGGTTAGTTCAGTCCAGGAAACGATCCCCAGCGGTCCACTCACCAGCACCGGTCTCTTCCACATTGCAAATCCCTTGCTCCTTTCGATGCCATTTCTGTTTTGCCATCATTAAGGTTAATTCAGGCATAGCTACAGAAGCCGATAAACCGACAGACGAATCAAACAGCCGTGGAATAGATCAATACTTTCCCACTCGAGGCTCGCTCGATTTGTTTCCAAGATGGAGGTACACACAGCCCAAGCAAGCGATGAACAGGACCGGGAATGTGAACATCAGCATCGTGTAACCTGTTTTTTTTTTATTCGCACCGTAAGACACGAAAGAACTCGTCGATTTAGTGGAAATTAAGAGCATGAAGGACAGAAAAAAAGGAGAAAAAGGAAGAAGGTAGGGGGAGTGCAAGAGCCCAGATTCGATGCCTTGACTGCCGAAGAAGGTGGAGGTGCCGGTTTTGGCCCTGATGCTGACCAACCAGTGCTTGCGGAACGTGTTGGTGGGCAACATAATCCAAATCAGAACAGTCCCAAGGAACACCACCATGAACAAGATCCATATCGCCTCTCTGACACTTCTCTTAACTCCACCAGACGAAGGAGGTGATGATGAAGGTGGTGGTGATCTTGTCATGGTGCCAGAGTCCATCTTTCGCTCTCAATCTCTCGGTGACGTGAGAGAGAGAGAGAGAGAGAGAGAGAGAGAGAGAGAGAGAGAGAGAGAGAGAGAGAGAGGAGTAGTGTTTGAGGAATGTGGGGAGTGGAGTGAAACCGAATCTCTGTGCTTCTCTATATATACTACTCATAGGAGGGACTCAATGGACATGCCAGTTGTAATTGATAATCGCATTTCATAAGGGCAAGCATAATCCTCGCCCTAGATTTACTTCCCTTTGTATCACGAATACTAAACTTCATTTTTTATTGTCAAACATCTCCTCATGATCTTATTTAGATATCATGATTATACCATGTATTCAAAATGTGATGCGGTACCTTCTATGTGGTCGAATATACATCTAAATTCATGATTTGGTGTATTAGGTTGCGTTTCTCCAGATTCAATTTGATGCCTATAAATAGGCCATAACCGAGCTGTGACATCAAAATGAAGCTATTCGGCCCTTCCATCAATAAATATCGTCTTCCAGGTATTTTGTCCATATTTGGTGTAACACTTACATTCACAAACAAGTATCGGCATCGTTTAGAATTTGCACGATCGGAACTTATTATGAGGGGATACATTGCACCGAAAATTACGAAATATTCTATCATCATCCTTTGAACAATATGAAGAGCTCCTTTAAATGTTAGGGTGAGATTATATGGAAAGAAAATGCAATTTAATTGATTTTCTTTATGGGTATGCTGCAAATTTGCTGTGGGGGAGATAATTAGATGAATTGGGGAATGTTGCAACTTGTCAACTTTGAGAAGTCAACTTCGTTGATGACTTGGGCCTGTGGCATGGATCATGCGACCACCTATTATCTATTATCTTCCTGCTTTCTCACACCATCACTCTCGCCTCATTCTCGATGAAGACCCGCGGGACTTAGAATTTAATTTCTATTACGTACTCGAGAAGTGCAACTTGCTTTGGCATTCGGCCTACGATAATGCCTCGTTCGTACGGGGCATTCGCCATGAACATTGGCTTTTTCCGCCGTAATCGAGGTTATTGAGGGGAAGATAAATAGTATGTTTGACTCACATTAGATTTAATTTTTTGATTATGCGTACGCATACGGTCCTTTGTCACGTTGCTGTAGAGTGTAATACGGCAATTAAGCATGGAATTTGAGGTATAATGCATGTACGGCTCGTGTTCGGGCAAGAGATTGGTATACGGGTGGGTGCTCGATGCGTGGCAACACGTGCTGGCAGCTGACATGTATGCGACACGTGGACCTTGACGGTTCCCCCCCTCATTTAATTCGATGCCAGCTCATCTCATCATCCCATCATCCCAATTTTATCGTAAACTTTTTCTTTTTATTCCATAAAAAGCCTTCAAATTAAGTTCAGTTTCAATTCTACCATAAAATTTTTTCTCATAAAAAACTAACCATTTTTATATAAGGCCCAAATCTGTCCGTGTAAACTATTTTTCCAAAAATTTCTCTTCATAATTGAAAAATGGAAAGCTCTTGAGTACAAGCTATTCGAGCATATTAAGCGAGAGCTCTTTGACTATGAAAGATGGAAGACTCTTGAACACGAGAGATTGAAGACTGAGTACAAAATCGAAGATTCTCGAGCAAGATGGAAGGAAGACTCTCTTAAGAATAAGGCAATTAAAGAACGCTAACTCTAATTACTACCGTTTTTCCCCAAATTTAATATCGAAAAAGACATTGTTTCGACTAATGTAGAAACTCTTCTCCAAAAAAACAAATTTTTTTTTTTGGTCTGAAATAAGAGGGAAACACTAAAGTAATGACATGGAAATGTTAAATCATTAAAGGATGATTTTGAAAGGAGGGTTATCGGGGCAAATATAAGACTTAGGTAAAAATTGATGATTTTTTTAAAATAAAAATAAGTTTAAGAGATAATTGAGACTAGACCTAAAATTAATATTTTTTATGAGATAAAATAAAATTAACACTACAGTTCAAGTTGGAATATTAATTTTTTTAAGGGTATTAGGCCGATGATCTTGTGATTCCAAAAATGGTGGGAGTGAGCAGAAATCAACACTGTCCTTGGGATTCGGATTTTGGATTCATTGGTTAGGACAGGACGGGTCGGTTCAATCCCACATAAGCGATGAGGTCATGCTTACGAGATTTTGAGGAGGAAGTTCAAATGACTGGGAATATGTGGTGTGAACTTGATGAATATGTTGAAACTGACAAATACAAGTCGCATTTTGGAAGTTTATGGTTTCGAGGACCATACAAGGTTCTGGTTCGGTCGGATTTTCTTAGAAGACGCTGTTCAGCAAATGCAATCTCGTCTTCACATGACAATTAACTTTCGAGTTGCTAAGATTATGCTAGTTTTTGTTTGGATTCAGCACGATTATCTTATTTATCATACGAATTTGTTAGGCTGAGGCAATAATCTTGCCGTGATTACACCACAGTTTGATATCTTTCTTTCTTTTTTCTTGAACTGTAACTTTGCTATTTTCTAGTGTTACAAAATGCAATAATTTGCATGATTCAACACATATAATAGAGCGGCAGCACCCTGGAATGACGTGAGGGGCCTCTAGAAAGGTAAATTGCGACTAGGTTCTCGTCAAATGTTTTACAAAAATCACTACGCCTCTCTCCCAACAAATGCGGATATAAACGTGATTGCTGGGGTCATTGTCGATTTCATCGTTATGTTTTTCCGTCTTCTCTCTTGAATTTTCTTGCATTGGGTATACGGGTGAAGGGGCACCAAGAAAGGAGTGGTGGCGGTACAGTTCCGTGAATCTGTGTAAGAAGCAGACCTTTTTGTGGCCCAAAGTCGCCACCACTGGGGTCAAGAGATTTTCTTTCACATCTTGTGATCAACTTAGGCATCAAAATTTCAATGGTAGGCGGAACCGTGGACTCTTATGATAATGCTCGGGAGGCTGTCGACGTCCGTCGCTCATTCCCACTTTTTTCTCTGTCTCTTGTGTGGATATTGAGTTTGTGCCGTTAAGCTCAATCGTTTTCATCGAGAGAATTCAATATTTTCTACTGATGGACGCGTTCAGATTATTTCCATTCTCCTTCAACGGTTTTAAATTTTTCGGGATCATTTCGTAGGTTTACTATGAATATTCTGCCATATGACACGAGCCATCAACGCTAATGATTACTCGTGTCTCGTGGATGTTTGAGCTCCCATTTTTAAATTCCAGAAGAAGATAGTTCCGTCACGAAAGCAAATGGCTTGGGGGTAGACTCTGATTCGGAGAAAAGCACACCATGGAGAACGAGATTTGAAAAGTAGCGGTTGGAACTCTGCCCATTTGCTATCGAGCTATCAGAACTTCAATCCCACAGCCCAATTTAACTCCGAATTTGCAGCCGCGCTCTAGGGTAACGTTTAGGGTTAAGGCCGAGTTAATGTTAGAGAGTCCATGGAAGTTTAGAGTAGCCATTAAGACCCGTGATCCGGTAATCGATTAGGGTGCACGAACTATTCGCTTGATGAATTAGTCGAGTGTTTCAAGAGTCTCAAGTTCTCGGACTATGTTAACAAGTGAAAAACTAGCTAAAGTAGAGCTTAATCTGTGCATATTCTAACTGCAAAGCGTGTTGTGCTCTGAGGTGTGCACAGGACATGACGGAGTGGCCTGCGCTCAAACCGTTGCCCCTCCTCTGGCAGAAGAAGGGATGCGGCTGCTGGGAGGTATCAAAGCCTCATCTTCGGCACCAATCTCACCGATTTCATCGTCACCGGTATATGCCGCTCACTTGGTTTCTCTTTAATTTCTTCGTTTTCGTGCTCCGGTTTGCTTTGTACAATCCCCCCAATTCGCTCATCAGTCTCTTTGTGCCAGGGGAGAACGGGACTATCGAAGGTCAGGGCGCCTTCTGGTGGCAGAAGTTCCACGGCGGCAAGCTGAAGTACACCCGCCCCTACCTGATCGAGTTCGTGTTCTCCAATACCATTCAGATCTCGAACTTGACCCTCCTCAATTCGACATCATTTCACTCTGTCTGCAGCAGGTACAATCTTACCAGCTTTCTGCATTCATCGCAATTCTGGTCTACGTATTCATTTCTCGACCCATTACGGTTTAGCAACCTCCTAAGCATTTTTATCTAATCTTCCTAATCCAGCCAGTTGACCCAAGTCACTAATTAAATCTGTATGAACGAAAGTAGCTGATGAACCGATGAATGGTTATTGGTAACACTATTGTGCAAGGCATCACCATTCTCGGCCCGGTCAAGTCCCCGAACACCGACGGGATCAGTCCAGGTTCGTCCATTCTTTTTCCTGGGCCACCTGCAACAAATCCGTTCTCCAACAAAAGAGAAACCGAGGCACATATTTGTATTGAGATTTAGTAGAAACACACCAACTAATCTGCTTTTTCCTAACCTACTTCCCTCTTTGCTGGCCCTGAAATGGGGAAAGCCACGTCATCACAACATGCAACATATATACGAAGCGAGGCGCATTCCGCAAGTTTGCATTACCGGCAAATCGCAATACATTCAATCAGCTTCTTCCATGGGGAGACGGCTTGACTTGGATCACCAGCTAAAACTGATGGACTCGAAGTGCAGGTTTTTAGCCAGCCCAGATGAACAGATGGCCGCGACCTCGTGCCTCATCTTCTTTGGACCACAAACCAGGACTCCAACACTTGACTCCTTGCACTCGAATAACATTTCTGCAAAAATGTCACAGATGGTTCTCAAAAGTCAGTGCCGATATGCGAGGCCAAAGCGTTAGTCGAAGTCAGCAGACTAGGAGGGAGTTTTTGTGGGTGGTAGTCCCGTGTACTATTGGATAAGAGCTAGAGAGTCAACAGAAAAGAGAATTCTAGCCAAATGGGTATGTGAATAGATCACCATTAACTTGAAGCGACTTGGAACTGCTCATATTTTTATATGAGGTTTGATCCAATACTTACTCTTTAGATCAGGCCTTTCGCCAAAGTGCAGATTGGTGGCTTGGACAAGGGACTGATGTGGGAGGCTCTCCAATTCCCTTTCGGCGTTGTAGAGCCCCGAATCAGGCGAATGCACCCCAGCTGACCCGTTCAAGTGCTTGATCTGCTTCGCTTCCTTGGCATTTGTCCTCTTGTTCCAAACAAAAGCTGTACTAGCCACAAAGACTATGCATACGCACATGACCAATATGTTCAGAACCGCCCTGACAGTGATAGGGAACTCGTTTCGATTGGGATCTATTGGGTAAATATAGTAGCGGGTAATGATCCCTATCAATATGAGGAACATGACGAAAGAGACCGAAATGATGGCACCGAGCCACAGCCAACCGCTGGGGCCTAAAATCGCATACAACGGTTCGTCGAGCGAACTGGGTTTGAACCAAACAGCTCGGGCTTGTTTGGGGGATTGGGTGGTGGCTTCTTTTTCTCGAGTCACGTAGGCCTCAATCTGAAGCTGAAGGTTGGATAAGTCCGATGGGGTGCCTGAGATGGGCAGGACGAGGTCAAGCATGGTAAGATCGGAGGAGTTCTTGAAGGCACAAATGAGGGTCAATTTAGGAGTTATTGACTTGAATGCGGTGCTCGTGAAGATGAATTCTCTGATGATGGAGATGAATGGAGTGACCCCGCTGCCCCCACTCACCATTACCAGCCTCTCGTACCTGAAGTAGAGAGATTTAATTAGAAATTATCAGACAGATTCATTCTATTGCTGACGCCAACACATCAGATAGTCCTAAATTTGGAAAAGAAATGGTGAACACAAGGAGACCTTTACACAGAGATTGATTACATGGTATGTTCTAACTTAGAAATGGATCTAAACAAATGATATATCGAGACCCATCCGACGTAACGAGCAAATCATATTACCTGAGGAAGTGAGTCGGGGTGGGTCCATAAGGTCCTTCGACGGAGATCTCGAGGCGATCGGGAGGAGAAGGAGAAGAAAGGATTTGGTAGAGCTTCTTAGACCAAGCCCCTTCGTTCTTGATGATGATGCTAAGCTTATCCTTTTCCAAGTTGCTGTTCGAGGAAATGGTGAACGGATGCCATTGCAGCTTGGACAGGCTCGGCACGTTTATGAACATGATGCTCGCCGGTGGATACTCTAGACCTGCTCAAACTCACAAAATACGGAACAAGAATGAGGGAAACAAGGAACCCGAATCCGAAAAACCAAGTACTTGAACGACACAATACAATGTCGTTGTTTCTTCACCTGGGGTCTTGGAGAAGTTGAGCTCGACGGTGTCGCAGGGCAGGACGCGAGCGGAGACGAGGCGGGCGCAGCCGCGGGACTGCAGGAGGCGGAGGAAGCGGTCGACCAGGAAGAGGTAGAAGCCCGGGAGCATGATGCAGGAGTAATAGAAGCTGACGTGGAAGACGAAGAAGAGCATGAAGAGGATGTAGAGATAGTGGGTGTAGAAGAAGAGCTCGAACATCTTCCGCCTCACGCGGGGGAAGGTGGTCGCCCACAACCCCAGCCCGGCGAGCAGCGATATCTCCCCCGCCACGTTCGATATTTCCGTCTTCTGCCACTTCACCATCTGCACACATACGCCCGCGTATCTTTACACTTCCAATCATACAGTACGTAGCGTAAGTTAGCAAGTTGAAATTATATCATTTCATCCTGCCGGTTTTTAGCGGAGTCTGAAATTATTTTTAGAGTTTCTTGCTGTAAGAAAAACACTGACTTCAGCTTTTTAATAAGGGAATAATATCACAAAAAACTTTAAATTTATATATTATGATAAATTTATTTCAAACTAATTTTCTAATCACAAAAACTCCAAACTAAGTATCTCTTTTATAAATTTACCCAAAATGATCATAAAAAAACTCAATCAATAAATTTATCATAAATTATTTTTTTTATAATTAAAAATCCTAAACTGATTTCACAAAAAACCGCAAAATTAGTATAATGATAACAAACGAGAATAAAATCACAAAAATGATATATCCATTTACTATCATTTGTCATCCAACTCAATAATTTGATAATAAAATTTAATAATAATTAATAGAATATAAATTTATCATATTATACTAATTTAAAATAAATTTAGAGGTTTGAATTTTTCATGATATTAATTATTATAATAAAACTCAGGAGAAGTTTCCAATGGGGAAAAAAGCAGAAGAAATTCTTAAAAAAAGAGACCATGTGAGTCTGTGCCAAAGGGGTAAGTCAGGTGGGCCCGGCCATAATTCTAGTGGGGCCCAAAAGATAGATTTCCATGTGTGAAATTTCTGACGCGCGCCCCCGCCCCCAGCTTTTTCTGAGCACCGGTCAAACTCGCCCGACGATCCTGACCGTCCAACACGGTGGTGGGCCCGACCTGGTGTCGTACGATCCAAAGCACCGCCTCGGTGCCACCCCAGCAGTGACGTCGATAAAGTAATGAACAAATAATATAATATATATGCGAAAGAACGAACAAAAGTTTCCGAAACGACGGTACTGACGTCGACACAGACAACTTCCGCGTAAAACGCAAGCCACATGCTCAGGGAAATCTCAGCATTTACGTGGAGCTACCGTTCTTTGTTCAAAAGGGGTTGATTTCTTTTACCCCGAAAATCGTTCCTTAACTCTGTATTTCACGTGGGTTTAGGCTCAAAACCACGTTTCGATATCATACTAAAATAAACAGTAAATGAATCGACTTAAATAAGGAATATTCTAATTTTTACCTCGGAGATTCTATGAGTGAGAGCCCAATAGAGGACGTAAACGAGGCCGTGCGTGGTAAAAAGGACCATGACGATGTGGCCGAGCCATATATGGTACTTGATGCTGGCTTCCGAGCTGAGGCCTAAGAGCGGCAGCACCGACGACGCTCGGGTCACAGGGAAGAACAGGAAGGCGAGCGCTATGTTCCCCACGTTCCCCAGCCACAAGCCCGACCTCTCCAGTTTCGCTTCCCACCTGCCCATCATGCTTGGAAATTTTATTCTCGTGTTCTTATGATTATGGTTTTCTCGAATATTATGCTCCAACAGATTGCTTGAAATTAAAAAAAAATATTGGCTGACAACTTTTTGGGTTTTAGACAAGTAAAGCCATGAAAATTCTCTCCGAGTAATAAAGGTAAGATTAAGAAAAACCTTCCTAAGTGAAGTCTGTCACGTCAGTCGATGTATAAAAACCATAACTCCTTAAAACTGTTTCAACAATGGTCAGACGAACACATGATTTCAAGCCTATTTCTTTTGTTTCCAATGAAAATTAAAATAGGAGAACGAAACCCGTTTGCCTCGGAAGAATTTCTAGGTTAGTGTGAAAAGCCACTTTGGCGCGTGAGAAAAAGGTTCCTTACATTTTATCCCCATCCGTCGGTCCCGTTCGCTCGATGTCGAGGAAGCTGCTGCGAAGGTCCGTCGCGAAGGACCAGACCAGGAGCGCTATGAACATCACGAAGAAGGCCAGTTCGGTCCACGAAACGATCCCCAGCGGCCCGCTCACCAGCACCGGTCTCTTCCACATTGCCAGTCCTTTCTTCCTTTCCACGCCATTCCTGTTTTGCCATCATTAAGGTTAATTCAAGCATAGCTCAACAAGCCCATAAACCGACAGACGAATCAAACAGCCGTGGAATAGATCAATACTTTCCCACTCGAGGCTCGATCGATTTGTTTCCAAGATGGAGGTACACACAGCCCAAGCAAGCGATGAACAGGACCGGGAATGTGAACATCAGCATCGTGTAACCTGTTTTTTTTTTTTTTTTTTTTTAATTTATTCGCACCGTAACACACGAAAGAACTCGTGATTTAGTGGAAATTAAAAGCAACAAGGACAGGAAAAAGGGTGAAAAAGGAAGAAGGTAGGGTGAGTGCAGGAGCCAGATTCGATGCCTTGATAGCCGAAGAAGGTGGAGGTGCCAGATTTGGCCCAGATGCTGGGCGACCAGTGCTCGCGGTACGTGTTGGTGGGCAACATGATCCACATCAGAACAGTCCCGAGAAACACCGCCATGGACAAGACCCATATCACCTCTCTGAGGATTCTCTTGGCTCCACCAGACGAAGGAGGAGATGATGAAGGTGGTGATGATCTTGTCATGGTGCCAGAGTCCATCTTTCGCTCTCAATCTCTCGGTGACGTGAGTCAGAGAGAGAGAGAGAGAGAGAGAGAGAGAGAGAGAGAGAGAGAGTTTTAGTGACCGAAGGAGGAGCGTATGAGGAATGTGCGGAGTGGAGTGAAGCCGAATCTGTACTTCTCTATATATACTATGCATAGGAAGGACTTAATGGACATACCATTTGTATGTGAATTTACGTGTCAGCCTTTGTATTTAGTAAAAGTTTCAAATGTTCCAGCTTTCAAGAAGTTCATGTACAACTGTTGCAAAATTTTGATTACGTAAAAAGAAAAAATGTAAAAGTTAATTCAATCAGACCGATTAATTTTTATTATTTGCGAGTTTATTTAACAAATTGTACACATAATTAATGTTAAAAAGAAAAACATAAATTCCCATCATTATACTTTGTTATACTTTCAATTTAACTTCCGTCACTTCCACGAGCATTATGCGCGTAACTCTAGGAAGCTCGTCGTTTCATCTTCAAAACGCTTTTGGAAATTCCTTCATATCTCCCCCGCCGGAGCTAATGTTATATCGGGGCAAAAATCGTTTGACCTCTCTCTCTCCGACCGAGCGATCTTGCTTCCCACCATTTTGTGCCGGCAACCCCCTCGGCATGTCGAATTGATTTTCCTTTATGGGTAAGCTCCAAATTTGCTTGGGGAGGGGGAGATAATTAGATGGATTTGGGAATGTTGCAACTTGTCATCTTTGAGGAGCCACCTTCGCTGATGACTTGGGCCAGAGGCAAGGATCATGCGACCACCTATAAGCAGACCCGTGCCACTTGGAATATATTTTCGATTACGTGCTCGAGAAGTGCAACTTGCTTTCACATGCGGCTTACGATAATTCCTTGTTCGTACGGTGCATCCGCCATGGACATTGGCTTTTTCCGCCGCCATCGAGGATTTTGGGGGGAAGATAAATCGTGCGTTTGACTCTTATTAGATTTCAATTTGGATTATACGTGCGCATATACGTTTCTTTGTCACATTGCTGTAGAGTGTCATCCGGCAAATAAGCATAAGATTTGAGGGATAATGCATGTGCGGCTCATGTTCGGGCGAGAGATGTATGTGGATGCGGGAGTGCTCGATGTGCGGCAACACGTGCCCGCAGCTGACGTCTATGCGACACGTGGACCCTGACGTTTTTCCCCGCTCATTTAATTCGATGCCACACCCCTTGTTCATCTCCTAATTTCTTCAAACTCTTTAATAAATCTTAGGCCCGATACATTTGAAAACATGAAATTTTAGTTGCAAATCTAATTTTGTAGCAAACTTTTCCTTTTTTCCCCACAACAGATTTTGGAATTTAAATTTAATCTCAATTCTACCATAAACTTTTTTTTCCCATTAAAAAATCAATGACCATCTTTCCAAAAATTTCTCTTGAGAAAGCTCTTAGGTGCAAGCTATTCAAGCACTCCAAGCATGAGCTTTCTGACCGCGAGAGATGGAAGACTCTCAAGCACAAGAGATTGAAGACCAAGTAAACCACTGGGGGTTCGATCCAGTAGCCACCCTTCCAACATGGAAGGGGGAGGTGAGGGGTTCAAATCCCCACCTTCTCAGGGGGGGATGGGGATAGGGACGCGTAAGTTTCGAGAGTGGGTTGCGACTCCTACGCCCTGCAAGAGGCAGGGCACGAGAGATGGAAGACTCTCAAGCACAAGAGATTGAAGACCAAGTACAAAATTGATCAAGCGAGATGGAAGGAAGACTCTTTTAAGAATGAGGCAATTGAAGAAAGCAGGAAAAGTGTCAAAAAAGTCTTAAAATTTTTTGCATTTGTGTCAATCTAGTCATAAACATTTTATTGGTACAAATATATTCCTAAACATTTTCACTTCGTGCCAATTCAGTCATTTTTATCTAAATTTCATCAAATTTTGCTAACTGGGTGTCAGTTAACTGACATGGCACGATTGATGCTAACATGAACAATTTTTAATAATATTTTAATATTTTATAGATATTTTCAATTTTTATTTTATTTTATTTTTTCATTTTCATTTTATTTTTTCTTCTTCTCCCCCTTCCTCTATATAGTTGACGTACCTCAGCGACTGGCCAAAGGCAATCTTGGACAAGGCTTGAGCCATTGCTAGAGGCCACAAGGGCTACTTGCGCTAGGTGGCGAGGCTCGCCCTTGTCGGATCTAGCAAGGGTCAAGCCTCATCAACCATAGCGAGGCTAGATCTTGCCAGATCTGGTGAGGTAGAGCCTTGCCCAGCCTCTAGCAAGGCCAACTCGAGTCTACCTAGGCCATGACTGTGGCCTCACGCTGGGCTGGGAAGCTCATCCTTGCTAGCCATAGGTGAGGCCTGATATCACTAAATCCAATGAGGTCAAGTCTCACCAGTGGCTAAGGAGGCCCACTAGAGGTCGGCGAGGTCGACCTTGACCTCATTGACCATTGCCTTTGGTCGATCGCCAAGGTCCGACGACTAGCTAGAGGAAGGAAATAAGAAAGAAAAATGAAAAAGGAAAAATAAAAAGGAAAGGGAAAATAAAAATAAAAAAATTCAAAAAAATATTATTAAAAGTTGTCAACGTTAAGACCGCATGTCAATTGACTGGCACCTAGTAGCAAAATCCTAGCAAAATTAGCCGGAAAGATTAAATTGGCATCAAATCAAAATGCGTATGACTAAATTGGCATTAATAAAATGTTTAGAACTAAATTGGCACAAATACAAAAAAATTAAGACTTTTTTGATACTCTTCCTAAAGAAAGCCAACCCTAATTACTATAATTTCCCCCAAATTTCAGTTCAAAAAGGGCGTGATTTGGATTGATGTGAAAACTTGTTTTTTTTTTTTTTTTTTTGATATAAAATGTGGGGGAAAATTAAAGTAATGATGTGGAAATGTTACATCATTGAAGGATGATTTTGAACGCAGGGTGATATAAGACTTAGGTAAAAGTCGGTGATTCATTATAAGCAAAAAAATATAATGTAGAATTGATACTACACCTAAAATTAATGGATTTTTATGAGCTGAAATAGAATTAACACCGCAGTTAAACTTGGGGTTTTTTTTTTTTTTGGGGGGGGTGGTGTTTTAGGCCGCTAATCTTGTGGTTCCCAAAATGGTGGGAGTGAGCAGAAATCAATAGTGTCCTTGGGGTTCGGACTTTTGATTCAATGTTTAGGACAGGATGGGTCGGGTCAATCCCACGTGAGCAATGAGGTCCCGCTTAAGAGATTTTGAGGAGTAAGTATGATAATTGGGGGACGATTAAACAAACATATATTAAAGCTGCATATGTGTTGATTGGGAATATGTGGTGTGAACTTGGTGAATATGTTCAAACTGACAATACAAGTCACATTTTGGAAGTTTGTGGTTTCGAGGATCATACAAGGTTCTGATTCGGTCGGATCTTTCTTAAAAGACAATAGTGATGCACAATTATCCATCTCATTTTTTCAGCAAATGTAATCTCGTCTTTACATGATTATTAACTTCCGAGTTGCTTACATTATGCTAGTTTTTTTTTTTTTTGGATTTAGCACGATTATCTTATATATCATATGAATTTGTTAGGCTGTGGCAATAGTCTTGCCATGATTAGAGCACAGTTTGATTTCTTTATTTTTTTTACTTGAACTGTAACTTTGCCATCTTGTAGTGTTAGGAAAGTAGTAATTTGCGCGATACATGTAATAGGGTTGCAGCACGTTGGAACAACGTGAGGGGTTTCAGAAAGGTAAATTGCAACTCCGGAGGCGATGCGATGGCTACGAGGTTCTCGTCAGATATTTTGCAAAAATTACTACAGCTCTCCTAACAAATGCCGATAAAAACGTGATCACGTGCCTCAAAGTCAGATTTTCTGGTTATGTTTTCCTGTCTTTTATCTTGAATTTTCCTTCATTGGTTATACAGGTGGAAGGACTCCAAAAAGGAGTGGTGGCGTTACAGCTCCGTAAAGCTGTGTATGAAGCTGACCTGGTGTGGCCCCAAAGCCGGTCCCACAGGATTTTCTTTCCCATCCGTTGATAAACTTAGGCACCAAAATTCCAATGGTAGGCGGGAACTTTGGACTCTTATGATAATGCTCGGGAGGCCGTCGACGCCGAAACGCCGATTCCTACTTTTAATCTTTCTTGGCGGACATAGAGTTTGTGCCGTTGAGATCAATCATTATCATCAGAAGAATTTAACATTTCTGACTAATGGACGGGTTCAGATCAAAAATAATATTCCATTCTCCTTGGAAAGCTTTGAATTTTCCGGTATCATTTTGTAGGTTTGCTATGAATATTCTACCCTATGACACAAACCTATGAAAGCTAATGAATACTCGTGTCTTGTGAACGTTCGAGCTCCCATTTTCAAATCGAGTTCCGCACGGTGTCCTTTTCTCCAAATCGGAGTTTATCCCAATCCATTTGCTTAGAAAAGCACACCATACGGAACGATATTTGAAAAGTAGCGGTTGGAATAGTCTAGAACTTCAATCCCCCAACTCTGAATTTGCAAACACCCCCCCCGGGGACCAAAAAAAAACAAGGATAAGAAGAAAATCCAGGGTAACGATGCCGTAAATACTCGAACTTTTGTCCGCTAACAATTTGGGTAGATGAACTTTCTTTTGTTCAGCAAAATATCTCAAATTTTTAAATCTGTCTCAATGTGAGGCATCCATTAAAAAGTTGTCATGTCAAGTGATTTTATTAATGTGGTTCGCTTTCTCCATAAATTCAAGCACAATTTATGACATGTCTCACCTAATTAGAAAAAAAAATGCTTCATCTCCATCTAGATATTGGGTGATGAAGAGAGAGGATACCAACTTGGATAAATTTAGCCATTTTATGAGTGGTCATATAGTAAATGAGAATTATGGATGTCAACAGTTTGGTTCAGTTCGATTTAAAAAAAAAAAAACGGAATTGAACTGAATCGCTAGGAAAAATTGCTTAATCGAACCGAATGAGACACGAACCAAACCAAAATTTTGATTCGGTTTTGACTTAGCATTTTGGTTTTTGGCTTTTAGCTTTCGATTTTCGGTTTTTGCATTTGTTTTTTTTTTTTTTTTCATTTTTTCTGTTGTATATTAGAAGAGTAATTTTCCCAAGCCCCGTTTGATTTGGATTTTCAATTTTGGGTTTTAGCTTTTGTTTTTTTTTTTTTTAGTTGAATATTACAAGAGTAATTTTCCTGGGCCCCAATTTGGTGATTTAGTTCGGTTCGGTTCGAATTTTCTAATTTTATTTTTTTTTGTCGTATATTTTCGGATCGGTCTGACCCCATTTAATTAACGCCCTGCAAGATCACATTTTCCTAAAAAGTTCACATCTTCAGAAGATTATTGCAATTTGCAAGCACTTTCAAATTTATGTAAGCATACCAGCAATAATAAAATAGGAGCCAATTCAAAATTAATTGCGAGACATTGAATTTCAAAAAACCAATGGCTTTACCCTAACGATGAGTACCAAACAAAAATTAACCAACAAAAAGATGGGGAGAAACTCCATTCCTAAAGATCATATGAAATGACTCATAACTTCAATAGGTCTAAGTACATATCCCAAACTGACAAAAATCTTCATATCTTAGAGAAAATTTTCCGAGCTAAGCATTTATGTTGCTCTAAGTAAGACAATCATCTTGATTTAGTACTTTCATTTACTTGTTGAATATCTAGAATTTCAGTACTTCTTGATTTCCTTAATTGTCCTTCTTGGAATTCTACCAACAATCGAAGACTACCTAATCATGAATGATATAATTTCGGCTCAACGATATTATCTTCGTGAAAAAAGAGAGGAAATCATCAATAATAAAAGAGAAGCTGAAAGGCAACAACATAATAGAGTCTCAATTTTCTCTAACTAGATTATATTTTAATTATAAGCATCTCTTCATATTCAAAGAAATCTAGCTTTGATTCTTCGCTTATCTCTTGCGCAATGAACTTGGGTGAACTACTCATTCAAAAAAGGGATAAGTGCTGCAGAAGTCCTAAAACTTGTCACGAAAATGCAATTGAGTCCTAAAACTTACAAAAAGTGCAATCAACTCCTAAAACTTATTAAATTGTTTCAATCGAGTCCTAAAGTTAATACCGTTAGCATTTTTCGTTAAAAATGCGACATGGCATTTTAAATAATTTTTTATTTTCCACATGGATTTTAAATTATTTTTTATTCATTTTAAAAAAAATAGATTTAAAAACTAAATAATTAGATTTATTCATTTTATCTTATTTTCACCAAAAACTAAAAAGAAAAGTTAAAAAGATTATTTATTTTTAAAAAAAATTAGTGGCTCCTCTCACAGTCTGTCGCCGCCGCCCATTGTCGGAGGGGCCGGGCGACTGCCGCCAGCCTTGGGTGGGGGTGGCCGGCTCTTGCCTAGCCAAGGCGAGGCCTCGCCAGCCCCAGGCAAGGGCCGGTGACCGTCGCCGCCTTGGGTGATGCCTCGTCGGCCCTCGCTTGGGGCCGGCAACCATCGCCCGCCCTAGGTGAGGCCTCGTTGGCCCCGAGCCGGTGAGGCTCACCCATTTGGGCGAGCCTCGTTGGCCCCAAGCGAGGGCTAACGAGGCCTCGCCCGGGCGGAAAACGGTCGCCGACCCCTTCGGCGATGGGCGGCGGCGGCGAAGGGGGAGAGGAGCTGCTAATTTTTTTTTAAAACAAATTTTTTAACTTTTCTTTTTAGTTTTTGGTGAAAATAAGATAAAACGAATAAATCTAATTTTTATTTTTTAAATCTATTTTTTTAAATGAATAAAAAATAATTTTAAAAAAAAAAATCCACGTGCAAAATAAAAAAAAAAAATTATTTAAAATGACACATCAACATTTTTAACGGGAAAGGCTAGTGGTGTTAACTTTAAGACTCGATTGAAACAATTTGACAAGTTTTAGGACTCAATTGCATTTTCGTGACAAGTTTTAGGACTTCTGCAAAGACTTATCCTTTCAAAAAATAGAAAAAAAAAAAAAAGCAAATGTGGATGAATTTCATGTCTCACCATTGAGGAGATCGATCTGAACAATAAAATGCGACGAAGATGGTAAGATGGTGAAAATAAGATAATCAGATGATAGCTTGGACCATTTAAAAATAGCTAAATGGTTGATTTCAAGCTAGAACCAAATAAGACGAATAAAAAAAAAAGAGCATTATAAGCGAGCACACATATTTTATACAAATATTTTACCTGACTCTAAGTTCGTCAATCATCGAGAGAAATCACTATAAAGTTCAAGTTAACGGTCGTAGTTGACAACTTTGCATTAAATTCACAATGAAAATGAGAATTGAAGTATCAATTGTAATATTAAAAAAAATATAAATATTCCATGGTTATTTTTTTCTCACTTAACTCGAAATTTTCAAGTTCTTCTAAGTCCTCCTCGATCAACTATAAAAGCAGTGCGGATCATAGTCAAGCTTGAATACATATAAGAGCTTCTACCATGATTAGGGTAAAGGAGTTACAAAATACGTCAGGAGATGGGCACGGCCAAAATATCTCAAGCAATGGAAGACATGATAGGATATCTTGAAGAATTGACTTTCCACCAATTTAAGATGTCAAAGGTGGGAGCTATACCGTTCACATCATTCTTTCAATTACTTATCTAATTCAGATTTTTCTTCCACATATTATTGTCCCATTTGGCTAAGATACATTGCACTCATAATGTCCGCACCAACCACAGGAGACATTGACACGTTCATTGTCCTTGTCCCCTTTAATCTCACGTTACTTTGAGGGCATGTACCCGTGCGATATTGCTCAAACAATTATGTCAGAGTTTTTGTGTATCTGGCAAAGTTTCTGCCCCGTTACTTTCAGGTACTTAATTAATCATCCATTTCGTATACTCTATCTTATGTCAAGGGTTAAGTATATATGTAATGAACCATGTTATATTTATGTTGCTCACATTGCTAAAATAATTATTGAACTTGACTTTCATTCTCTTAGCTATTTCTCACAAACTCCTGTCCTCATTCCTACAATATCTATCAATCATCATACAAATCCTAGACATCTTATGATATATCATTGCAAGTGACGTAAGAAGAGCCTGATACTTTTAAAGTCTCGTCATAGAACAACTTCAAGAAAGGAAGAAATTAGCAGGCATAATCCCAATCATCATCAGGAGACAACTCTCTCACCTTGGAAAGCTCTTCAGCAAATTTTCTATCTTGAATATCTAATGAGATAAAAGTATTTGAAAACTTCAAGGCCACTTCCAATATTAGGTATGTTGAGTTCCACCAAGTCTCCTTATTCAAATATGCAAGATTATTGGACTCAATATTTTCCAACAGAATGCACTCTTTAAACCGTTGCAACCTCAAAGGAGAAGATCTCACATACGTACATCTGAGCATATTCTAACGATGGAATCATCTATATCTTTCAAACCCTCTCTCACAATCAAACTGAAAATATGAGCACAACATCTCACATGGAGCAACTCACTTGATAGCATTTCAAGAGTCAAGTCTTTTCTTCAAGTAATAAACTCTTGAGTCATTGAAGCTAGCATTATCAATAGTGATAGAAAAAATGTATTTTCCCAATAATCTCAACCAAATGTCTTGGGATTTGACAAAAATTTAAAATTTTCTTTTGCAACTTCTAATCAATGTCTATAAAATGAGCAGTAAAATATATGTAACTTAGATTTTGACATTAAGTCATGTGTCAACCGTAAAATAAACCCTTGGAGAAGTATCGGAAAAATATTTTTTCAATTTGCTTATCTCCTCCAAGGATAACTTATAACAATCCTCCCTTAATATATTTCTTGAAGGGATTAAAAACTTTGGCTGGATTCTACTCATGAATTTTCGAAATGCCTCAAGTTCCATAAACTTGAAGGGCAGTTAATCAATAATAAATATCGCTACTAAGTCTTTTCGACTAGTATCTTGATCAAATTTCTAATGACTAATTGAAATAGAACTACTAATCCCAACAAGTTCATTTGAGGCACTTTTTTGCCTTTTCTCCATGTTCGCATATAGATATTTCTTATATTTACCTAGATGATTATGCATCCCACTAGTCTCTTGAGTAATAGAACAACCAATAATAGCTACACAATATAGACATTTAGCTTTATCTTGACTATTTTCTATTCTTTTAAAGGAAACAGGACATAAGTTAAAAATTTCTAAAACCCACTACCCACGATCCATGGAGCAAAATCAAAGGGAAAATCAGATTTAGTGATAATGCAACAATATTAGGACAAACTGAGTGCAAAACAAAGATTTTAAGCATTGATTTTATGAACTTGAATTTGGTACTCCATTTAAGCATTTTCTCAAATGGTTGATGTGCGATTCGGAATACCATTTTGAAGTTCGTATTTAACATTGTTCATGGCACAAAACCAGCATATTAAGCTCTAAATCAACTTTATTGATAACAAATTAGTATGGCTCTTGTACGATTTGCCCCAAAATCTCATCGGTTTTTCTCGTTTTGCTCTTAATAGAAACTGAAATCAATGGCAAATAAGAGATCAACTTGAGCATAAAGCATGCAATCCTTCCTAGAGAAAAAGGCAGGCAATGCTTCCCTCTAACATCGGTCACTAAGATGTGCCCAACCTCCTATATCATGCAAAATTACCCAACATAAATTCTCCACATAGCTCCAAAAACCCAACATCGGCAAAACACCATCTTTCACTTCTTGCTCAAAGCAACAATCTTTAAACTTGGTATATACACTTGCCTACACAGGACATGCTCGCGTACGTGGTCGCTACAAATTCTTCTCAGTGCGAGAGGGGCTAATTCTGGGTCGGCTTCGTCCATTGTGAGGGAGAAACTGACGAGGGATCGCAACGACTTGTGACTAGATGTGTTGAGAGGAGATTGAATTGGGCGAGTAGCGACGATGGTCGAGAACTTGGGTTTGGGGTTGCGGAGAAAGAAGAGGAACGAATGAGAGACAAGCTTTGTCACAAAAGAAATGAGCTATGTCCCTTGATCGGTCACCGTCCCTGTAGCCGTCACAATCGCCATTGCAGTCACCATCACCGTCACTATCCCTATTGCCATTGCACCTTTGAGCCGACCAAGACGAGAGGAGATAGGAGAGAATTAGAAATAGGATTTGGTTAATGGTTTGTGTAGATGATTTTATCAGCTTGCCGGTTTGGTTTGGTTAACTGAACTGCTAAAAACTACACGGATAAATAAATTTAGGTTTTTAATGAGGATCGAACTGAATGAAAACCAAACCAAAAAAACTAAACTTTTTGATTTGATGCGGTTCGGTTTTTTATCACCCCTAATGGGAATAGTGTTCAAGTTGGCATTTGTAAGCGATAACAGACTTCTATAATGCGAAAAAACCATGTCGCGACCCGATCTCGCCGCCCCCTCGAAAATGGATCCAAGGAGGGGAAAGGTCGGGTTTAGGGGTACTTGATCTCAAGAGTTTCCTCACGGCTTGCATTCCAAAAGACGTCATCACCTCGCCTTTTGGATCAAGCCTCTCGTGAGTCCACTCCACGAAATCGCGAGCTCTCCCAAGCTCGTACCCTGCGTGACAGCGGAATGTCACGATCCATACCCACATAAGCGACATACCTAAAAAAGGGGTCGAATGTGGATATCGAATTTAAGGGTACTTTTACCATGGTAGCCCTCTTGATAGTACGCTTCACCCATTAGGATGGCATCACTTCATCCTTTGGGTTATTCCCATATCAAGTATGCTAAACCATAGTGAGTTTCATCGAAACTCATACCCTGCGTGACGGCAGATTTATTTAAACAATCTAGGTATTTAACAACCTAAAAATATACAGGAGTCGCCACTAGTCTCATTTTCGGGGGTCGGCTAGAAACCCAATCGAGAGTCGGGAGTATTCCCTCGATTTCTACGCAACCGGATATCTAGGTTCGGGGACTTGGGTTACGCTAATATTGCTATTAGCGCCCTTTCGGTACCTAAACAGTATGTTGTGTTTTTCCTAATATGTCCATGCATTTCTTTTTACATTTTCGGGATCATCAATTCCTAGACTAAGTGATCGTGCGTGGTTGATCATTTTCATGCTATTCTATTTCTAAAAAAAAAAAAAAAAAAAAAAAAAAAAATAGAAAGGAAAACAACCAATGAAATTGAAATTGCAAAACATTAAGTAAGCAATCAAGAAAAAACAGTAAATCTATCGGGCAGTCCTAAAAAATATAAAAGAGAAAACAATTAAAAAGAAAGAAAGAAAACCCGCAACTCGTCGGGTTTTATACAATGCATGGAACCCGAGACATATGTCGGGAAAATGGGTATTACATGAAAATGGTCGGAATGGACATCGACCTCCACCATCTTCACGCCTTCTCCATCTTCAAGGTCCTAATCTAAACCTAATCTAAGAAATTTATGACTAGGTGCATACAAATAAAAGAAACAGTCAAACACACCAAGCAACCAAAAAAAAATACATCATATCAAAATCAATTGTTTAAAAGAAGTTCAATGCGAAGTCAAGTTTCGAGTGATATCCTAAAGTTCAGCATTAATATGTGTCGCACCAAAATCATTCATCAAATGATCACATGCAAAGCATATAATATGACATACATCCAAGTCATATGACCTTGGTCCTCAATCAACCCAAAACAATGAATGAACCAACTAAAGATCACTTATTCCAAAACATGCACCATTGAATTCACTTAACATATGTATTTAAGGCAAACGGAGCAATCAATGTGTAACCCACATGATACCTAAAACCGTTTTGTAGACAATTGATAAAGGATGTCATTCTATGAATGAAGCACCTCAAGATTCCTAGCGCATGAATTTCTAAAAATATTAAGAACATGAACAAGTCAATCAAGAATAGATCATAGTAGCATGTCACAGCGTCATTCTACAACATATTGAAAGTAATTTGGACAAATCTACTATCTCATGAAGGATGTGATATCAAATGAACTCATCTACAACCTCAAATTCAAGCAAAAAGAAAAGAAAAGAAAAGAAAAAAAAATTCGGATCTAATGTAGGATAGACAGACATAGATCGTAAAACCAGCAAGCAAATGCATCTTAAAAGAAAACCTTTAGGCGAGTCAGTCAAGCCAGCATCAGAAGAGAGTAATCATATCAAGACATGAAACTTGCGGCTATTATGAAGAAATCTAAAAATTGCATGATTTGATTAATACCAAAGAATCGAGACACTCAAATTAGCAACATGAACTCTATAGAGTAGAGCATGAACGATTGATTTGAACCCTATAAGAGGATTGAATGCAAGGTTACACAAAATATAGACCTTTACTCGCATTAAAAGGATGTGGGATATCTTTACAATGTGACACTTCTCTTCCATTTAATGATGGAAACTCGTCAAGAACAAATCCTAATAATCTTGTGGACCCATTGGTTGATATGAAAATCTGTTTGATGCATGCTACGGTCAAGGATCTAAACAACAAGAATGAGATTTACACGATCCGCTTACCACTCTATATAGGTAGAGAGAAAAGTAATGCAGTACATGCGCAATTGAACTGCATATAATATTTCCAGACTTTATATGTGACCAAGAAGTATTCCCACGATGAGCAGCGATGACGGTTTTAAATCTATACCAAGGTTCCATGATCTAAACAAGACACGCGGAAAATTTGAGCATAAACAATCAAACACATTTGTTCAAATGATCCGGTCCTTCGATATCAACGTATTCTAAACTAGTGTCGACAGAAGACTGGCGATAACAAAATTCTCTATTCCCGCTCACCGGAACAGAAAAGTCATCATTATTTCAAACGAAACATCAATCTCATCAGCATATGACATGAGAAAATGTAATAGTTTACTTTTATCTAGAGAGATGAGCAATCAAAATTTGTCAAACATCACTTATGTACATTCACGCTGAACGAATCAGCATCTTCAATGCCATCAATGTATAACCGATATCCAGGACAAATACAAGTACTTCCAGCATATGCAGCAAACTGACCAGCAACGTTTTTATAATGTGTTTGCAATTGGGCACAGTAAACAAAACGACATATAGTGAAGCATAAGAAGTAAAGGTGCATGAATCAATTCATCTTCATTTAAGGGGTTCTCATGAAAGATTCAACTCCAGCAAAGTATATTTACTAGCTCAAATTTGAACACATGCATTAGGTCTCAAACAGGACATGCTCGGGACTGAACTTTAAACATGTGAAAACCATATCAAATGAGATTCAATCAGGGTATTCTATAGCTCATTGAAAAGATATCCGAACCATCTTCGACCTCCATGAAGACTTCGAACACAGAAAACCACAATAACCAGCTCATATCAGTTAAAACAGAAAATCGCAGAACAGCAAATCAACCTTAAAACTACTGCAGATTTGACAGACTTTGTAGGTGTTTTTCAGTGACCAAATGACGTCTGTTCAGGGCGTACAACATATCAAATCGAAGCTCTAGAAGTGTATTTTATATGTCTAGAAGGGCTCGAAGTCAAAAAACCTTATCTAACACCTCGTTTCAGCCAAAACAGAGAGTAACATATCAAGTATACGAAATTGCAGATCAAGGCAAATCAAGTTCGTCATCAATAATCATCAACTCATTGCAAATCATTTGGCTCAGAGGGAAGGTAAGATACAGTATCCCTAATGTGTCGCCTACAATCATTTTGAAGTAGACCTTCAATTAGTGAACTCATCATCAAATAAACTCGGTGTTTCACCCTCTCTGTGGGATATAAATCCAAACAGCTAAATGATGAAATGAACCAA
This sequence comes from Eucalyptus brandiana, assembly GCA_014182725.1. Taxonomy (NCBI): domain Eukaryota; kingdom Viridiplantae; phylum Streptophyta; class Magnoliopsida; order Myrtales; family Myrtaceae; genus Eucalyptus; species Eucalyptus brandiana. The sequence goes on along the minus strand of CM024672.1, from coordinate 916,843 downwards.
GAACTACAGATCAAGTTCTTTGCGAATTCACTAGTTTGATTATCATGGTTGTGAACAAGTATTGCGTGAAAAATATCAAGAATGCACAGAACAGTCTCCTCCTTTTCATCAGCAGACTCAACATCTCAAAGTAACATGCAGGATAACCATTTAATAGACAAAATCACACATGAACAGAATTTGATCCACGCAAACAATCATGAACAGCATTCATCATACATCACTTATGCATCTAATTAGTTCACATTTCAATCAACTATATGCAGGAAATCCAGCAAAGACACAATCAACGCAATTTCAATTGAATATCAAGACGTTGGTAAACAGAATGCAATAGGAACTATTGGCAATGGAGTCAGGCTTTCTATCAAACGGGTTGTAAGCATGTAGTGTGAAGTACTATTAACACCAGAATGGCATAGAGTAATACAAAACAGAGACATCAATCCAACTTTCAAAACATGGCGAAATGTAAATTACTCACTTTCTGCTCATGGAAAGAACACTCAAGCTGCTCGAAAAAATAAATCGCACGACAAAATTACAAACAAAACGAGATCATTGCCCTCAACAGAGCTGATCAGAGTCTACTCTCAACAGAGCCGATAAAAATCTAAAAGAAGCGAAATAAGCACCTCACCTGACTTCACCAATCGCTGGGAACCACGACTTATTGAAGAGAGCGTTCCTTCCGACGTTGTAGAACAAACTCGTGCTCTACTGGCAGGCGCGGCGATTCTAATGGTTTTCAGTCTCGTTTCCGGAAGATGTCAGGTTCGGTCGGTTCAATGGCTGAATCGACAAGAGGAGGATCCTCCATCGTCCGTCGGCGTGAAAAAATGCATGTTCGAAGGGAACAAAGAAAACGCGACTTGAGAAGGAAAACCCTTGGAAATAACTTGATCGAGAGAAAAATCGTTGGCGAACCTTCTTGTGCGCAAAATCACCGGAAAAGCAGAATAAGGAAACGATCGGAAGCTACCGCCGACGCCGCTGTTGATGCTTCCATCGATCGGCTTCGGATCTCTATCTTCGGAGCTAAGTCGATACCTCCGAAATTCGGCGCGAATCCGAGCCCCAAGCTTCGAACTCTTCGATCGGCAGCTGCTCCATCTTCTAGGGTTCGAGAGGGTCCAGAGGAGGTAGGGATCGAGAGAGCCCGTCCGATCCAGAGAGAGTTCGCCAGAGAGAGAATGCTTCAGCCTCGCCCCCAAATTCCCCTCGATTCCTCCAGAGAGAGAAATCGTTTTTGAGAGAGAGCGTGCCCTCCAGCGAGAGAATCCGAGAAAGAGGGAGAGCGTCTGAGAGCCCGTGGAGAGAGAGAGAGATCGTGAGGAGAGAGAGAGAGCTTGTGAGGAGAGAGAGTCCCCTTTTGCCGTCCGCGATTCCCCCTCTTTTTATACTCTTTTTTTTTATTCTAATTTTTCTTTTGCTTTTCATTTTCTCTCTTTTTTTCTTTTTGTTTTGTTTTGTTTTCTCTCTTTTTTTTTTTTTGTTTTCTTTTCTTTGTTTTCTTTTTGGCTCTTTATTTATTTTTCTCTCTCTTTCTTTTTCTTCTTTTTTTTTTTTTTTTTTCGTTTTTCCTTATTTCTAATTAATTTTTTTATCTTTTCATTTCAAACAATTTTTTACTTTTGCAAATTGAATGTTTAAAACGTCGACAAAAATTTCGAGTGTCAACAAACCATAACACATGATCTTTGATCTTCGTGATTTTCACAGTGAAATGGATGAAAACATACATTTATCCATAGCAATGCTCTTGAAGATAATTAGTTATGGAAAACCAAAGAAACGCAAAAATCCGAATTTTCTCCCTTAACCGACTTTTCATTAACGTATTATGTTTGATGGAGGATAGAATACAATGTAAAATTTTCTTCACGTTTCACATCGTGGGCGAAGAGAGGACCAAATTCTATTTATATAGGCTGTCAATAGATGCCTTCCATCAAAGCACATTCTACCTTCATGCTTTTTTCATAAGAACCGTAATTTCCCCATAAAGATTGCACTTTTTCATTTAATGAGAATTACAACTTCTCATAGCTAATACGTTTTAGCTTTTAAATATTTATTAATCCATAATTAATAAAATCATGTAGACTACAATAATTCTTACATTCTCTCACTTGACCTATATGACATTCTTTTTATGGTTTAATAATGACCATAATGTGCACAATAACATTATACTAATTTTTTTCTTAAATTGGCTATCACATAATAATCATAATTAAGTAAAGAAAACTAATGTAAGTCATGATGATCGTATATCATTAATCCACATAGTTTCTTCCACGTGCTACAACATAGTTCTCTACTTAACATGATCCATAAATGAGAAGTACAGTAATTGTCTAATCATAATATCTTTGTTAGAGATTATTTTGTTTAACATTCATCTATTTCCATAATCTACACTAAATAGAAAGCATGATATATCAAAAACACAAAAATGACCTTAGAGTGTCACATAAACTTAATGCAATCATAATACAATCATTAATGGCATCCAATAATGCCTATCCTTTAAACATGTTCATTAAATATCTTGGGTGGCAATCATTTTGTTAAGAGATCTACTAACATCAGGTTAGTATTAATGTGTTTAATTGACACTCTATATCTAAACTTATTTAATAGACAAGTATTTAATTTTCATATGCTTAACACCTTTAGAATACTTGTCATTCTTTGAGAAGAAGATTGATGTGTAGTTATCACAATAAATTTTCAACAGCTTGGTAGTATTATTAGCAACCACAAGCCCTAAAATAAAGTTTCACACCTATAATCCGTGAATAGTGATCTCAAAATATGCCACAAATTCAGCCTCCATAGTAGATGTAACAATAATTGACTTCTTCGCACTTTTTCATGATATTGCCCCTTTAGCGAAAAGAAATAAGTAATTAAACATTGATTTTTTTGTATCAACACATCCAGTTAGGCTTGAATCTGAATATCCAATCACCTCAAGATGATTAGATCATTTATAAATGAGCATATGATTATTCATTCCTTGCAAATATTTGAAAACTTTCTTTGCAGCTTTCCAATGATCCAATTTAGGATCACTTTGATACCTGCCAAGTATTCCGACAGCAAAACTAATGTCTAGTTTGATACAAGTTTGAGTATACATTAAGCTCCTAATAACATATGCATAAGGAATATCTTTTATTTGTTCTCATTTCAATTCACTTTTCAAACATTGCATAAAACTAAATTTGTCATTTTTCTAAATTGGAACTACTCCTATTGAACATTTATCCATATTGAATCTCTCTAAAATTTTCTCAATGTAGGATTTCTGAGGTAACCTTAACAATCCTTATGATCTATTACAAAATATTTCTATTCCTATCACATGCGTTGCCTTTCTCATGTCCGTCATTACAAAATTTTTAGAGATTAACTTCTTGATTTCATGTAACAAACTAAGATCATTATTAGCAAGTAAAATATTATCAACATATGAAATTAGAAAAATAAACTTGCTCCCACTGATCTTCATATATATATACTAATCAACGGTGTTTTTCTTAAATCTAAATAAAATTATGATATTATTAAACTTAAGATACCATTATCAGAAAACTTGTTTAAGTTCATATATTAATTTTTTTAATTTACACACCATATGTTCATTTCCTTTAATTAAAAACTATCTAGTTGGTCTATGTAAACCTTTTCTTTAAATTCCTATTAAGAAGTGTGGTTTTAACATCCATTTGGAATAACTCTAAATCATTTTGAGCCACCAAAGTTATAATGATTCTAAGTGAATCTTTCTTGGAGACCAATGAAAATGTCTTATTATAATTAATGCCTTCTTTGAATAAAATATTTAGCAAGAAGTCTGGCCTTATACCATTCGATATCACCATTAAAGTCACACTTAATCTAAAGACCCATTTACACCTAACCTTTTTATATCCTTTAAGTGACTTAATAATGTCCAAGATTTGATTTTGATGTAGAGATTTTAACTCTTCTTTCATGGTATTAAACCATTCATTAGAATCTTCACATTTCACGGCTTGAGAAAATGAACTTAAATCATTTTTAATTCCTAAATCAATTTCCAACTCTTGTAAATAAACCACATAATCATCAGAAATAACCGATCTCCTTTCTTATTGAGATCTTCTTAATACTTTTTCTTATATTTCAACTATTATAGATTAATGTTGATATTTCATTAAGAAGTGTTTGATCATTTATTTATTATTCTTAATTATTGTTAGGTTAAGTTATAATATGAGAACAACAATGTTAGAAGTTTTTGGTATAGAAATTTTAACCCTTACTTTTTAAATGCAAGCATCACACATTTTTTTTCACTCCCACTGATGTTATAATTTTCAATGAACCTAGTAATTCTAGATTCAACAATTCTCATACTGTGATTAGGACAGTAAAATCTAGACCATTTTAAATTAGCATAATCAATTAAGTAACCACCAGTCGTTCTTAAATTCAATTTCTTTTTATGTGGATTGTAAATTCTTACTTTCACAGGACAACCCCAAACATGCAGGTGTCGTAAATTAGGTTTTTTTCTCGTCCACAATTCAAAGAGAGTCTTTAAAATTGCCTTACTATGAACCCTATTTACTAAGTACATAGAAATATTTAATGCATACATCCACAAAGATAAAGGTAAAACTGAATGACTCATTATACTCCTAATAATTTTCATAAAAATACAATTACACATTTCCGTTATATCATTTTATTGTGGTATACTTGGCATTGTGTATTGAGCATAAATACCATGTCTTTTAAGGAATTTAGCAAATTGACTCGGATATTGTCCCGATTCATTATACTTTTCATAATATTCGCCACTCTATCCGATTTTACTATTTTCACATTTTTATCTAATTGACTCTCAACCTCTTTAATATACACCTCAAGTCCATTCACCAATTGAAATTTATCATGCAATAGATTACTATAACCATAATGTGAAAAATCATCAATAAGTGTGATAAAATAGCTTAATATACTAAAAGATAAAACATTAAAAGGATCATGTATATCAATGTGTATAATTTCAAGAAGCTATGTGCTTCTTGTGGCACTTTTCTTAGTATGTTTTGTTTATTTACCTTTAATACAATCAATACACAGTCCAAGATCAGTAAAATCCAAGTTCGGAAAAATTTCATTATTCACTAATCTTTACATTCTTTCATTGGATATATGACCTTAACGTTTATGCTACAAGTAAGCAAAATTTTCATCCACTAAACCTTATTTAGTGCCAATATTATGACGCAAGATCATTAAAGTCTCTACAAAAGCATTATTAAGTTTAAATTTGTAGAGATCATCACATAAAGTTACAATTCCAATAAAATTATCATTCTTAAACAAATTGAAAGATTCACAAACAAACTTACAAGAAATTTCGTTACATCAAGTATTTGCAAAGAAACTAAATTGCGGGAAAATGTAGGTATATAAAGGGTTTGAAACAAATCCAAATAATGTCTAGTATCTAAGACTAAATGATAAGTGCCAATGCCTTTAACTAGGGCTTTGTTTCTATTCTCCATGATCATATAGTTTTCATTTGGCTTTATGGTTTGAATTGCAAGAAACCCCACGAATAGTAGCATCAGAATTAATCCACTAGGTATCATGAGGAATTTTCGTAAAGTTTGATTCAAAACATACTAAAGCACAAGGCTTACTGTTCTTTTTAAATCAAACTTTATGATTTATACAATCTTTGTTCAAGTGTCCAACTTTATTACAAAATTGACACTTAATAAGATCATATTCCTTCTTGTGGATCTGAAAAGTTTTAAAAGATTTGTTCAAAATATGTAATAATTTCTTCTTGCTCCTTCCATCTTTCATTTTGGAATTCTTTTTAATTTCTTAATGACTTAGGAGATAAACGAAATGGGATTTTTAATTCTTTACCTTTGTTTCCTCTTAAATGAACATACTATCCAATTCATTTACATTTCACTTGTCCTTTATCGTGTTGTAATTCATTTGAAATGGTACATATTGTTCATGAGATAAGGATTAAGTATGGAGTGTACTAAAAAATACTCATCCACGTTCATTTTCAAAGTTCTTAACTTTACTGCTAAGTTCGTCATCTCAAGAACATACCCATGCAAGGTACGTAAACCATTCATGGTGATCAAAGTGCTATGCATTAGCAAGTGACTTATCAATAATTTGAGAACGATCTTCCACAAATTTCATTAATTTCTTAACACTATCAGTTTTGGAAATTATAGTCTTTAAGTTGTTTGCAAGAATCATTCTCATGAACATTAAGTTCAGTTTATTCGGTCATTCCCAGATCTTATGAAAAGTCTTTTCATCATTGCTACTCTCATCAATAATAGCATTTGATTTCTCAACTTGAAGTGTCAAATTAAAATCTAAGACACCTAAATGAAACTGAACTAGTTCACTCTAATTAGATAAATTCATTCCATTGAACAAAGGAACATATGAAGCGTGCAAATGAAGTGAAATAGGTACAAATAGTGCAAATATGCAAGAATATACTCATATATTAATTTTTTGAGAATATCACAAAATCATATTCAAATTAAACTATACATGTACATCATAGTTTTCCCTTGGGCGATCCTATAATATACTAATATACATTAAACTATAATGATACTAATAATTTTAATTCAATAATTATAAATACATCTCATTAAATTTTATTTGTTATCTTTGGATATACTTGTCGCGACCTAAATTTCATAGGTGCACCACCTAGGGTAATGAACTATTAAGTTTTAAACTTAGCTCGGGCTCTTCCAAGCCCATACCAATTCGCGACTTAGGTTTCAAGTTTTTTTAATGGATTTTATCTAGGAATTGCCACTAATCAGTTTACGGTAGGTCGATTAGACATCTAAGTAAATAATTGAGAAATTATTTTACTCATACGAACCAGATTTTGGGTACACGGACTTCGTTACACTAGATTTCTCTAATGCCATTTCAGTATCATTTTTTTTTATTTTAAAAAATGTTTTTGCAGGCAACATGAATTTATTTTAATGTAAATTACTATCATGCAAGAGGGTGATCACGCGGGTACTCAACACTCAATGAATCAAATAAATTGCATCAAAATAAATAAACACAAAGCAAACAATTTTTTGGGTTTTCTTTTATCTGGAATTTAAAACATGCATTTTAACTACATGACCTAATTTTACTAACAAGCTATTTCAAATTAAGTGAACCTAACATGCAAACTAATTGACATGCGCCTAATATTTTATATTTTTTTTATTAACATTCGTAATAAAAAGGAAACCTAATTAAACCATCTAAAATGAATAATTTTCTAATTTATTTTAGGGATTAATTTGATTTAAACCCTATCCTATCTTAGAAAACTATTTTTTTAAAGAAAAATGAGATTATTAAAATGTGCAAACATTATCTAAGACTTATCTAAAAAAAAATCAATCCTAATCTATTCCCAAAATTATCTAAAAATGCAACCCTAAAAATACAGTCTTAATTTACTGAACCAAAACACTTCGATGCAAGATTTGATTTTTTATTTTCATTTTTTTTGTGTTTTTCAAGACAAGCAGTTATCAGAAAAACAATATATCTAAACTAACCAAGATATTCATCAAATGAAGGATTAAAACAATCAAAAAAATAATCAATGGTCTCACAGATTAAATTAACGATTATTTTAACCCTAAAGATCACAACATCTAATAAAGTTCAAAATAATTAAAAATTTGATCCGAAGTCTTATTGATCAAATTAATAATTATAATAACTTTGAGCAAAATCCTGCTGATAATACCTAGAATATTCACAAGATTAAAATCACCTTCTAATTTTCCAATTTGTACAATAATAACGAAACTTAAAAAATAAATAACATAAAATAAAATAAAATAAAAATAAACCAAACTACCTAAGGGGGACTTGGGAAGGGCAGCAGCAATAGTGGGTGGCGCCAGGCAGAGGGCGGCCAGTGTTGGAGCTCCGGCGAAGCGACTGGCGGAGGTGTGGCATCTGGCGTGGGCACGGGGGTGCGGTGAATTAGGCGGCGCTCCAGCACGATGGCGAGCGAGCAGGAGGTCGCGAGTGAGGCTCGGCGACGCGGGGCAGAGGTGCTAGTGAGCTGCAGGCTCGATCGCGGCGTTGGAGGTCAACTAAGGCACGATGGAAGCTGAGCATTAGGGGGTCTAACGTTCGATGCTGCAGGTTGGTGGCGAAGGAGTACTCGAGCGAAGGGACTGCTGGTACTCAGGCGATCAGAGGCGCAACAGCAACGGAGGTGCGGCGAGCCGGCTCGGGATCTACTAAGTCGCGGGTTGTAGAGGCGCCACCACTCCAGCTCCACCCAACGCCGGCAGCTGAGCCGTAGAACCTCGCGAGTCCCCCTCACCGAGCCTCTACCGCATCTCCGCTCACCAACGTCCTACTTCAGGCGACCTAGTGCCCGACACCTTGCAACAGCAGCCCCTGCAAAGCCACTGCTCCCTCGCCGATCCCTGCTTACGCATCCGCTTGGAGCCCAACGCCGTGCGAGGATGGGAGACGGAGGCACAGCGAAGGCCCGGCTGTTTTCTTCTTCTTCTTTTTTACCTGTCCCCTCACGTCTCTCCCCCTGCCATTCGCACGCCCCTTCTCTCTGTTGCTTCAGCAAAAAGGTTGCTGACTTTAACTCCTTTTCACAACAAAACAAAAGAAAAGAAAAGTTTTCCCCTTTTGTGTTGGGGTGAGCATAGTCTGTGTTGGGCCGGTCCACTCCCTAACCCTAGGACAAACTCGCACAATGCTAATCCTAAATCTTTGGAACCGAGGACCGACCCTATTGAGTTTGGGACCGAGGACCGGACCGACCCAATGGGTTCAGTTCGGTTCTAGGGTCAACCCGGGACCAACTGATAATTTTTTATTTCATTTTTTGTATTCTTTCAAAAAGTGATTAAGGACCAAACTGACCCAATGGGTTCGGTCCGATTTCAAGATCAACCTAGGACTAACCAATAATTTTTTATTTAATTTCTTGTACTTCTTGAAAGGGCAATAGAGGACTGCACCGACCCAATTGATTCGATGATGAGCAAGGTTAGCTAAAAAAGGCAAGCAATTGGGGTCAAGTGGGGTGAGCGTCAAACAGAATGAACATCGAATGTCGAGCAGGGAACAACAAGCCAAGCAAGCTCAATGAGCATCGAGCGACGAGTAACACGAGTGACCCAAAGCGAGCGAGGCAAATGTCGAGTGGCGAGCGGAAAAGTTGTTTTTTTCAATTTTAGCAAATTGAAGACTAAAAGGACAAATAAGACAGAAAAGAACAAATACTCGAGAATGATGTCATAAAGTGCCTTTTTGGACGCCATAAGGACTTCTCACAAAAGCATTTTCCTCCTTCGTAAATTATGATTATTGACGCCATAAAATACATTAAAAACCTAGGTTATTATAGAACAACGTAAAATTACTTGAACCCCTCACTAAAGAGTTATTTAATGTTATTGATGCCATTTATTTTAAAGTTTTCTCTATATAAAAAAATTAAAAATAATATTATATATATAGTCAAGGTTGGTCCAGGTTGGACCGACCCGAAACTCTTAGGACTGAGAACCGACACACACAGTGCTGGTCTAGGAATTTTAGGACCAAAGACCGACCAAATCTCCCTGAGAACCGGACTAGGACCGATAGGGTTGGGCCGGTCCGGGGTCGGTCCAGGGTTAACCCTAGACCGATGCTCACCCCTACTTTTGTGTTTGAATTCTTTCTCAAAATCGAGAAAAGCCCATCTTTTCCTTCATGAATTTTTTGCACGAATTTTCACTCCAAAATTTTGCTCTCAACTCTTTTTATAGTGGTTCCAAATAGCTACTTTCTATGACAAATTTCGAGCTTCCATCTTTTGTTGCATTAATTTATGGTTGCATATCGGAGCACAATTCGCAATCAGCTCGATTTTGCTTCGATTCCTTCCATTTTATCAAAATCCTTACCATTTATTCACCTGATTTTCTAATTACTTCCGCATTTAACAAAATTTGGATATTCATCGAAATTCCCAACTTTCATGCATAATCAATTAAATTGATTTTCCCCATTTTTTTCCTTTTATTTGTTCCGATGCGATTTTTTATTTTTTTTCCTTAGATTTGCCAAAATTAGGTGTCAACATATACAAACAAATTTAACAAGAAATATTAATTACCAATTATTATGTCCATGAATTGTAAGAAATTGTTTTGGGTTAATTCATAAATTCTTATAATATGAACTTCAATATACCCACGACATCAATAAAGATATATAACATATCAACTTCAATCATAGCATCAATTAATCATGGGTAATTGAATAAAAAAATTTACAATATCAAAAAATCCAAAATACCTTAAGGTTTGGCCACTTTAGTAACTAACAAACCATTCTTTATTGATTTTTTTTTAATATTGCAAAGTACCAACCTTCATCAAATTGCACCCAAGGATAAAGTCGTAATTAAAGCATAAGGATAAAACTATAAAATCATAATTCTAGAGGAGGCACAACCGTAAATTAAATATCCAGGGGAAAAATGGTAGATAATCAGCAATGGCAGAATAATAATTATCCAGCAGATAGGGGCAAAAACGTAAATAACCATCAATGAGGGCAGAATCGTAAATATCCAGCAAGAGAGGGGCTGGATCGTAAATAGGCATGGAGGACAAAATTGTAAATATAATAAGAGAAGGTTTGACAAGCGCATGCAAGGCACTCGCCTCACCTTGTGTGCCGGCATGTGCATTACACGCGCGCGAGGCGCGTGTCTCATACGCACCTAACCATGCAGTGCGCCAAGTGGATCCCATGCGCTCGCCCTTAGCACACATGTGGGGGTGATGGAGCGTGGATTCCACACGACTGACCCTCCAGCGCGCGTGGGGCTGCATGGGGCGTGTGCAATTCACGTATCTTTCTCCTTCTCATGCCTATTCACCATTTTTCCTCCATTTTTCATCATTTTCTTCGTTTTTGGCCCCGTTTTCCATCAAACCTTTCACCATTCAGATTTCCCCGACAGAATCATTCCAACAACATCAATATAACATGAAAAGGATCATCATCCTTCAACGAGTCTTTATCCCTGAACCATAATATTTCAACAATTGAAAAAAAATCATAAGATCTTAAGTCATGCTCCAATATCAATTATAAGTGATAACATAATTTTATAATGCAAAAAAATCATAACACGGAATCTTTGATTTTCATGATTTTCACGATGAGATGAATAACGACATTACCTTTATTCATAACGATACTCTCGAAAATACTTTGTTACAAAAAATCGAGGAAACAGAGAAATCTGATTTCTCTAATTTCTCTCCCTTAACCCACGTTTCCTTAATTTATTCCGTTTGATGGATGATAGAATACAACGCAAGTTTTTCTTCACGTTTCACATTATGGGTTGAGAGAGGACGAGATTCTATCTATATAGACCGTCAATAGGTGCCTTTTATCAAAGCACATTTTACCTTCATGCCCTTCCATAAGAATGGTAACTTCCTTATAAGGATTGCACATTTTTATTTCATGAAAATTACAACTTCTCATAACCAATACATTTTAATTCTTAAATATTTATTAAACCATACTTAATAAAATCATGTGAATCACAATAATGATGACCTCACATGGATTCACATTTAAAAAATCCAGATATGTGATTGGAATAAAAAAGAAGAAGAAGAAGAAGAAGAAGAAGATTTAATTACTCGATCGTAGAATGAAGGGAAATTTGAGAACTTGCGGTGTTATTACTCTGAAAATCAGCTCGGAGGCTCCGGAATTAGGCAAAATTAACCCGCATTCATCAAATTTCGATATAATTTGGATGATATCGGAACCAATGCTGTTTGTAGAGACTGGAGACACACCATATGCAGTTTTTTTCTGGGCAAAAAACTCAAGTGACTAAGCTCTTAGCTCCTCGCGACAGCAAGGGTTTCTCTTCGATCGAGTGAGGTTCGTGTAATAAACTGCAGTCAGATTCAATCCGGTGTGCTGTGTAGAGCGCCGAGGACTCAAAAACGATCATCTTCTCCCAGCTACGTCACCTCAATTCGACAATCTCGTCCTCTATGCATTCTCCCACATTCACTTCCATGGTGGACTTCTTCTTCGTCGGCAACACCATGCAGCAATTTCTTCTGGGAGCCTGCACAACATACGCAAAACCACATTTTTGATAGATCAGCAATTGAGCCTCCGCACGTACATGCGAAGGTTGTTTTCGCTATTTGTTACCTTGTCCCATAAATGCGGGTCCGGCTTCTTGTGGACTTCCACCCTGCGAATCCTCGATGGGTCCGCGATCTTCCACTTGCAATCCGGGCTCGGCAACCCGTGCTGGACATACCCGCTGACCGTCGCATTCGTCCTCGCATCGTGTACCGCATCCGAGAGGAAGTAGACGAAGGGCTTTTCGCACGGGTTCTTGCTCAGGGGCCGGGTGTTGAACGTGAACCCGGCCGGGTCGGATCTCTTGTACCAATGGAGGAACGTTCTCGAGGGGGTCTCGACGTCCCGGGGCAGGTGGATGCCACGATATACCTGGACCGCGTAGCCCCAGGAGACGGACACGGTCCAGCTCCGGGTCCGGTCGTAGCAAATGGACTGCTGCATGAGCGCAGGCGAGTCCAGTTCGAGCGGAGTCCGTAGCCTTTGCAGGGCTTGGAATTGGGTCTTTTCGGGGAAAATGGGCTGGATCACGTCCAAGTGGTGGAGCGAGATCAATGGCGTGATCGGGTGAGCAGCTAGGAGCCCAAATACGTTCCCGTACACGTCAAACTGAATCGACCCATTCAACAAGAAAAGGGAAACTTAGACAAAAGGAAGCTGGAAAATGTCTAACTAAGATCCAAGTGCAGTTACTCTATTAAGAAAAAAGGCGAAACGGGGGGATTAAATATTCTCTTTTAGCTGTTTATTATACCAAACGAGATCTAGAAAAGTTCAATTTTAGAATTGGAAGAAACCTCAACCGCTGAATTTGGAGTCGACTGTGAGATTCAACAACTCCGGTGTAGTGGGAACTTTTTGAGCAACCGATTTTGACAAGGAAAATGGATGAACAATTCAAGCCAATGGGTCCTTGGTTAGGTAAACAGGTATTGCTTTTGGTTAGTGCAGAGGCTCCCTCGACCGTCCATTGACACGCTATTCCTATAGCGGCACCCTTCATCGATTTTCGACATCTACCCCTATTAGATCCGCACCTGTCCGACTAGGTCAAACTTTGGAAGGCACAAGAAAAGGCAGGACCTATACGCACTAGCCAAGTGGATGATGCCCAAAAGAGTTGCCGGAACTTGTGCTAAATTCCCTCTCTTTTATCTTTCCGTCCGGTCCCACTTTGGACGGCCATGAACGGATGTGTTGATCGACCTTTGCTGGAACCACTTCGGTGACGTTATTCAATGCTCGTACTCAACATTTAATGAAACAATAAGGTTTTCCAGGAGCGTGCAGAACCACCTAATGCCTGGATAGGTCCAACAACAATTAGAACGGAGGTCGCTCCATTGGATTAAGCGAGGGGTTTGACGTATTGAAATGGTTAAAAACATATTGTCCCTTGTCATCGTGAAGACATTTTCAAGTTTCTTCCCCAAGAAATGGTCACAACTCTAAACTATTGGTGCGTCGTATATCATCACGAGATGGTATCTTCGGATCGTCCAAAGTCCAAAACATCCTATTAGGCCGGCCCGAAAATTTAGGGTTTGCAGTGTTTTGACAGCTGCGTTGCTAGGCCTATGCACTTAATTGGTCCGGATTCCACGTCCGGATTCCATTCCACATGATCCCCAAAGGTGAGGGCGTGTTTATCTAGACAACAGGCTTGGCTAAATTCTCGGGAAGTCTGAGAGAGAAGATTTATCATGACCGTGACAGAAAGCAATTCACTCCCTTAATGGAAAAGCAAGAAATAAAGGGAAAAGGAGCCTTCATCGGGGATCGCGTGCTTTGTTGATAAAGAGATCCTTAGCTTAATATGTCGGATAGGACGCTCATCTCACAAGCTCTTTATCTGATGTGACCACATAAATCGAGAAATGCATTTCCTCGATTCTTCTGGTCAAATCCGATGGAAATAGAGCTTTCGGCGTGCATCGCGCTTGCCTTTGTTTGAAATGAGTTAAGCTTTCCAGATATATTCCTCACACTAAATTAATCAATTTGATAAAAGTTGGTTGAAGACTGACCTGGTGAAAACCCGGTTCTCGAGTGAGAGGGACGCCGAGCTCGGCCATGCACGCCTGAACCCGGTCGTCGGACCCGTAAAGGCTCGGGTACCGCCGGAGGCACCGGTCCTGCATCCGCTCGAGGGCTCTCGCCAGCGCGTAGCTGATGGCGAACCCACCGCCGCCGTACCCCATGTTGTATGAGAAGTATATGTTCTGCAGGTGGCTCTCCGACCAGCTCCCGATGTAGTAATACTGATTATGATCGTATTTGGACAGCACCCCCACCAGATTCTCCGCCACGAAGACGGTGTCGTCGTCCCCCATCACGAGCCACCTCACCTCTTCGCCGTCCAGCAGCCGGAAGGTCTCGGAGACTACCCGGGAGATCCGCACGGCGGAGGGGTCGCCCTTGGGGTTCTTGTACCTGAACCCCGACGTGTCGCTCGAGATCTTCACGGGTGGCAAGAGGGTCGAGTCGTCCCGGCCATCCGAGGCGTCGCGTCGGGGCGGCGGCTCGTCGAGCCACACGACGCCGCGCATCTGGCCCGGTCGCCACCAGATCTTGAGGTAGTCCTTGCGGTGGTGCCATAGTTTGGCCGAGGAGGCTATGCCGAAAACGATGTGGTGGAGGGCCGTTCGGGTTGGAGGCGGAGAGAGTGCTTGTGCTTGTGCTTGTGCTTGTGCTTGTGCCTGGTGGTGGTGATCGGAATTATCAATATGAGAAGTATCACAGGAGGAGGAGTGAGCAGAGTAGAGGAATTGGAGGGAGTAAAGGAAGTAAGAGAGAGAGAAGAAGGCGAAGAAGAAGGTGATGAGCTTTGGGAGAGAGTAAGGGTGGGAGCTCTTCATGTTGTACTGTCGGTCCCATGAATCTGGGTCCTTCGAGGTTTCTCTCATGGAGTCATGTGGGTTTTTGAGGTACAAGGAAATGACGGCCACGGAACTCGACTCAGCACGGCATTCACGCGTATAAAATCCTTCTCCCTCTCTCTCGCCTAACCTAAGAAGCAAGCTCCTTATCAATATGATGAGATTATTCTACACGATGGACTTAATTCAATTGGACTTGTTCCATCGAATTCATCTGCACCGGGGCGCCGCTAGCTTTTTCCCTTCCTTTTGTTGTTTGCTCGATGTACGGCTATATTCGTTGAGAAAATGACCACCCCCCACCCCCACCCGATTTGAGTTTGGATCTATTCTCATTTGAAGATTTTGTGCAAAAATGTCGTGCCTACTTTGACTCGTAGCAGGCAGTATCCACTAAAAGTTGTGGTATGTCTTGTAAAAGTTTATATTGTTGGTGACAAAGTTCATGGTTTCATCGAGCCCATCAATTTGCTAAACAAAAAAGAAAACAAGATTACTTGAATAAATATCCCAGTTAAGGATTTTCTATTTCTTTTTT
Source organism: Eucalyptus brandiana (assembly GCA_014182725.1). Taxonomy (NCBI): domain Eukaryota; kingdom Viridiplantae; phylum Streptophyta; class Magnoliopsida; order Myrtales; family Myrtaceae; genus Eucalyptus; species Eucalyptus brandiana. Next base: position 901,183 of record CM024672.1, on the reverse strand, counting down.
CGTCGTGTCTTGATATGTATCACTTGCATAGATTACTGATGCGTTTCATTGATTTTTTTTTAAGTAAGTATGTGTGATTTTTTTTAAGTGACCAAAGTGTTCTATAAATTATTAAGTGAAAGAATCAATCATGGTCCCCAATCGAATGTTGGTAGAAGTTATTTTTCGTGGAACCCAGCCGCGGACCTCAGTGTTTCTTGGTTCTTTAGTTGAACAAGGAGGACACTTTTGATCTGATCCAATGAAATGAGTTGGCGATGGGCAAATTTCACCCATCATATCATAATTTTTCATTGATAATCCAATTAAAGCAGAACCACACATCTGTAACCCTTTTTTATGAATATTTTATTTCTTGGTCCCGTTCTATATTTGAGAGCACGTTGAATTGATCATAGAGAATCCACTCCCAGATTTTAAAGTAATTAGGTAGAATAGTGAATGCATATGTGTCTATCCTTGGACCCTATACTTAAATGACGTGATAACCATTACCTGAGTAATCATCGGCTGTTGACCTTTTATAGAATGAATTACATGAAAGCAGTGTTGCTGGTGTATATGTACAGCCCAAATGTACTAAGTTTAAGTTCAAGTTAAGGCATAGACGAAAAAAGAAGGATAGAATGCAAGAGTCAAGTTATATCAAATTAACCTTGATCTAGAGCTCATCTAGCCTGATTTTGATTTGATATCTGTAATAGTTGGTCTCGTCGTGAGATATATTGGGGGCTAAGGTGTATCAACTTCAATCTTCGTCTAGAGCTCATCCAACCTAATTTCGACTTGATGTGGGTAATAGTTGGTCTTAGATCCAAGTAAAGAGTAGGAGCAGCTCGATCTACCTGAGCTAATTCCAATGAAGTTCATTTCCCACGCGCGCAGTCCAATTTCCTCTACTTTAGACGTACTCGTCCTTTAATTTCTTTTACTTTGAAGCACAGTCCTTCCATCTCCTTCAAGCCTTGTTTCCGTAATTTTCCTTTTATTCCAAGCACTTTACTCTGAGGAGCTGGCGGCCTATCTTTCACTCAAATCCATTTCCATTCGATATGCAAAACTTGCTTTTTGGAACTATGATCACATTGTCATCGAGCACTAACCAGAGAACAATATTTTTTGGTTTGTTTTCCCAATCGCCTCTTTGTCACATTAGCCAAGGCCGAGTTAGACCCAATTCGTGCTTGATCCTTTCGATTCGACGCACGGGCCTTTGGGCCTAATATGAAACGCAGGATATGTTGTAAAAGCAAGCTGCTTGATCTTGGAATCTTGACCGATGGACGATGGACGATGGACGGTGACTTACTTTCGAATAGATAACTGGAGAATGTTGATATCCTCCTGATACCGTCTGCAATGCTTTATTCGAGCCCATATGTTAAGTATTTACTGTAGTGATATCGCTAGATGGTGATGATTTATGTTCTTTTACCAGTATTGTGCTCTACGCTCCTATTTTTGAGATGAACTCATTTTTGCTATTTCCCAATTAGGCAAATGACACAAATAATCATGAACTTTGAGTTAATGTGCAATGTGGTCCCCGAATTTTTAATTTTTTCAAAATAATTCATGAACTTTGGTCAAATGTGCAACGTGATTTTTGAACTTTAGTCCAATATGCAATGTCGTCCTTGAACGTTTAATTTATTTAATGTGGTTCATAAACTTTAGTACATATTCAATTTAGTTCTTGAACTGTACAACAACATTCTCTTTAAACTTGAACTAATGAAAGTATAATATTGAATATTTTCATATAATTCATAAATTAAATTGAATATATATTAAAAGTTCATGAACCACATTGAACAAATTAAAAATTCAAGGATGACATTGCACATTAAGTTAAAGTTCATGAATCGCATTACACAATCGACCAAAGTTCATGGACTATTTAGTAAATCTCAAGCTCCCAACTACCTGTAATAATGGTAACACCACACAACATAATTTTACATGATGATTTTTGCTGGTCTGATCTAACCAAACCAATTTGCTTGTCCGACATGATTCCTAAATTAGATGTGATTTGCACAAAGTTGAGAAATGATCTAGGTGTATTGAAATGACTAAAGTAAGAGAGATGTGCTTGTAAAAGCCATATGATTATCTAGAATTGAAATCATACGACATAAAGCGCATTTGATAATGTTTCTGTTCCCGAGAACAATTTCTGATAAAAAATGATTCTTTTTTATTCCGTTCCCAAGAATAATTTATAAGCAAAAGAACGCATTTGGTAACTGTACAAAATTTCTAATTCTGGAATAGAATTACGTTTAATCTTGTCTTTCAAAATTTCTACTCCAAATTATTTTCTTTTAATTTTAAAATAATTTTATTACTTTTTCCCCATTTTTTCTTTTTTCCTTCTTTTCCTTCCTTTCCTTTCTTTCTCTTCTTCTTCTTCTTCAAGTCGCTGGTCGCCGGCCTTGGGATGACTGGCAACCAGCCAAACGAGAGCCGACGACCTCACCGGAGCATCACCGACCCTCAACGGGGCCAACCCTCGTTGGCTGAGCCTCTCCAGGGTTAGGCGAGCCTCGCTAGTGGCCGGGGGAGGTCCGAGTGAGGCCCACCTCGCCGGTGGCTGGGCTTGCCTCCAGCGAGCTTGCCGGACCGGTTATTGGCAACCGGCGGCAGTGGGCGGCGATGGGCGACGGATAGCAACGGACGGCAACGGTGGCGGTGGCAATAGATGAAGAAGAAGAAAAAAAAAAGGAAGAAGAACAAAAAAAAAAAGAGAAAATAAGTACTTGATTCTAGAATTGTTTTCGGAAATAAGAATTAACTTTTTTTTTTTTTATTCTCGATTATACTCCAAATCTATTCTCGAGAAGAAAAATTTTACTAAACGCATTTCTATTCCAAAACTATTTCTAGAAACAAAAGAACAAAAACAAATACTGTTTGGCAAGTTGCTAAACAGTCTCATAGCAAATGTATACATGTAGATTACTAGTTCTTTCTCCATTCCGGATGTCCCAACTTTGTTTCCGGTTCCTAAATTCACCAGTAGCATCGCATAAAGATGTCAATGGATGAAGGGGCGCTTATCTTTTTCGGCGTGAGAAGGGGTAGGTGATTAAAAAAAAGACATAGCCTCGTCCAGCACCCAGCACCCACTCCGCTCCACTAATGGGTCGGCGATCGACTAGTGGTTTTGCTCAATTGGAAATGTCTCTCTGCCCACAGAAAAGAAAAGTAGCTCTCCTCTCGAAAGAAAGAGACCCGTAAGATGCATGTGAAGTGCTGCACGCCTTTCGGGCATAGACAAAAAGTGTTAAATTCCATCAAGTCCACTCCGAGGCAACATTTCCCCACGATTGGACAGAGAGCTCGCCACACTCCAACGAGTTGGAGATAAAACAAAGGCTGTATACATGGACCTCAAAAAATGACTGATGCACGAACCACCGCAGGAAAAGGATGGAGTTGGCGTAGTATGCGTTTCTTGCATTGAAAAAATTATCTAAAAAGTCTTAAACTTATTGTGCAGTGGCTAATTCAATCCTAAACCATTTAATTATGTCAATTTAATCATAAAATTTGTTATACCTTATCAATTTAACTATAAATTTTTCAATTGTGTTAATTTATTTGTAAACATTTTGATGATTTGTCAATTGAATAATCAATTTTTTAACGATTTATCAATTTAGTCATTCCAATCAATTTTGATCTGGAATTGCTCACTTGACAGTCTAGTCAGAGCTAAATGTCCTACGTGGTATGATTGTCGCTAACATGGATGATGTTTGCATTTACTATATATATATATATATATATATATATATATTTTTTTTTTTTCCTTTTCTCTTTTTTTTTTTTTCCTTTTTCCCTTACCTTGGGCAAGGACATCCCTCGCCAGGCTAGATGAGGGCCTCTCGAGGGCGACCCTCATCGACCCAGGCATGGGTGCCCTTCGCCTAAGGTCTTGACGAGGCGTGGCAATGGTTGGTGGAGGGCAAAAGGGAAAAAAGAAAAGACAAAAATGATAAAAAAAAATTTAAAAAATTATTCATATCAATGCTAACCACCACACAAGATGGTTTGTGCTGACTAGACTACCACATAAGTAGTTTTTAACCAAAATTGATCGAGTTGATTAAATTAGCAAATCATCAAAAGATTTAAGACTAAAATGATAAATCATCAAAATGTTTATATTTAAATTGGCACAATTGAAAGTTTCAGAATTAAATTGACCATCGTACAATAAATTTAGGATTTTCTAGACAATTTTTCCTTATTGCATTTACATGTGAATCAATCGTATTGTTAAGAGTAGACCCCCTTCGGAGGACCCATCATAGAGCAAACTAGGGTATGCACCGATTGTAATGATTCGGCCAATGGTCCTGGCTCAAGGATCCTGCGTAGTGAGCGTCGTCTTGGCCAAACACCGGACACAAGCATACTATACCAAGGTTGCGTTTGGAAGTAGCCTTGAGAAGCTACTTTGAAGCCCCAAAGATCCTTGGGCCAAGGATGGGGTTTTTGGCAAAAAAATTTCAAACCCCTTTGCAAAATGTCAGCCTTCACAAGGCTTAAAGCCTAAGGCATATTGGGAGTTGCCTTGGGCTTTTAGCATGCCGAGAATGCTAAGCTGAGGGGCTAAAAAAAAAAATTCTTCCCAAATTATCCTCGTTGGTTTTTTGTTTTTCCGGTTTTGCCCTCACTATTCATCATCATCTTCTTTTTCTTCTCCACGAGCAGTCGCCGGCAAAAGGCAAACAATCGTGGCCAAGCAATCATCGACGAACATCGCCCAGATGATCAACATCAAGGGGTGGCGCAATTGACGCCCCATCTGGGTCGTGGCGAGGTCTAGGTCGCCGTGACTCAGATCTGGGGTGACAGGGTCGCAGGAGGACCTTGCCACCCCCGATCTTGGTTGCGCGACCTCGCCGCCCCTGGATCTGAGTCACAGCGGCATCGCACAACTGGGGCGGCAAGGTCGCACAACCCCGTTGCGACCCAGATCTAAGGCGGCGAGGTCCTCCTGCGACCTCAACATCCCGGATCTAGGTCACGGTGGGGTCGCCTGAGGTCGAGGCGGTGTGGCACGACCTCACCGCCCTAGATCCGAGGTCGCCAGAGGTCACGACAACGTCACACAACCTCGCCGCCCTAGATCTGGGGTCGCCGGAGGTCGCGGCGGCGTCATGCGACCTCGGGTGGCCTTTACCAGTGGTCTTCGAGGGTCGGTGGGGTCGTCGGAGGTTGCCCAACCCCGGGCGGCCTTTGCCGGTAGTCTTCGAGGGTCGCTTGACCCTGGGCAGCCCTCCCCAGTCATCTCCAGGGCTGCCTGACTCAGATGTCGGCCGCCGACGACTAATTTCGATCACTGGCGGCCGCCTGCCCTTGCCGGTCAAATTTTTTTTTATCTTTCTTTGATAATTTTTTTTATCACAAAAGCCCTTTATAAATATAATTCTCCTAAACACCATTTTACTCAAAGGTACTTCACAATGAACTTTTAAATTATAATTTCCCAAACACAATTTGTATTTTGAAAAGTCCCTTTAACCTAAAGTCATTTGTGGCTTTCTACAAAAGTCCAACCAAACGCACTTCAAGTCTTTTTGACGTAGACAATATACATCGAGTAATTCTCCACAAGAGATGGATGCAAATTACACGAACTCTTATCCACAAATTTCCCACGCGGAACTACTTCGTTTCAATCTAATCGTTTCTTTTTGTTTACCAAGGCATTCACCTTCGTTTGCATCGAAACAGAAAGAATACCAGGAAGAGAGACTAGAATGGGAACATCCAAGAAAACTCCAATCCAATTGGTGCTTGCCTTGCCTGAGCTTGTTTGGTCGGGCAAGGGACGGCTAGAGAATGTGGATGTGGGGGGTGGGGTGGGGAGGAGAATGGAGGAATGGACCCCTCAAGATGTGGGGCAATCATGGAGCAGGGCATCGCCCGTGAAGAAGTGGGTCGGCGTCAGTGGGAGTGTAATGTAATGGGCAACTCAAAAGCGGGGGGAGGCTCACGAGATCGGACGACAAAAAATAATTCAGGAAGACGACGCGAAAGTGAACCCTCAGCGGGACCCTCCTGACTGCCGCTCTCCAACGCTAGGTAGTCCAAAATGCGAACTCGCTCGAGCCCGTGTCACGTGCCCACAGTTCGATTTTTCCCTGCTCGCCGGATCATCTGGTGCTGGATATGCTATCTTATTTCCATCGATCCTTCACATGGCCTAACATCCGGAACGAGGTCGATGCTTGTCCCACTATTGAGCAAACCTATAATCTGTGGCGCTAAAGCCTAACATGGTTGATAGAGCTAATTAATTACTCGGGGGTATCTAAATCGAGAGAAAAGCTGGTTTTTAACGAGATTCTTGCCACATGATGCTTTCAAGCAAGAACCGACGAGATGACGAAGGAATGGTGATCGTGTGACTAATCGAGGCGGTGGCTGTGACTGCGACAAAGACGAAGACGAAGACGAAGACGAAGGCTAGGAGAAGGAATAGCCATAGAGCAGGCTCTTATCTGCTTTCCTAATGCGTTGAAACGTGTCGTCAGCTATACCTAGGATAATAGCCACTCCATGGCCTTCCACGCTTCAATCACGGCTGCTGCTCGATAAATTACGGATAATTTTTCTACTTTTCTATCAGTTAATCCCTTCTTTTCAAATCTTTCTCAGGTCACGAGACGCAAATACGTCAATTTTTCAAAATGTGGGAAGACCCTGACAAGCATTCCTTCGCTTCAAAGAGACAAACAGCGACAGCGAAAAACGAAAAAGAAAATAGAAAAAAAAAAGGCAGAAGCACAACACAACAAACGCACTTCCCTTTTTTCTGCCTATAAATCCTTCATCTGTCACACCCACTCTGCACAAAACACCCGAAACTGTATCGCCTATCGCAACCTCGAACTCGCCCGTGAGTTCCTTCCCCTCTTACCCTCATCGTCGCCTCTCTCTCTCTCTCTCTCCTTTTCCATCTTTCTCTTTCCCACATTCTGCATTCTTTAAAGGAATAAAACATTTTTCGTTTTTGTCATCGGCCGTGCGATCTTGCGTTCTTGTTTTGCAGGGGAAGATGATGAAGATGACGTCGCTTCTCTCGGTGGCGGTTTTGGTGTTCTTGGCTTATGGAGGGGCGGAGGGAAGGAACATGAGGAGGCTGGACGCGTTGGAGTACACGGCGATGAATTGCCGGGCGCACAGCGGGTCGCTGACCGACTTCGGGGCGGTCGGGGACGGTAAGACGTCGAACACCAAGGCCTTCAAGGCCGCCGTCGATCAGCTGAGCAAGTTCGCGGACGACGGCGGGGCCCAGCTGTACGTCCCCGCGGGGAGGTGGCTGACGGGGAGCTTCAGCCTCGTCAGCCACTTCACGCTCTACCTCCACCGCGACGCCGTTCTCCTTGCTTCCCAGGTTGGTTATTCTTCATCCGTAAAACAAGAGAACATTTCCTTTTTGTTTTACCTTCCTAAGTTTTTATTTATTTAGGTTAAATTGGATTTTATAATTACGTAGAGCTTTTCAAATATACGATGTAGAACGGAGTGGAGTGGACATATAAAAGTTTTTTTTAATGAAAAGTGATATTCGCGTAACCAAGATTTGGTTGGATTTATTGGTTTTCTTTGATAATATTGTTTTTCTTTGGGCCATAAAAAAGTTCATTTATCTACATAAATATATATTTTGCATTTTACTTGGGTGGCCGGGTGTAACTGGTCCCGTCTTTTTAGGCTGATTTATCTCCAATAACTATTGGTCGTTTCTTGGAGGATCTGGATGGGTCATTAAAACGGATTCATCGGTTCGTAACCGACGGTCAATAAAAGTCAACCAAAAAGGAAATGAAACCCATAGAAGTTAATTGTCACATTAAATGATGTGTGACCACATGAAACTTTGTACAACCGGTCTTCATAGTATTTTTATGCCGGCGGCCTTATTCAATGTTTTCTTTACCATGTTTCCTATTCCTCGTATGTTTGTACTTTTACCTTTTTCTTCCACGGAGATGCAAAAAAGCTGATTCGCCAAAGAGGTTTTCAACCACTGGAGGTTCGCCCCAGTGGCCACCCTTCCAACTTGGAAGGGGGAGGTGAGGGGTTCAAATCCCCACCTTCTCAGGGGGGATGGGGGTAGGGACGCGTGAGTTTCGAGAGTGGGTTGCGGCTCCCACGCCCGCAGAGCGCGGGCGCGAGTGCGATTGAGTGTAGAGTAGGAATAGAGTAGGACCGACCAAAAAAAAAAAAAAAAAAAAAAAAAAAAAAAAAAGAGGTTTTCACTTTTTCCTTGATTTCTCAAGGGACCGAGCCACCACCACTTACATATCTATCAAGGGATTCCCGTAAAAATGCCCTTTACCAGATAAGGTTTGTGTCAAAAATAGGTAAACCAGACTTAAAAATTCGAGCCTGCTCAGTCGGGCCTAGCTTAGTTCGATTTCGACACAATCTACGAAGAAGTCGAGTGAGCAATGATCCACATGTACAATTAGTCCACGACCTTGGAAGAGGCTGAACAGCCCTCTACTTCACTAAATGCGAGTTCTTGTTAGAGGGTCCATTGGCATGAACTTCAGATGCGCCATTAAGGCTCATGATCCGGTAACCGATTAGGGTGCACAAACTATTCGCTCGATGAACTAGTCAAGTGTTTCAAGAGTCTCGAGTTCTAGGGCTATATTAACAAGCAAGAAACTATCTAAAGAATAGCTCAATTTGTGCATATTCTAACTACAGAGTGTGTTGTGCTCTGGGGTGTGTACAGGACATGACGGAGTGGCCTGCGCTCAAGCCATTGCCCTCCTATGGCAGAGGAAGGGATGCAGCTGCTGGGAGGTATCAAAGCCTCATCTTTGGCACCAATCTCACCGATGTCATCGTTACCGGTAAATCCCACCCGCTTGATTTCTCTTTAACTTCCTCGTTTTCGCGGTCAGTTCGCTTTGTACAATCCCCCGATTCGCTCTCATCATGGTCTCTTTGAACCAGGGGACAACGGGACTATTGACGGTCAGGGCGCCTTCTGGTGGCAGAAGTTCCACGGCGGCAAGCTGAAATACACCCGCCCCTACCTGATCGAGTTCATGTTCTCCGATACCATCCAGATCTCGAACTTGACCCTCCTCAATTCACCATCCTGGAATGTTCACCCTGTCTATAGCAGGTACAATCTCACCACCTTTCTGCATTCGTCAAAATTCTGGTCTACATACTCAATTCTCGAGCCATTACAGTACAGCAACCTCCCAAGAACTATCATCTATCTTCTTAATCCAAGCAGCTGACCCGAGTCACTAATTAAATTTGGAGGAACGAAAGTAACTGATGAACAAATGAATGGTTATTGCAGCAACATTCTCGTGCAACGCATCACCATTCTCGCCCCGGTCAAGTCCCCGAACACCGACGGGATCAATCCAGGTTCGTCCTCATCTATTCTTTTCCCTGGGCCATCAGCAAATTTCTTCTTTCCTTTCTTGGCCAGTCGCATTACCATGAGTTCAGTTTTGTAAGCCTTTAAATTCGAACTTTAACGACAAACTAGCTGTTTCTAACTGATGCTCTTGCTTATGCAAGCTCAGATTCATGCACGAATGTGAGGATTGAAGACTGCTACATAGTCTCAGGGGACGATTGCGTCGCAGTCAAGAGCGGATGGGATGAATATGGCATTGCTTTCGGAATGCCAACGCAGCAACTCATTATCCGACGGCTCACCTGTATCTCGCCCTACAGTGCTACCATCGCCCTAGGCAGCGAAATGTCTGGAGGAATCCGAGATGTTAGAGCTGAAGACATCATCGCCATCAACACCGAATCGGGCATAAGAGTCAAGACCGCCATAGGAAGAGGAGCTTATATCAAGGACATCTATGTGAAAAAGATGACTATGCACACCATGAAATGGGCTTTCAAAATGGACGGAGATTACAAATCGCATCCTGATAACAAATATGATCCAAAGGCGCTCCCAGTGATCCAGAACATCAACTATAGGGACATGGTGGCTGAAAATGTTAGCGTCGCCGCTAGATTCAATGGAATCGCAGGGGATAAATTCACTGGAATCTGCATCGCAAATGTGACGCTTGGCATGACTGCCAAGCACAAGAAGTACCCATGGACCTGCACGGACGTCCAAGGGATGACAAGTGGGGTCACGCCGCCCCCATGCGACTCGTTGCCAGACCAGGGGCCGGAGAAAATTTCGGCTTGCGATTTTCCAGCTAATAGTCTGCCTATTGATGAAGTACAACTAAAGCAGTGTAGTTACAGGATGAGTTACTCCTGAGTTCTCTCATAAACTCGTGTAAACCAATATCTGCTTTCTTAATAGAAAAGCTTCCCTCTGAATTTCGTCCCTTTGTCTTTTTGCATCCGTTACAACCAAGAGATTTATCGAAAGTAAGTTTCTTGCACAACAATGGTTATGAAGAAACTAGCTCAATAAGCACTCTAGACCATCTTTTTTGCCATTCGTTTGCCAATAAAACATTTCAACATGAGAGAGAGACTCCCGTGTCATTTTCAAACCAAAACTGACCCGCAAATTATCTGAAGAGCACTACTAAGAATGCCTAAAACTTGTGAATAAGAATTTGAGCAAATGAGTGATGCTCAATGGTCAATCAGGACATGTCACATCACTACAACATGCTAATTTCGTAAAAAATATTCTTAAAATACATAGCATTATATCTAATTGAAATGAAATCGCATTTTGACTTTTGTGTCCCGAAAGAGGAAGAAGCTGAATGGTCTGGGCCATTTTCCACATGGCAGAGGGCGTCCTCGTCTGCTGTGCTGGGACTTCTGCATCCCTGCATTGGGTCACTGAGCTTTTTCTCTTGAATGAGACTGCAAAAGGGTGCAGTGCGTCATGAAATTGGGCATGGGCCATGACAGGACGGGGGAGCCCACTTCATCCTTGTTTTTTTATCTCGCAATACATTTATTTTATTGACTAAAGGGCACGCTCAAGTTAAGCTTCAGGACAAAAGTTGGTGAGCTCACATGGGAGTTACAGTGGGAAGAGGATATACCTTGCCATTTATTTTCATCCTCCGGTTATCACGGCGTCTATGGCTCCTTTATGAAAAAGAAGAGTCTCTTCAACTGCAGTTGAATGAGCTCTGAAAGCTACATCTTTGTCTTTTCAAAAAGATGAACCAGTCTCGATTGTTTTACGAGCTTATCAGCTTTATGTCGAGTTAGTCATCTACGACCAAGGATAACCCAAAAACTTGGCCCGAAAGAACCTTGTATTTAAGTGGGAAAATAATATACGACCTGTTTCTGAGGGTATAAATGACCAAAACCTGCAATTTCGAGTTCTGGAAAGCGCTAGCCAAGGAGCAAGTTTAGCCCAATATTAATGTGCAAAAAACAGTGGAAGGCATTTTAGCCGCTTCAAGGCGGGAATCCTAAGAAAAAAGTGGAGTGGGTGATGGTCAGTCAAACGATACTAACTGCTCTAGCAGAATTATCGCCTGCTCTAGCGATTGTGATTTCAAAAGCAATAAACATCAAGACGGTCAAGAAATGGAAAAGGGGTTGCATCTTCATTGCCGTTAATCGTGCTTGAAACAGGGGTAGCTAACTTTTTCAGCGTTTTCTGACCAAAAAAAAAACAAGAAACTTTTGCAGCGTGGGAGCCGTTCTGATAGATAGACTAGGGGGAGGCCTTTTGACAGTGACGTAATTGGTTGATAGGTTTTGTTAGGTTGCGTTAAGTATATTTGATAGATTTCCAATTCAGTCATTATCCATAATATAAGATAAACAAAGAATTACAATCTTCCCTTCATTAGGAGTTTAGCCAGTGTCCCGAGACGTTCTTTAACAAAATCTTTGATAGATTAGGCCTTCCTTTAAGTTCTTAAACACAAAAGAATTTGCTAATCCATGCCGTCCAAGTAACCAAACTGTTGTAGGATCAAGCATCCGACCTACCAGCATAGGAATTCACCAAGTCCTCAGCACATTAGTGCCAAAAAGACTTACCAACGCTCTGGACTCTTAATCAGTCCCCTAAATATGGAACTTAGCAATAAGCACCCGGCTCAAGCATAGCTTGTTGTGATTGTAACTAGGGCAACTAGGTGACTAGCTATTAAAAGGAGTCCTTATTTGATACCTATCTTTAAACCCTTGTAGCAACTTACATATGAATCTTCCTTCGATATATAATAATACCTTCATATAGACAACATAAAAAAAAATCGAGATGACTTCAAATGGTAGTACTTACATGTCTTTAAAGATTCTATCTCTTTCGTGCATGAAACTGTTACCCTTCAATCATTAAAAGTAAAACACCAAAGTAAAATTAAACAATCACTAGCTCTACCTTTGATACATACCTTACTTTTGAGTGGGGCTATTCCAACGAAAGTCACATTGAAATTATTTGATTCTTGGACAAAACTCCAACGTTAAGGAAGGGGATATCTTTATGACATTATCTTATGCATGCATTTTAGCAGGATTTACTCCAATTTCAAGGTGTCTACAAGAAAACCTCCTTGGATTGAGGTGTTCCTTGACTTCCTGGTCGTTATTTTCCCCCGACAGCGCCTGAGAAAATACAACAAGCATCATAATTATTTAGAGCACAGTGAAATTACTTTTGAATTTTTAATAAATGCTTTTGAAAAGAGAAAAAGGAAACACAGAGACCCTAGGAAGTCACCAGAAAGCTTATAAATGAGCCTGAAAATTATCTATATTAGCATTTTCTCTTTCCCTCTGCAAAAGACCTCTCCAGTTTACTCTCTACCAAACATGGAGCTCAAAGCGAAGTCTCCAATGAAAACTCAGGTAAAAGAAAAATCGCAAATCCTTTTCTAATTCCAATAATATACCTTAAATCTTTATTTTCTTCTGAACTCGAGTCTCTTCAAGTTTCATCATGTTCCAAGAAATGTTTAATAATAACAATAATAATCAAAGAATGAGAAAAAGGGCTTCATTTTCTTGGATTTCTTCAATCGCAGGGGATGAACAGAGTAACAGTTTGGGCAGTCATAGTGGCCTTCGTGGTGATTGCGGGCAGAGCCGAAGGCAGGAACGTGAAGACTATCAACACCTTCGAGTACAGCGCCATGAGCTGCAGGGCTCACAGCGCCTCGGTGACGGAGTTCGGGGCGATCGGCGACGGGAAGACGCTGAACACAAAGGCGTTCGAGGCGGCCATCGCCCATCTCAGCCGGTACTCCGCCGTGGGCGGCGGCCTGCTCTACGTCCCCGCCGGGAGGTGGTTGACGGGGACATTCAACCTGACCAGCCACTTCACTCTCTACTTGCATAGGCATGCTGTTCTTCTTGCTTCCCAGGTTTCTCTCTTTATTTGCTTTCTTTTTCCGACTTGTAGAGTTGTTTTCTTTTTCCATTTCTTGTTAATTTTATCTGGAGTTCGGAATGCCAGCTACATATTCGTTTTCTCCGAACCCAAGGAGATGGGTTTCTTTGTTGGCCGGACTGTCTTTTTTTCTTTTTTTTTGGTTGGTATCTGTGACTTGCTGTTTGGTGTCATTGAGAGGAACAAGACAGTCATATAAAAGAACAGCATCCAAAGAAAATGGCTTCTTTTCTTTCAATTTTGGCTGGACAGAGAAAACAAAAAAAAGTGATCTTTTTGGGGTTGGTGCAATGCTTTTGAACAGCATGCGTAAGGCGTTAAAAATTAGCTATGATACATGTAATTATGTTTCTTGAAAGCAAAAAGAGGACTGTATCCGGAGGTTTTCTTTGATAAGCTTTCATCAAATGCTTGAAGGACATAAAAAATTGGCCGTTGTCCGATCCTTTGCCGTCATACGGCCATGGGAGGGAAGCACCGGGAGGGAGGTACATGAGCTTCATCTTCGGGACCAACCTCACCGACGTGATCATCACTGGTAGCTTCAAGAAAACCGTCTTTAAAGCATCACTTGAACTTCCACATTTGGTTTGCGTAACATAGATTTGGGAGGTTACACTTTGAGTTAACCCCATTTGTGCATTTTCGGTTTCGCGCAGGGGACAACGGGAAGATCGATGGTCAGGGTGGCGTTTGGTGGAACAAATTCCACAAGGGCAGCTTGAAATACACCCGCCCTCACCTGATCGAGATCATGCACTCCCGCTCTATTCAGATCTCTAATTTGACTCTGCTCAACTCCCCATTTTGGACTGTCCATCCTATTTACAGCAGGTTCTTTCCCAATTCCTTGTTGTTAACACCAACAGTTATGGTCCTCTAGGCTTTCCTTTTTCCCTTTTGGGTCATTTGCTGTTCTTTTCTTCAAGAAAACATAGATGATCGAGCTTGTTTTCGTTTTAATTTCGAGTTGCAGTGACATTGTCATTCAAGGGGTAACGATCCTTGCTCCAGTCAAATCTCCCAACACCGATGGGATTGACCCAGGTGATGTTTCTCTGCTAGAACTTCAAGCCATTATATTAATTAGGAAGAGAATTGCAAAATCAAATTTATCGCTGGACCCATGAGTCCCATGCCAAAGGCTTGAGCTCATTATCGGTGTTGGCATGCCGTCAAAAGTTAGTACCTGCTCTGTTTGGGGGGACGGCTAATAAATTTTCCTACTGTTGGTTGGTGAATGTCCATCTACTTGCTTGCTGATGGTTTCTTTCAAGACCTAATTTCAATAGTATTTTATGGTGCGTTCAGATTCTTGCACTAATACCAGGATTGAAGATGTACACATCGTCTCCGGCGATGATTGCGTGGCCGTAAAGAGCGGTTGGGATGAGTATGGCATCTCGTATGGAATGCCGACCAAACAGCTCGTGATCCGACGGCTCACGTGCATTTCCCCGTACAGTGCGATGATTGCTCTCGGCAGTGAGATGTCCGGTGGAATCGAAGACGTCCGAGCCGAAGACATCACGGCCATCAACACGGAGTCTGGGGTCAGGGTCAAGACTGCTATGGGCAGGGGAGGATATGTGAAGGATATTTATGTGAGGGGAATGAAGATGCACACCATGAAGTGGGCCTTTTGGATGGACGGCAATTATGGTTCGCACCCGGATCCCCACTACGACCCAAAGGCCCGACCCATAATCACCGGGATCAATTACCGGGATATTGTGGCCGAGAACGTTACTATGGTAGCTCAATTGAAGGGGATCCCTGGGAACCCGTTCACCGGAATTTGCATATCAAACGCGACCATCGCAATGGCCCCCGAGTCCAAAGAGGAGCCATGGACATGCAGCGACATTCATGGGATCACGAGTGGGGTCACACCTCAACCTTGCGGCATGTTACCAGCGGAAACCACGACGTGCCATTTTCCGGATAGGAGTCTGCCGATCGAGGAAGTGAAGTTCAAGAAGTGCATTTATAGGGGGAGCCAGGCATGATTTGCATGTGCAGCGTCCCGTAGGGCTAGTTGTTGTAAATTGCTAAGCCCAGATCACTGCACGCCAAAACGCATTATCTATGTTTGAATGAGAACCTGAGAAAATGGTTATGAACTATGATCGGCTCTTTAAGGCACGAACATGTGGGTGATTGGTTTAGCTCAGTTTGTATATGCGTATTCGCTATAAACATGCCCAAGAAGGTGCTGACTATAGTAGTTTCTCTTTTCAGAGAGAATGAGAATATCTGCGACTGACGATTATGCATACGAAAGAGGGAAAAAAAAGGACAAAACACAAGAAATGGCATGCTCATTGTAAGAGGGTTCGGATCCTACAAACTACCATCTAGATTCTAGAGGGCCCAACAGGGACCGCCTCTTCTATAAATTTAAACACAGAAATCCTATGTCTCGCTACTGCTAAGACTTTGCATCGCATCAGACAAAACTAAAGTTGCTTCATTCTGCTAAACCTAAGCAAACTACAGACGACCAAACAGAATTTCTTGGACGTTCACGAGCACCAATAGAGGAAAAGTACCGGGCAAGCAAAGTAGTGGCTTCAAACTTTGAGAATATGAATTGGCACAAAGAACAACAGGGAAAGCCTTGGCGTTGCAGCCCTATACAGCCAAACGAAGCCTCAAGAGTGAAGACCTTTTCTCATCGGCTGAACAAGTTGAACATTACAAGCATACATAGCATCCAAGCTCAAAGAACTTTTGTCCAGCTGTGTAGAAAACTTCAAAACTAATTTCGCTATCTACAGCACGCTTGTTTCATTTTTTGGATGAAACATCCAACCAGTTAAGTGTAGAACATTACTAAACAGAGCGACAACCTGTCGCAAATCCCTAATGCATGGGATCTGGATTGAATCTCAGAGTCTCCCTCCAAATGAGCTCCTTAATGTTTTCTTCAGTAAATGACGGTTGCTCAAAGTCATAAATGAAGGGAGTCGGGCAAATGGGTTCCTCATTTATATCATGTAGAGGGGCCAAATAAGGGTGGCACAAAGCCTCCTCAACTGCAAATGAAAATACACAAACATTATTAGGATATATGAGCATTCGCATATGGAGGGAGAGAAAGCAAACAATAAACATTACTTTCCGTATAAGAGGTTGCAGAACTTCAAGCTAAAAGTTTATTTAACCCAGGATATATGTATCCTTATGTTTTAATCCACAGGCACTTACTTTATAATCTATTTCGATAAGTTTAGGACATAAAGTCCTGCCATTATAATATGCCCCCTCCTATTTTCAACAATTTCTACCCTTTTTACCCAAAACAATGGAACACATAGCCTAATTGGGCAACAAACCAGATGCAAAAGATATATCAGCATCTGACGTACCTGTTATTCGCCTGATGGGATCAAAGACGAGCATCCTTTCTAGGAGATCAACAGCACCTGGAGACATAGTCTGAAATCTACTAGAAAATTGCTGTCTTGGGTACTGTGGAAGCTGTCTTACATATCTTCGTGCATTATCACTTCTTAAAAACCCAAGGCTGGAGTCATCAGGAGATCCTATAAGCTTTTCACATGCATGACTTGTCAAATTCTAAGTTTATCTTATGTTCAGTGATTAAGGACGATGTTCTACACATCCTCCCAATATGCAGAACTCTTGTCAGTGATGCAATCAAAAGGAAATTAGACAATCGTATGTAACTTCAATATTAGATAAAGCAAACACGCAACTGTGCTCCTCTGCACACATTCTCCATAGTGTGAGCAAGATGAATACTTCCTCTATTTATGAACTCAACAGTGGCCTTGGTCAATCTTTAAGAACAAGTGGAGAAAATTTAAGATCATAAGCTCTAAAAGAGGAGCAACACTAACATCTTTGAGAGAAGATCTATATTAATTCTTCTCATTCAAATCAATAAGCTCATGCTCAGCAGTTAAGCATTATTGGTCTTTGGTGGAATGATTGATCCAGGAACTCAAAACTCTACAAAAAATATCAATGTGCATGAGAATTTCCCAGCCTTCTAGCTTGGAGTCATTCTGTCTCTCTGTAACGCATTCAAAGTTTGCAAATAGCAGATTTAATTTCTCGATTAAATCAATTTACATGAACAAGACTTAGTTGCTAAACTCACTGATCAATTATTACTGGGGATAAGAATCAAGTTAGCAACCTTTCCGACTCTTCACCTATCAGAAACTGGGTAAACTACGCAGACTGAGCATCTCCAGAGGAAAAGCACCATCAAGGCATTCACATTTCATTTCCTTGATAACTCTTGTGTTTGCTATGAGAATGAGCGGATACTATGTTCTGATTATGAAACATTCCTACAATTATGCATAACAAGACACTTTCTAAGTTTAGAGAAGCCAACAAGGAGACATTCACAGCATGACAAACAGTGACAGTACCTTCTTAAACATCATGAAAGCAAGTTCCAACAAGCATACCTCAGTAATAAGTCTCAGCTGATGGACATAGTCTTTGCCTGGGAATAGGGGCTGCCTAGTCATAATTTCACCAAGTATGCAACCCACGGACCAAATATCAATTGCGGCAGTGTATTCTGAACAATTAAGGAGCAGTTCTGGTGCACGATACCAGCGAGTAACAACATACTCAGTCATAAAATCCGTTTCAGATGTGGTCCTAGCTAGCCCAAAGTCTCCAATTTTAAGGTCACAATTCGAATTCAGAAACAAGTTGCTTGGCTTCAGATCGCGATGCAGAACACTTGCTGAATGCACATATTTGAGACCTCGAAGCAACTGATACAAGAAGTACTGCACAACCATAGATGAGTTATACTCCAAACTTTCTCAAAGAAAGCTGTGGTTAACAGGAGCAAAGGGACACTGACACTACAACCTCAATGAGGTCCACACCCTAAATAAATCAACATTACATTAGAATTCAACAAGAAAACCAAGTCAATTAATTCTATGAGGGGACTAAAAAAGCCAGAAAACAACTGAAAGCACCAAATTAATCACAGAAAGACTTATCCGTCTCCTATTTTTCCAGCAAACCAACACATGCTGAATTCTAGTACTCCAGGTTGAAGTCTCCAAAATTTGCTTCTAAGTAAATGACTCCACAAAAAGGAAAATGATTGCAATCTCATAAAAAACGAAAAGAAAGTACTAACACTGCAGTGATCATCAGTCAATGGCTGATTGGAACGGATAATTTGATGGAGATCAGTGTCCATCAATTCATACACAATGTAAACATCATTAAAGTTCTCCCTACTTGGTGGACGTATAATGTCTTTAAGGCCAATAACCTGTGGAAAGAGAATCACAAAGTTTAATACTCCCAAGTTATTTTCCAATGGAAAGACAAGAATATAATTCCATTCAGGGAATGTATGTTATCTAAGAATAAAGCACATCCTCAATAACCTTCAACATAGCTAAGTACTGCAAACTTGCCAGCAACAAAACTAATATGTAAGCTGCTGCCAAGTTCTCTAACCTTATACCATTATTATCATTCAACAAAAAGGCTCTATATTTCCTTCCAAATTAAAGAAAAAACCTTCAAAATAGACTTAACAATCTAGTTTAGCCATTGTTACAATTTATGACTAGCAAGATCTACATAATCCCCGAAACCAAAAGTCAGATACCACTCAACATACATAGACAAATATAAGCAAGATAGCAGACTTCCTCTAAGTATGTAATCTTTAAAAGCAGACAGAAGTGATGATCATATTGACAAGTCGCCCAAATGACAAGGTTCTACAATCAATAATGACAATATCAAAAACTTTCTAGCGATAATCTTCCCCAGAATTAGACATGTAATAATAATCCGCTAACACTGACACATAATTTCTTCTTCTTCTTCTTTATTCTGGAAATTGGGGGCACCATACTTCAGATAATTAAACTAAAAATGATACAGTTTCATCCAGGCGCTAAGACTCCTATTCATATTTGATGCATACTGAAGAACTGGATGATAAGATTGATGAGAACAGAGACCAGAATGAATCTTATACTTACATTCTCATGATCCATATGACGTAAAAGCTTAATTTCTCGTAAAGTCCTCTTGGCATCTATTCTGTTGTCAAACGCATTGCCAATCTTCTTGATGGCAACCTCCTCATTTGTCTCTGAATTCATGGCAGCGCTGGTCGAAGTGACATAAACACATAACATAACTTGCACAACTGATGATTTTAAAGCCAATACAGACGAAGCGAAACGAAGCAATGATTCCATTCATCAGCAAATAAGAAGCTAATTTTTCCACAAATCACTTCTGTCATCTCAATTTTAACTTCTTTTTTTTCCTTCCTTTTAGCGGCAATCTGAACTACAACTTTGTAGAACAAATGGAATTTCTTTTGGTAGGAGAAACTGCTTAATAGAACAAAAATTAGCTGAGCCAGGATAATTCACACTACGCAAATGAGAGCACCAAGGCGGAATTTCAGAACTATCGCCGAACGGAAAAGTTTCAAGTCAAGGAAGATCATTCACTCTTGCCATTCACTAAACTGCTCGCCATTTCCAAGCAATCCGCGAGGTCAACTTCCAAACCGGGAGGTCAAAACGACTGTATGAAAAACTACTCACGCTAGTCGTTTCTCGAAATTCTAGCAATTCTTCGTACGGACCTCAAGTCGCATGATCGAGTCAACAGAATCCGAAACCAAAGACAACTTCACGAAGCAATAGGATCAACTCGACGCGGACAATCAAAGCTACGATATCAGTCCTTCAATCGAGCTCGGGAAAGAGCAGCAGCTGCAACTCACCAGACGAGACCGTAGGCGCCGCGGCCGATGGGGCGGATCGGGGGGACGTACTTCCGGGAGACCTCGAAGAGGTTCCCGTACACATTGTACTGCACGTAGCGCCCGCCGTGCGTGGGGATCCCGCGGACGCTGTGCTCCGCCGAAGCACCTCCCGAGCTCGACGACTCCATCGGAGGAGAGCGCGGAGGAGAGGGTCCGCTCCGGACGACCCGACCCGACCCGAATCGGCCCCGGATGATGCCGGGGGAGGAGGAGGGGGGGCGGATCTTTCGTCGGAGGAGATGGAGCGAGCTCGAAACGGAAGGGAGGAGGAAGAGGGAAAGCAGCGTAAATTTTGCGAGGGAGTAGTCAAGTGAGTCCGTGTCGGGTAGGTGTGAAAAGTATACGTTTTCACATTTCTAATTTTTTATTTTTTTTAATTTTTTCCTCTTCTTTTCTGGGTTTCTTCTTCGTTCCGGTTTTTGCTAAAAATTATTTGGAAATATTGGCAATAGTGGGGAAAGGAGAAGCACGTGTCTGACCTTTTGAACTGGAAAAGCGTGGAACAACCCGTGACGAAAATTGACTTCCCCCCTTGGCCCCCTTCTTCTTCTTCTTTTTTTCCTTTTACTTTTATTTCTGGCGTAAGTTTGGCGTCTTCTTGTATACATCTAAGCGGTAGATCTAACTCGGAAAAAAAAATTAAAAATTGAAATTAGAAAATACAAGCTCAATTCGTGAATGACTCGGAATGGGCAGTGTCGGTAAGACATTCCCAGACATTCTTTCGAATCTTTCAATTGACAAATATGAACCACAATCAATTATGACTTTCTTGAATGTTTTTACGCCGTTCTTTTCTCACTAAAATTATGCAATTTCGCTTTGGTTTCTGTTCGCTTGAATCGCATTGTGTGGACACGACTACTTGGTGACGGAGCACCTCGACAGGGGAGGGAGGAATAGTCAAGATTCAAGACACGCTCTCCCCTTTGGTCATTGCCGGACTGTTTTGAAGTCAACGAGGCCCCACGCAATATCAAATCAATATACAATTAGCTAAAAAAAGGTAGTAAATACGTAGGGACGCACGCCATTCAATTGGGTGGCCCGATCGGATGGCAAAAGGCTTGGATTGGTAGCTTAAACTTATGTTTCGAATGACGGCATAACGTTTAATGTGGTGGGGATTGATAAGATGCGCAAGAGATGCATCCAGCACGAAATTGGAATAGTATATGGCGACTTGTACCGAGTTCCCACCGAGGCAGAGTTGCTGGCCTCACGCCTTTATTGAAAGCGTGTTTTTGTTGAGACGTGAATCCTTCCGGATATATCACATCTCGAGAGTTACCATTCATGACGTTTCAGATGAGCAAAGAGCAGAGGCCGGAATCCCTGTGCCTTCGATAATCCTCACCGTTTTTCATTTCCAGTCGAGGAAGAAGAGAATCGGCCATTGGAGAATTGAGATCCGCAAGCTACAACGAGTGAATGGAGCTGGCCTTATTTGGTACAAAGCAATCGACCAGAGAATGTGGCTTTCTTGAAGATACCAACCTCCATAGCGGTTGAGAAATCTCAGTCGAATGTACGTGCAAGGAAGAGCAAGAAAAGACCTGAACGTTAGAACTTTACTACTTTGACAGCATCAATTATTGGATGACATGAAGCTTATAGGGTGGTTCATATCCAAACTCAACTGCTCCTTCGGTCGACACATCAGCCTGCACAGCGCACAGCCTGACACACTAAAATACATCATCCACCAACTAGTAGAAACGAGTCAACTTACTATCATATTCGAGAGGATGGCTTCAACCCATCCCAAGTCCAAACATCCTCGCACTGACTTCTTTCTTTCCCCGAGTCTAGTGAAAGACATGAAGTATGAACTACTTCAGGGCTTGATTTCTGTATTTGTTGAAACAGCTTCTAGTAGTCAATTTCCATGATGATGTAACACAGCAAAACTGCTTCGCAACACTGTCAGAACTCACAAAGAATATCAGAATTCTTTTGCATTTAATATCTGGTGTTCTTGTCATTATGGTCGGGTAGTGTAGTACATATAGTGTTAAAGAGACAAAACAAAGAGCAGTAGAGCAGAAGCTGATAGAAGCAAAGAGGAGTAGAGCAAACTTGGAGAAAAGAGCTGGTCAACTATAAAGAAATTGAAGAAACAGAAGCTGACCTGGTAATCCGTAGAAAAGCTGAGTTGGCAATCCTTGTGAAGAATCTGAATATACAAGCAGATCAAATGGAGCTGCACGTGTGTCACGTTTATTCATTCTGTTACCAAAATTGTTATTTCTGGTTTGCACTTCAGTATAAAAGGAATTGAAGAAAACTGTTGTAAAGTAATTTGATTCATTCTGCTGAATACCTGAATCACTCTGCTCTCTGAATTTCCTTAGTTCTTCTCGTAGTACTCTCTGTTCTCTCTGTATCTTTGTTCTTCTTCATATACCAGAACCTTGTAAGATTGAATGTGAAGAAAGATTGAAGGAAATATTCAATTGATGAATTGCAGCTGGTTATTCAAGCATTTACAGGATACAGATATCTCTTGAATACAGGTTCTTATCTCGATTCTGTTTCTTCTCATGGTATCAGAGCCCCTTGACTTTCCTTCCTAGCTTCACCGTTGTATGATTGTGATTGTCCTTCATATATACCCCATGTTTATCAAAAATAAAAGAACGGGGATAGTCATCCGTCGGTTTGATACGAAAAAGAAGATTCTTGGTGATTGCAGGGACTATTAATACATCATTCAGAGGTAATTTGCTATTTCCTGTATTTAGTATTCCATTACCAATGCATGAGATTGACAAATGAGATCCATCTCCTATCATGACAGTGTCATTACCACTATATGTATTGCAGTTTTGAATCATACCGGGTTACGAGGTGATGTGTGATGTAGCCCCTGTATCCGGATACCATTCTGAGCCATAGGATTCTTCAATGTGTACTGCTGCTAATGCAGTTGGTATCTCATCTGCCTGGTATGAATTGTCAAACCTATACCAACATCTGAGTGCTGTGTGACCTGATTTCTTACAGATCTGGCATTGCGAGGGGCCATTATTAGTAGACTTTGTGTTCTGTGTTTGTCTATCACCATTTGAGCTTTGTGGTGGATAAGACCTAACACTTTGATACCTTTGTGCAGGATTTGAATATGGTCGAAATCCTTGTCCATAACTGGACCAGTTGTCCTTATTAACCTGACCTTGCTGAGTTGAATACAGGTTATTCATTCTATTTTGTTGATTCCTTCCAGCTTCTGCAGAATAATTTCCATATTCTCTTCTAATAAAAGGTTGATCTCTGCCATAGCTACCTTCTCCTCGAAAACTTTCTCTTTGATTTCTGGGATTGATTCTTTGCTGACTTGTTCCAGCTTTTCTTTGCCCATAATAGGCCAAGTTAGAGTTATACTCATTCATAGAGTATGTTTGTAATCGAGTTTCAAACCTCTCAAGTTGTGAGATAACCTCATCATACTCTCCGAGGCTTAAGACAAGTACATGGTTGTCCTGAAAGTTTCATATTCAGGACCTAGCCCTTCCAATATGCCAAACATTCTTGTTATATCATCAACAGGCTTTCCAATTGCATTCAATTGATCGCAAATGGTTTTGAATTCTCGAAGATATTCGCTTAGTGATCTGTTTCTTTTCTTGCAGGCTTGAAGTTTTCCTCTTAACTCAAACTCCTTTGCAACAGATTTCTGTGTAAATCTATTTATGAGGGCCTGCCATACTTCAAGTGAGGTTTCTAAGCCAATTATTAGACTTAGAATATTTTCGATCTTTGCGCCGCTTATCCAGGAAGATATAAGCTGATCGGTTTTTATCCAATCCAGGTGATCAGGGTTCATCATTTCTCCTGTCTCAGTTTGTATCATTCGATTTGGAGGTAATGTTTCACCATTAATAAAACCAATTAGATCTTGGCTTTTCAGAAACCTATTAAACTGAGCTTGCCACAACAGAAAATTTTCTTCATTCAACTTGATGGTAACGAAGTTACCTATATTCACATGAATAGGGAAAGAATACTTCTGCATTCTAGTAGCCATTCTTCTATGTTCAGAGACTTTGAAGATTCGAAGATAATCCAGTAGACTTTGAAGGTAAGCTATCTAAGAGATATCAGGATCTTTATAACATCATGCAGTAAGAACACATCAGATCTATCATACCCAGGTAATCAAGCTCTGATTAACTAATGCACCGAGCACGTTTATGCGACTTATGAATCATGTTTTGCGTGCTTTTATTGGTCGATTTGTGGTTGTCTATTTCGATGACATCTTGATTTATAGCCGAAGTCCGATGACCATATTGAGCATGTGCGAGCTGTCTTGCGGGTTTTAAGGGCCGAGCAATTATATGCTAATCTAAAGAAGTGCTCTTTTGTTACCAACAAATTAGTATTTCTAGGATTTGTTGTTAGTGCTAATGGTATACGGGTTGATGAAGAAAAGGTTAAAGCAATCCGTGAATGGCCAACGCCTAAGACCATAGGAGAGGTGCGTAGCTTTCATGGATTGGCGAGTTTTTATCGACGATTTGTGAGAAATTTCAGCACCATTGCCGCACCTTTAACTGAGGTTATCAAGAAGCACGTGGGTTTCACGTGGGGAGAAGAGCAAGAGAAAGCCTTTAATCTATTAAAAGATAAGTTAACTAATGCTCCTTTGTTATCTTTGCCGAATTTCAGTGCTACTTTTGAGATAGAGTGCGATGCTTCTGGTACGGGAATTGGAGCCGTGTTGATGCAAGGAGGGCGTCCCATAGCTTATTTCAGCGAAAAATTGAGTGGAGCAACATTGAATTATCCTACCTATGATAAGGAGATGTATGCTTTAGTGCGAGCTTTAGAGACTTGGCAACATTATTTATGGCCAAAGGAGTTTGTGATCCACACCGACCATGAGACCTTGAAGTACTTGAAAAGACAGCAAAAGTTGAATAAAAGACATGCCAAATGGATGGAGTTCATTGAGACTTTTCCATATGTGATCAAGTACAAGAAAGGTAAGGAAAATGTGGTAGCCGATGCGCTTTCTCGAAGGTATGCGATTCTAACTATTTTAGAAGCAAAGTGTCTAGGTTTTGAGCATATCAAGGGCTTATATATTGAAGATGATGACTTTGGGAGAGTCTATGAAGCATGTGAACACGCTGCATTTGATAAATTTTATAGGCATGAAGGTTATCTTTTTCGTGAAAACAAACTATGTTTGCCTAAGTGTTCTTTGCGTGAATTGTTGGTGCGAGAAGCGCATAGTGGTGGTTTAATGGGGCATTTTGGCATTAATAAGACTTATGAAGTGTTGTATGAACATTTTTATTGGCCACATATGAAGAGAGATGTCACACGTGTTTGTGAGAGATGCATTGCTTGTAAGCAATCGAAGTCTACAACTAAACCGCATGGCTTGTATACACCATTACCTATTCCAACGCATCCTTGGATTGATATTTCTATGGATTTTGTGTTAGGATTGCCTAGGTCTAAGTATGGTAGAGATTCTATTTATGTGGTTGTTGATCGGTTTTCAAAGATGGCTCATTTTATACCTTGTCATAAAACTGATGATGCATCTCATATTGCTAATTTGTTCTTTAAGGAGGTTGTACGTTTGCATGGCATGCCTAGATCGATTGTTTCAGATCGAGATTCTAAATTTCTTAGCTACTTTTGGAAAACATTGTGGAAAAAACTAGGAACACGATTGTTATTTTCTACTACTTGTCATCCACAGACCGATGGTCAAACCGAGGTAGTTAATAGAACTTTAGGGGTATTGTTGCGTGCTATTATTAAAAATAACATAAAATCTTGGGAAGATTGTCTGCCACATGTTGAATTTGCATATAATAGGAGCATGCATTCTGCTACTAAATTTACACCATTTGAGGTTGTCTATGGTTTTAATCCATTAACTCCGTTAGATTTAACCCCTTTACCTGTTGATAAGCGTGTGGATTTAGATGGAGCAAAGAAAGCTGAATTTGTCAAGTCGTTGCATGAGAAGACGCGCACAAATATTGAGCGCAAGACTGAGCAATATGTAAGGCAAGCTAACAAAGGGCGCAAGGAAGTGGTGTTTGAACCTGGCGATTGGGTTTGGGTTCATATGCGCAAAGAGAGATTTCCGAGCAGCGACATTCTAAGTTATTACCGCGAGGGATGGACCATTCATGGTTTTGGAAAGAGTTAACAATAATGCTTACAAGCTTGATCTTCCAGGTAAGTATGACGTTAGTGCCACATTTAATGTTTCGACTTGACTCTTTTTGATGCTAGTGATGATTTGAGGACAAATCCTTTGCACGGGGGAGGGAATGATGTGGACATCGAGTCATATCGAGGAGGAGGTCTTGGGACCCATTGTCTATTCCTACTTGGTTCGATTACTCGGCGCGGGCCAAACAATTCAAGCAATTTGTTGGCGTCGTAGTTCGTGATCTTTGGCGTGAAGATGACCTTGGATCAAATCTTGAAGAATCTTGGAAATCTTGGTGCAATTTAATTATCTTGTCACCAAATAATTGACCAAGTCAATTTATATATATATATATATATATATATATATATATATATATATATATATTCTTATTTAAGAATATTTCTAAAATAGGAATATTTTAGAATATATCGCATTAGATTTTTAGGGTTGGTTTTTAGGGTTTGTGTGGCGGCCTATATAAAGGATTTGCCAAATTTCTTTGAGGACGAAGATATTTTTTTTTTTTTTGGAAAAAGAATTGAGAGGTTCTCTTTTTACTTTGTTCTTTTGAGGACTTGACCTGTCAAGATTCTCTTCGACTTATCGAGCGAGATAGCGAATTCTTTCGCTCGTGGCGTATAACGTTGGTTGGTTGACACGTGTTCGTCAACGAGGTCACGTTCATACCGAGGTTGCCAATCACAGGTTTGATTGGAGGTCGAGGTTTGCAATTCGCACCATCTGGGCCTCTGTAGAACGATCCTTCCGCAACGATTCACATCAGTTTGGTATCAGAGCTTGGGTTGGCTAATCGAGAACATCGAGGGTTTTCGGTGACGTTCGATTGAAAGCAAACAGGATGGCAGAAGATAAAATCAGAATCGATAAGTTCAATGGAGAGGATTAGATTAGAGCCAAGGTATGTGCAAAATCCAGTTGTTGATCTTCTGGTTTCAGTACATCCAGCCCAGTCCGCATCTGAGAATCCATAGAGATGCATTGTGCTTTGTGAATGAATGAATAAGCCAAAGCAGATTGTACCTTTAATATATCTCAGTACTCTTTTCATTCTATGAAGATCTGCAATGGTAGGTTTCTGCATTTTCTGGCAAAGTAGATTAGTGGCATAGGCAATGTCTGGCCGAGTTAATGTGAGGTATTGAAGGCCACCAACAATGCTTCTATACTCAGCAGGATTGGACAAGGCCATAGAGTCATTGATCAAGATGGTTGGTCTTAATGAAAGAGGAGTTGAAATTGGTTTAGACTCGAGCATATGAGCTCGGGTGAGAAGATCTATAGCATATTTGGCTTGGCAAAGGAACAAATAGTCAGGAGTACGCTTAACTTCAATGCCAAGGAAATAGTGTAGAGAACCAAGATCCTTCATATAAAACTGAAGACTTAGAGCAGTAATGAGACCAGAGAGAACTTGAGATGAACTTCCAGTTAAAATGATATCATCAACATATAGTAGTAAGAGGATTGTGTCTTTACCAGCATGTAGGATGAACAAGGAAGGATCAGTTGAGCTACAAAAGAACCCATATTCTAATAGGAAGCTGCTGAACTTGTCAAACCAAGCTCGAGGGGCTTGTCGAAGTCCATAAAGCGATTTTCTAAGAAGACAAACATGATGAGGTCTCTGTGAGTCTTGAAAACCTGGTGGCTGTTCCATATGCACTGTTTCACTCAAGTTACCATGTAAGAAGGCATTTTTAACATCTAACTGATGAATTGGCCACTGTTTTACCACAAATATCTGATTGATACAGATGTCTTTCTGATGCTTGAATAACCAGCTGCTATCACCAAGAATCTTCTTTCTGTATCAAAGGCTTGCTCACACCAGTCTTAAAACAGTGAAGATTCTGCAG
Source organism: Eucalyptus brandiana (assembly GCA_014182725.1). NCBI lineage: Eukaryota > Viridiplantae > Streptophyta > Magnoliopsida > Myrtales > Myrtaceae > Eucalyptus > Eucalyptus brandiana. Next base: position 872,939 of record CM024672.1, on the reverse strand, counting down.
AAACAAAATCTCATTCAATTTAGTTCCAAAACTCAGAATATATGTAGCAGCTGTCAAATTGCTAAGAGCTCAGCTTTGCCCTTTCCTATCTCAGAACATATCTCTAATGTTTCTCTAGAAAAGATACATTGTGATGTATGGGGACCATCACCAGTTTCATCTGTTCAGAAGTTTCATTACTATGTCATCTTTGTGGATGATTTCTCTCGATATAGCCGGATATATCCAATGAGACAGAAGTCAGAAGTATATGATGTGTTTGTTTTGTTTCAAAGACTAGTAGAGAATCAACTCGATCACAAGATCAAAGTGTTTCAAAGTGATGGAGGAGGAGAATTCACAAACATCAAATTTCAGAATCATCTACAACAGTGTGGGATTAAGCATAACATTTCTTGTCCTAATTTCAGAATCATCTACAACAGTGTAGGATACAGATATTTCCTGCAATCTTTCTTCACATTCAATCTTTCTTCACTGTTTTAATGAATATTGAACAACAAGTGTCTATCAATCAGATATCTGACTTGACATCTCCTGCCAACACAGAACAACCACAAATCAGTCCCATATCAGAAGTCACACAAGGTACATTATCTACTCATCCTATGCAGACTAGACTAAGATCTGGGATTATTAAAGCAAATCCCAAATATGCCTGTCTGGTTGAGTATCAGGTTCCAATTGAACCAAAGTCTGTAAAATCTGCATTAGCACACACAGGATGGTGTCAAGCAATGCATGAAGAAATGGATGCTTTGTATCACAACAAAACCTGGGAGTTAGTTCCAAGAAATGATCAAATGAATGTTATTGGCTGCAAGTGGGTGTTTAAAACTAAACTTGCACCCGATGGCGCTTTAGATAGACCGAAAGCTCGACTTGTAGCCAAAGGTTTTCATCAAGAAGAAGGTCTTGATTTCACGAAACCTATAGTCCTCGTAGTAAAGCATGCTACAATCCGAATAATTCTCTCGGTAGCAATGGTAAAACAAAGGGCCAATTCATCGGTTAGATGTTAAAAATGCCTTCTTACATGGTAACTTGAGTGAAAGAAAGTGCATATGGAACAGCCACCGGGTTTTCAAGACTCACGAGACCTCATCATGTTTGTCTTCTTAGAAAATCGCTTTATGGACTTCGACAAGCCCCTCGAGCTTGGTTTGACAAGTTCAGCGGCTTCCTATTAGAATATGGGTTCTTTTGTAGCTCAACTGATCCTTCCTTGTTCATCCTACATGCTGGTAAAGACACAATCCTCTTACTACTATATGTTGATGATATCATTTTAACTGGAAGTTCATCTCAAGTTCTCTCTGGTCTCATTACTGCTCTAAGTCTTCAGTTTCATATGAAGGATCTTGGTTCTCTACACTATTTCCTTGGCATTGAAGTTAAGCGTACTCCGACTATTTGTTCCTTTGCCAAGCCAAATATGCTATAGATCTTCTCACCCGAGCTCATATGCTCGAGTCTAAACCAATTTCAACTCCTCTTTCATTAAGACCAACCATCTTGATCAATGACTCTATGGCCTTGTCCAATCTGCCGAGTATAGAAGCATTGTTGGTGGCCTTCAATACCTCACATTAACTCGGCCGGACATTGCCTATGCCACTAATCTACTTTGCCGAAAATGCGAAACCTACCATTGCGATCTTCATAGAATGAAAAGAGTACCGAGATATATTAAAGGTACAATCTGCTTTGGCTTATTCATTCATTCACAAAGCACAATGCATCTCTATGGATTCTCAGATGCGGACTGGGCTGGATGTACTGAAACCAGAAGATCAACAACTGGATTTTGCACATACCTTGGCTCTAATCTAATCTCCTGGGCAGCAAAGAAACAACCAACAGTTAGTAGGTCTTCTACAGAAGCTGAGTACCGAGCACTCGCGTCAACCACTGCTGATCTCACTTGGATCAGCTTTGTCTTACGAGACATTGGTTGTTTTCTTACTCCTCCAATTCATCTATACTGTGACAATAAATCAGCTATCTCACTCACTGTTAACCCTGTCCTACATGCTCGAACAAAACATATTGAAGTAGATTTTCACTTTGTTCGAGAAAAGGTGTCTTCTGGTTCATTACATGTAAAATATATTCCCAAAGAATTACCAACTTGCTGATATCTTTACAAAACCTCTGTCAAGAATAGCACATTCTCATTTACGAGTCAAATTGGGAATTTGTACTCTTCCCATTCCCAATTTGAGGGGGATGTTAAAGAGACAAAACAAAGAGCAAAAGAGAGCGAAGGCGATAGAAGCAAAGAGGAGTAGAGCAAACTTGGAGAAAAGAGCTGGTCAACTATAAAGAAATTGAAGAAACAGAAGCTGACCCGGTAATCCGTAGAAAAGCCGAGTTGGCAATCCTTGTGAAGAATCTGAATATACAAGCGAGATCAAATGGAGCTGCACGTGTGTCACGTTTATTCATTCTTACCAAAATTGTTATTTCTGGTTTGCACTTCAAAAATAAAAGGAATTGAAGAAAACTGTTGTAAAGTAATTTGATTCATTCTCGCTGAATACCCGAATCACACTCGCTCTCTCGAATTTCCTTAGTTCTTCTCGTAGTACTCTCTCGTTCTCTCTGTATCTTTGTTCTTCTTCATATACCAGAACCTTGTAAGATTGAATGTGAAGAAAGATTGAAGGAAATATTCAATTGATGAATTGCAGCTGGTTATTCAAGCATTTACAGGATACAGATATCTCTTGAATACAGGTTCTTATCTCGATTCTGTTTCTTCTCATATAGGACATTGAAATTATTAGTCAAGCAGCTTGAATGGTCATAACCTTTCAAGATATGGCTAGTTATCAATAACTTCTGATCAGGGTGAAGTAGGAATCGAAGGGGAAGGAAAGGCACGGCCTCTGTCATTTATCATTCCAATCTACTTGAAAATTCGCGAGAATTCACTTGATGGGATTCTGCATGGCACTTGCACGTTTAAACCACCGCGCTCCTACAAAACTACAGAATACTAGTCTACATCATTCTATGCGAGTATAATCGAAGCAAGATGTAATGTGAGAGAGAGAGAGAGAGATCAAATCCTGAAAACAATCCATGGGCCAAACAAGCTTACAACATTGCGAACAACCGAATCAAATTCAAGAAGTTTCTTATTGTATATACTATATACTGCCACTGAATAATCTTTAAGGACTTGAAAAATCAAAGTTTTGTGACAATGAGAGATCATAGACAATCAATTTACATAGCCTGATCTCATTCATTCTGCCAACTTTTTTCCTTGCTACAGTATCTCATTTCCATCATATAGCTTCCTATAGTAAAGTAAATCAATTCCTTCACCCACCTGATTTCTTTTCCCATGCCCATCGGCTAGGCTTAAAAATTTGCTTCAATAGCACCATTTTGGGAACCTTCCAGTGCTCCACATGTCTGACAAAGTCGCATGTTAAGATGTTGCCAAACAACAGGAAGCTGGAACAATGAAAAGAGTAATTCTCCCTATAAAATGTTACCTGCATACTTTTCCAGACTGCGCATCGTAAAAGTATTCTGTGTATCCAGTTGCTGCAATATAATACATTCACATGAGTATCATATAAACTGAATGCAAGTAGCAGATAATTCATTCCTGCATAACATGAATCAATATGTACCAGAGAGAATGGGCCTCCAAGGGAAGGACAAGATGCAACTAAAGCGCCAGTGTCCAACTCCCTTGTCCTGGGATCACCAAACGCAAACAAAGTTATCATTCGAACTTCTGGAGAGGACGAAGAACAAGACGTTCCGAAGATGTAAGCTCAGAAATTTGAGGAGTCACTACAGCTGAAGGGTGATTAATCGTGTCAGAAAGCCGACCTCAAAATCTTCCCACTTCATGAGCTTCATATTTGATTTCTCAATAAGTGAACCGAAATTGGTACAATTCCTTTTGAAGCGACGAAGCCCTCTGAAGGAACCAGCTGGATCAGCAAATTCACAATCCTCTTCATAAGCATGGAGCGTTAGGTTTCCTAATAAATGCAGAAGGCATGTAAGCATGACCAAAGAATCTTAAATTATGCAGATATAGAATATGAAAAAGACTGTTTGAAAATTTGAATTTAAAGAGAATAAATACACCATGAACACCCGAACTTGAAACATGCTGCTGTACCATTCTGAATCCTACTTTTCTCATGTAATCGACACCTCAACTGTTTCCCTCATTACAATCAGATTCAATAAGCATCACTGATATAAGTACCTCCATTATTCTAAATGCATGACATCTCGTCACCTATATCAGACATGAGCAATTGCACCCATTGAGGGCTGAACTGATAGGAATTCTTATTATCTTTCCTGTTATTGGGGATTCAGTGGGTGATATCCATTTGGTTGCACTTTCAAAACTGAAGACTGGGCAACGAGGGCTCTTGTGCAATGAAAATTAAACACCAGAAACAGAGGACTATCTTAGTCTTCTGGAAACTGACTTGGGATAGAGAACAGAAAGATGATCGTTAAAGTCAACCAAAACATAGAAGAAAAAGAAATAATCCATGGCATTTCCTGCTAGTTCTGCCAGAGTGGAAAGAGAAGTACAAATTCACACACCCAATATGTCTATAACACTCTTCTGCAAGGTTCATAAGCACGTGAAATTTGCAAAGGGCGAGCCCAGTTCTTCGATCACTAAACGTCAGACTTTAGAAGTTAGACCTAAGTTGGTTTTATAACCACTTTTTCCTTCAGAGGCATTAGAACACGCGCATTGCCATTGGAAGTTTGCCATGAAAACCTCAGTTTGCCAATTCTAGCTCCTGAGCTGAGACGACTCGAGCCTAAGAGGCTACTTCAGTCGTTGCCCAATAGCTTAGGCTTATAAAATAGCAGGGCAGACACTGAATTCAACACGCGAATTGAGACAATCCCCGTCCAATAATGTCGTCGTAGAAAAAATGTTGAAGTGACTATTCGTGGGCACGACTCGTCGCAAGCAAACTTTGGTAGACGTTTTTCTATCATCCTAGATGTGAACGATATGGCGAAATCATCTACGAATAGGCGGGAGAAGAATCAAGCACCTGTGACGAAGTAGGACCTCTGGTAGTCCTCCTTGATGGTCTCGACCACCGCGCTCCGGTCAAAAGCTCCCGCTCCATCCCCGGCGAGCTCGAACTCCCTCGCCGGAGCCTCGGCGCTCGCCGGCGGCCGGAAGAGCGAGGCGGCGATGCCGAGGAGCTCGGAACCGTACCATGCCGCCTTGAGCAGCGGGTTCTCGGACTCGGGTTCGGGCTCGGGCTTGGCTTCCGCGGACGAACCGCGGGTCGGATTCTCTCCGAAGCATCGCAACCTCTCGATCCTGGGGTGGCTCGCCGGGAATGGAGAGGCGAATTTATGGCCGGAGCTGCGGCGGGGAGTGGTGGGAGCGAAAGGCAGGATCGCTGCCATTAGAGAGGGAGATTTTTTTTCCCGCGGTTTCTCGAGAACCGCAAAATGGGGTTTCGCTCCGAGCGGTGGTGGCCACGAAAATGGGTGCTTTTCCCGGACGATTGGCCCCACTTGGCCAGAGCCTCGCTCAATTACGGACCATTCCAGTCCGACGTTGCCATGTGGCGGACCCCGTGTGTCGTGCGGGACGTGTTTCGCGTTTCTTTGCTTTTAACCTTGCTTTCCTTAACGGGACTTGTCTCCACGGAACATCCCATGAAATTGGAACGACATAGAGAAGGTTAACATGACCTTTGTGCAAGGATGACATGCACAAATCTAGAAATAGTCCAAATATGTGCTAAAATCATTTCATCTGAACTCTAGAACATCTAATCTAAGCTATGGGTTATCGAATTACCGCTAAAAGTTCCTATTGGAAGCTTGTTTCCTATTAATTAGACGTGTATTTCACTCAATGTTTAGAACAAGCGTGTCTAACCAGTATTCTCTAATTCTAAACACTATGCGAAGTTGCCATGTAGCAGACCTAGCGTGCCGTGTAGGACCTGTTTCATGTTTCTTTCTTTAACCTTGACATGAAAATAGGAGTTGACATTTTGGCTATCAATCAATTTTAAGGAAACTTCCAATTGGATCTTGAGCTTCGCCATCCATGGAACTTAGTTGGAAATTGTATGTGAGTATAGCGTGGATTATTTGATTTATTTGCTATTGTCATGCTCAATGTATGCATATCATAATGATCTTGAGGTTGGAATAATAGTAAAAAAAAACCATAAACCTATTGCGCTTTTATTAATTTAAAATATTTTCTCGTTTTGCTAATTAAATCCATTCGACTAGTTTTGAACTGTGGATGCTAATCGTCTTATATGGCTCGACTCAACGTCGACATGCATATTTTTTAATAATATTCAATTTTTTTTTTTTCTTATTTTTTTCTTCCGCTCTTTCTTTAATCAAAATTGATAAATTTATAAAAAATATATATATTTAAATATCAATAAAAATTATCTACGTTGACACGTTAACTAGCAACGATATTAGCAATTTCAACCAAGATTGCCTAGATGGATTTAAATAGTAAAACATGAAAATGTTTATGACTTAATTAACACGATTAAGATGGTTTAAGACCGAATTGACAGAAGCATAACAAGTCAAACTTTTTTGATCATTTTTCCTTTTGAGACTTGATTGTGACTTTTTAAAATCTTAAGTTTTTGATTGACCAAAATAAAATATCAAAGTCCTTAATTGATTGAAGATCAAGACTCTAGTATTTTTTTTTCTTGCTTATTTCTTATTCTCGACTTACTCCGAAGTTTTATCCAAAAAGTTCATGCGATAGGCCTCTAGTTCTCTGGGGTAATAAGACGAAAAATGTTTGTCGAATTATAATCTAAAATCACGATCCATCACGAGAGGAAGAATGATCTTTTTTTTTTTTTTTTTGCTCTCTCTCTTTTTGATGTGAAAAGGTCGTGATGCGGGATGGGATGGGGTTGACCCGATGTATCCTCGCTTGCCCCGTGAAAGAGAGGCGTCCTTGGCCTGACTCCTATCTTCAATTCATTGAATTTCGGGGTCGGATCTCCTCGTTCGGGCAGATAGAGTGGAGAACATTCACCAGGATAGGTCACATTGGCATCCCTGGCGTCATGAAAGCAATGCGACCTTGTCATAGCCTCCCTAATCACATGGCCCTGTAGCTATCTTGCTGTAACAAGACAGGAGGCCATTGAGATAGAGCGTGATTAGTCGATGTCACAAGAGGATGGAAACTCGATGCCATGTGTAGAAAAGTCTCGAGATGATTAGAATTTATTCAAAGTGATTTTTATTTTGACTTTTTACTTTTCTTGAATTTTGTAACGCTCACATTATGACTTTTTAAGTTTCGAGAACCTAAAACTTTTACGACATTTCTGTCTCACCTATTTCTCTAAACTCAGTTTGATTTTTGACATTATGGGATGATTATTATTGTCCCTGATTGGATTGGCTATGTCTGCTCACGATCCATCTGTCTCACCTATTTCTCTAAGCTCAGTTTGATTTTTGACATTATGGGATGATTATTATTGTCCCTAATTGGATTGGCTATGTCTGCCCACGATCCATCCAATTAGCAAGCTCCCTCTCTCTCTCTCTCTCTCTCTCTCTCTCTCTCTCTCTCTCTCTCTCTCTCTAATAGCAATTTTTTGAATTGTCGAGCACGACCCGACAACTAATCCCAAGGAGCAGTTTTAAAACCCCAGTGGCCAGGGGTGATGTCGTTGCAGGAACTTTTTCTAGTGTCATTGCCATTACGGACGTTATTATTTGAATTGTTGAGCACGACCCGACACCTAATCCCAAGGAGCAGTTTTAAAACCCCAGTAGCAGTAGCCAGGGGTGATGTCGTTGCAGGACCTTTTTCTAGTGTCATTGCCATTACGGACGTTATTATAAGTCATTTTCACTGCACAATAACATACTCGCTTCATTATGTCTAATGGACCTCCTAGCTAAAATAGCACCAGATAACGAGACTCCTCGTATATTTCAAAATTAGGTAAGTCTTTCGCGATGCTTTGATCATAATTTGTTATATCATTTTCAACAAAATAAAAACCTAGGTAATGTCTATCTATAACGAGATGTCGACATATGCTTATTTATAACCACTTTAATATGAGAACTTTTTAGATATTTTGGATGCACCTCTTTATTGTCCTTTGTAAAATATATCATGACCCATCTATCCAAAATAATAACACTTTGTGTGTCATGATTAACTTCGATGGCCATCTCATTTTCTCGTAGGCATTGAGTAGTTTTCTACACTTCTTGACTTATGGAATATACTTAGATGTTCATGACGGCATTGGCATGTGATGCCATGTGTTGAATTGTGAGATGATAAAGATATTATCCTAACCCCATGTCATGAAATAGATGTCGTGAGTTTAATATTTGAGAAGTGTGGCCATCTCTTAATGAAGTATGCATGATTTGCACTTTATAATATTATAATGATACAAGGAGAATCAAACTGATTAAAAATTGACACTCTCGAAAGTTTGATTAGTTTGAATATGCTTTCCTTTTGCATTAGCATCATAGCTTTGATTAGAAGTAATTTGTGAATAGCTTTGGCTTGAATTGCTGATTACTCGAGATTGGTACGATTTGAAATGGAGCTTGAGCTTACGAATTTTTAGTTCGATAGGCTTGCAAGTCTAATGGAGCTTCAATTATTTCCTTAAAATAAATTATTATTTAAAATTCGACACCTATATCCTCCATATTACGTATTAAACCCATATTATTCAAGGTTTTTTTTTTTTTTTCGGGGTATTTAATAAATTAATTGTAGTTGTGTTGAGAGAAATTGAGCTCAAGCTAGGGTTGAGTTTCAAACACCAAACACTCAAGTCAAGCTCAAATTTAGTATATATTTGGCTCAAATAGTCCTAAATGTAGGCTCCGTTTATTTCATGAAAAATAAATGAGTTGAAAAATATTATCATAAAAATGATAATTTATATCGTTTGAAATAATTAAGTCGGTGAATAATATTTTCATTATGGATAATATTTATCTCAAAAATTTTAATGTATGATAAAAGTATACCTGGCTCATTCACTTTTATAAGAAATATAAATAATTATTTTTAAAAAGATATTTTGTAAATAATTATTTTTTGCGAGTAACGATGAAATTACTTCCTTCCTGAGTAGCCGCGGGAAAGAAACTAAAATTTGGATGTTCATTTTGGCCATTAAATCCAGAGAAACAACTAAAGATAAATATCTTCGACTGAGTCAGAAACTCGCCCCCCCCACGCGCCTCAGGCCGAGAAGAGGACAGCGTCCGAAATCTGTCTTCCATCGCGCGAATCATGCCCCCGCTCCATTCCCGCCCGGCGCGTCGAGGAGGGGCGTTCATCGCACGCGCGCCCCGTAGAGAGAGAAAGAGAGGGGGGAGGAGAGGGGGGAAGAGGAGCCCTTGCCAATTTGCCAGTATCTCTCTCTAATTTTCGTCTGTTTCTCTCTCTAAAAAAAACTTCTCCGTCCAGGTCGCTCCCTCCCTGGTCGATCAATTCGGTCCTGAGGTGGAATCGCGCGGAGATCGACGCCTAAAAATTTTGCAATCCGGATTTCAGCTTTTCCCCCGGTCTCGCTTCTGCTCGGATCCGAGAGCAGCCATGGGAACGAAACCCTAGCTCTCTTCTCTTCTTCTAGCTTCAAGATCAACGCACAAAGCCCTAGGTACCGTCGCTTCCGTCTTTCGGGCTGGTGCGTCGAGCCTGCGGAAATTCAGATCATGGGCGGCTGATTTCCGGCGGAAGAGAGTAGCTGTTCCGGTGGACGCGTGCGTTCGGCAGCAGCATTAGTTTTAGGAAGCCGTTGAGATTCGGGGGAGTTTTCCGGGGGATGGATTTGTGAGGACTCGAGCTCGAGCTATCCAGCTCGCGCAGGCTCTTTTTTTTTTTCTTAAATCTCCGTCGTCGTCGTCGTCTCGTGCGATACGTCTTTGCTTGCATACGCCGTCACGGGCACTGGATGAGCGGCTTGGATGGTCGCCCCGTTACTTGAGATAGCACCATTTCTAGCTTGGCTGGGCGAGTGGTTCGCTTCGAGCGGATACGATGTTTGAAGCTATACGAGTCCTAGGTTTATTAGGGAGGAGTGTCCAATAGTTTGAATTGCCTTTTGATTGCCGCCTGATTATTGACATTCAACTGTCATAGCTTCGGGTTTTGGCTTCTGGTGGTTTTGTCGATCGGCTTTGTCTTGGAGGACGACAATTACTTGAGTGTGCGAAATGAGCTCAGACGGTGGAGATCCGTGCCTGTCGGATCAGCCCGTCCAGTCGACTAATGAAACAAAGTAGAGAACCAATCTTCAATTTCAATTTTTGATGGATATTCTATGGCATTTTAGCGCATAACACTCTGGAACGATAACAAACTTTCTCTAATGATGGTTCAGGAAGGCAAAGATATCATATTCACGGGAATTTCTCTTGTTTCTGAGTGGATTGGATATTTGCAGGAATTTGCCTCGTGGATTCGACGAATCAATTCTTGCGTAAGATCCTCGTGTTTCATTTACATTTACGACGTGATATTGTAAAATGCAGAGTTTTGGCTGTTGTATGCTATGTTTGGCTGCAAGGATGCTAGGGTTGACTATATGTTGTTCTGATGTGCATCGGCTTTATTTGCTTAGTGATTTTGAGGATGCTTCCCAAGACCGGCAAAGGACCTCTGGCAGTTTTTTGCTGCAAGGTTATAGGCGAAATGAGTATGGATCGTCCCCACCTACGAGAGGGGATGTAAGTAATTATTCTCGGGGAGTTCATGGTAGGTGGGATAGTCGCTCTTCTGGATGGAGCGATAAAGACAGTGACTCGCAGTCTGATTGGGATTCAGGTACGTATTGAGATATTCCGCAATCCATGTAGGCTCTCATTTGGAAAAGCATCTCTTGTTGGACAAATTTGGTAGCATTTTGGGTGACTAATTGAGTGCAAGTTTCAGTCAATTTTACAAGTCTTTGTTAGTTGAGGTGCTCTCTTACATTCTGATAAGCATAAACACGAATATGTTTTCTCTTCTGTGCATACTTAATTAACAAGTGGTAACGGCAATTTGGGCACATTGTTGCGTTAATTGCATTGCAGTTGAGGTGTTCCCAGTCCATTTCATTTCTCATTCACAAAGCACATCTCTTCATGCAGCTTTTATGTTTGTGTTATCTGTAGCTTTTAAGCCGAGTGTCAGGGCACATGTAGTAGTATATATCAATGGCATCCAGCTTGCTTACAAATGCACAGTACTTTCTTGATCATTGTTCTTGTAATTAACCAATCACAGGGAACTTCGACATACTTCACTACCAACTAATTTGTTCTTCTAAGAGACAGATTGCTCAACATGTACTTACAAAGAACTTTAGGATGGTTCAGGATCCCTGTGCATGAGAATATAACAAATTCTATGGTTGACATGCATTTGGAATTGAAATAATTGGCAGAATGCTTATTTTTAATCCTTTCACGTTTATCAAGTCTTCTGTCCTTATGCTTGATGAGATGTCATTTGACACCTCTGTGCAGTGATGGCTCTTGAAAGTGCCATCTGATAAGTTCTTGCTCTTATCTTTCGTTCTCTGCTTCTAGTTTTGCAAGTGGATACTCAACTTTGTCATAAAAAAATTGTACCTAATCATATCAGCTCTCCTATATTGTACTTCTAGTAAGAAAGTTGAGAATAATTTGACCATCACATCCTGGGGCAAATTCCTATCGCCCTCACTAATTCACTCAGAATTTCTTGATATGTATTGGCTTTTTGCAGTCTTTGATCTCTTGTTAAGTTCTGTTAAGGTGCTGCCAGAGGATTAGAATCTTCATCGATTAGTTTATCTAGAATTGAATTCCTGCTCATGGATTGCAGATACAGGAAAACGTTATGCCAATCCATCACGACGGGGTTGGCAAGCCCCTGAGCATGATGGACTTCTTGGCAGTGGCGGTTTTCCACGACCATCAGGGTACACTCCTGGGGTGTCAGCTGCAAAGTTTCGGCCTAATGATCACTACCAGCTTAATAGGACTACAGAGCCATATCACCCTCCTCGTCCCTATAAGGTTTCTTGCTGCTACCTGAGAATTGTTGCAATTTTGATATCTGCTTGTAGGATTTGGCAAATACCATGATTTACATATATTGATGCTCATGTATTGTATAGTGAATCCCAGTTAAGTTTTTTTTTTTTTGGTATATTTTCACTGGTAATGGAATCCTTCTTTTTCAGGCATTACCACACTCACGTAGAGAAACTAATGACTCAATTAATGATGAAACATTTGGGTCATCTGAATTTACCAGCGAGGACAGAGCAGAAGAGGAAAGGAAAAGAAGAGGTTCCATCTCTCTCTCTCTCTCTCTCTTCCTCTCTCTCTCTTCCTCTCTCACTCACACACACACACACACACACACACACACACACACACACACACACACACACAAACACACATGCACACACATGAGACTATGCATGGACATTCAAGCATTTGGCAGTGGCTGTAGAATGATACTTTTTTGTCCTGTGTACACTGTTTTAGTACTTTAAGTGGCTAAATGCTCAATTTTCTCTTCTCACACTTCTAATTTTTTTGCTGGATTTCTTTCAGCTTCATTTGAGTTAATGAGGAAAGAGCAGCACAAAGCATTCCAAGAACGGCAGAAGAATGGTTCAGAGAAGCATAACAATGACTTTGATATCTCTACACTTATGGACGACTCTACAGATCCGAATAAACAACTGAGCACGAGCAATGAATTACATGAGCCCAAAGAACCAAAAGCATCCAACATTGAATCTGCAAAACTATCTTCAGGATCACAAATTGCTGGACCCCGACCACTTGTGCCTCCTGGATTTGCAACATCAGTCCAGGATAGGAAGTCAAATTCAGTGGAGGTATTTTACCTTACACATATGCGTCAACTCTTTGTAGATGATTTTATCTAACTGCTCTATATATTGGTTGCTAGTTGTATGGCAACTTCTCGAGGCTTCTTTTTTGGCTATGTAGACTAGGTTGTTGTTGTTCCTCTCATGATAATTCAAGTGATGTTAATGTTTTTTCCAATTGTGTGGCATATTCTGTGCATGGCTTTTGCAGCATCTTCTTTTCTATTTGGAAGTAGGTATTTGGAAAAGAGCTGAGAAGATGTACAAATTTGGAGGTAGTTATTGTAGGATGATTACTTGCATAAGTCTAATTCATTTAGACAAATTACAGAACCACTGTCATCCTGTCATCCAAAGCAGGAGATAATTGACACAAAGAGGTGAAATAAGATTTTCAACTTGTGTGTTTTGACCAATCACAAGTTTTCCTTTAGTTTCATATCTCTTCATTATAGGTAGCAAAACTTTTCTTGATTTACTTGTCACAGAAGATGAGCTTCTTAAATTCTTCTCTAATCAAGACTAAGCAGGTTAACTCCTGAACAAAGTTCTAGAAACGAAAAATCTTTAGTGATTACTGATATTGTGGCAGAATTTTTTATCCAAAACCTTAAATTATTAAGTAGAGGAAGACTTATAACCATGTAGTTAACGATGTGTTATTATACTTAATGCTTCCCTGCGTGTTAAGTCAGTTTTTTACATGGTGGCATGACTTGACTTGATATCATGAAATGGGCGCAGCTCTTATTTTGTGTGAGCCAGTTGTGAACACATCACAGGCAATGAGTTTTTGAGGAGAATGCCAGGATCTGAACTCTTGACTTGTGCTTTGATAATTGATATTATGTTAGAAAGCTTAAGCTATTATTAGGTGGGGAGAAACTACATGTATATAGGCACATTATAGATTTAGGGTTGTACTCCATGTTGATATTTTGGTTTATCTTCTTGCAGGTTGTCATTTAACTAAGCATTTTCTATACTGCAGTAGAACAGTGGTACCATTAGTTGTTTGTTTGCTTTTATCTATTTCTTTATTTAAATATTAAAGCTGAGATACCGGCAACTGGATAGTGTTCTCGCTATGAGATTTGAATCAATTATGGTGCTCAATAATTGTTTATGGTTTTTCTTTTCAGTACAATCATGGACATCCTGCTAGCACACTGATCATAAATTGGCATAGAGTCATGCAGTTATTTCATGACAAAGACTAATCGTTGTGTTCCATAACGAGTTCATTTCTCTTCTTTATACCTAGGTCAAGACTTCAGCACCTGATGGTAGCATCTTTAATGCGAGGGATAATATCGTGTCGAATGGCTTGTACGATGGTCAGAGGGATAAGGAAACAGCTGATCAAATGAGTCTGAATGCAAGGCTGCATGTAACCCCAGAACTCCAAAGTTCAGAGATGGATAAGAATGAAGTCATCATATCACCTGCTTTAGATATTTCTAACCGGACTCTTGGTGGGAAGAAACTGTTAGGAACTTGCAATCTTTCAGAAAATTCAAAATCTTCAGATATTGGGCAAAGCATAGACCTTGACTCTCAGGAGGCAGAGCAAAACAAAATTACGGATCAATCAGATCATTCCACTACAATTCTGGAAAAACTTTTTGGTAGTGCTTTATCATTAGAAAGTGCTGTCTCATCTTCACATACTGAGGTACTAATCATCCGGTTATTGTGTATCTGTTTTGTAACTTTGATGGAGGATGGTTGTGCGGATTGCATGCTTAGAGCCTGATAACAAATGAAACCATGAGGCAGTTCTAATAGGTTCAGTTAAAGATTCTGTTATCTAAAGCATCTGTCTCATGTCAAATAATGTTTGAACCACGAACCACAGGATCCTCATAGAACAGGAATGAAACAACATGTTCTGTCATTAAGAGGCAACTAGAGAGGGGTATACGTGGTGCTTGTGAGCAGGAGAATTAGCTCACATACTGTTTAACATTACAATAAAGACTTTATAGACTGTTGTTGACTGATAAAGTGCCATTGTTGGTAGACTTGGCAACTGGGAAAGTGTGATTGTGCATCGTGCTGGTCATTAAGGGAAGTTTGACAAGATCTAGTCAAATGGAAAATGTGATTGTGTCTAAGAAGAGTCTAACTAGATCTTTTTGGTGTTGTGCATCCCTTGAACTTTGTGAAATACTTTCCTTGTAGGACATCGCATGTAATCCTTATTATTAACTGGAGGCCGAAATTTACTAGTACATATTTGGTTGTCTAAAGTTATTCTGGAACATTTATCTAACTGCAAAAAGGAAAACTTTCTGCCTAGTGACTTCATTGACATATTTTACTGCTTCCTTAGCTTCAAGGCACTAAAGGTGATGACGTATGGAGCTCTCACAGTAGCCACTCTTCCAAATTTGCTCATTTGTTTGTTGAAGGTGAGGCTGCAACAGTATTCGGGCCTAATGCTGTTCAAGTTGTTGCTTCGAATTTTGAATGTGTTATAAACATTGATGTTCTTTTAATTTTGCTGCAGAAAAGAAAACTACGGACGATACCTTATCTGGAAGGCCCAAAGACTTGCTATCATTAATTGGTGTGGGTGAAAAAGGTGAATCATTGGTTTCTGATGTGCAAATGCCAGAGCAACCATGGTCAGAGAGTCTCTTTTCAAGCTCTCAACCTAAAGATAAGCAGATGATGAAGGGCACTGCGTCTGCTGCAGTTGGAAGTCGCCAGCAGTTCACCGATCGCAAACCAGGGGGAGTTCCGGCTGTCCTTACATGTGAAGATCTTGAGAATACCATCTTGTCAGAGATTAGTGACGGTGGATCAGACCCGCAGCAGCCTTTGAAGGCTTGGGATGGCAATGAGGCAAAGGCTGAGCAGCCAAGAGCCAATGTTGATAATCTTGCATCCCAGCACCTCCTTTCCTTATTACACAAGGGAACGGAACACAACAATGTGGCACTGTTCCCCAGTTTTGATGCTAAATTTGCAGATAAGGTGGACACTCTTGAAGGAGAAAGGACCAGCAATTTACCGGGCG
Source organism: Eucalyptus brandiana (assembly GCA_014182725.1). Taxonomy (NCBI): domain Eukaryota; kingdom Viridiplantae; phylum Streptophyta; class Magnoliopsida; order Myrtales; family Myrtaceae; genus Eucalyptus; species Eucalyptus brandiana. The sequence continues at coordinate 857,006 of CM024672.1, read as the reverse complement.
ACTCTAAAGAGACGAGTGATAGTCTTCCTAATTGTGGGAACACGTTGACTCTTGAAACTCTTTTTGGAACTGCTTTCATGAAGGAGCTGCAGTCAGTTGGAGCTCCAGTCTCTGCTCATAGGAGTTCTACCGGGTCCGCCAGAGTCGAACCATTCAACCCTCATGGATCTTCCCATGGTGTAATTGATGAAAGTATGCTAGCTTCTGCAGAAAGTGAAGCTATATCGAGCAGGAATATTCACGAAAGCAATGGGATGGCATTGAATAGAAGTCATCAATCTAATATGGACATTACAGAAGATCGTTTCTTGAAATTTGATCATTTCCGAACTGAAGTAGATACTCTTCAGCTACAACCTGAAGTAGGGCCCAAGCTTAGCAATTTTGACAGGCCAGCTGAAATTCGGCTTCCTGAAGAGGATAGTCTGATAAGTGTTAGCGATCCTCTGAATCTGCAGGGCTTAATGGCTGGTCGGCATCCTGATAAAGCTGAGTTGTCCTCCAGCAACGCGCCATTTGATGTTGTTGAAAACTTTGCAGCGCATGGCATCTTCAAGGAAGAAAAATATGCTAGAGAGCAAGTACCTTCGCATTTCCATCAAATTCCCTTCAGTAGGAGGGAGCCGGATATTCCGTTTTCAAATGTTCATGTTCAACAATCTTCTCCTCAGCTTCATCCCCACCGTCTGAACCACGTTGGGCCAATGTTTAATTCTCTAGATTCTCATACTGTTCATAGTAATGCTCCAGTGAAGATTGCAGATGGTATTCTCCATCATGATCAACCACTAAATTACCAATTTCCTGCAAATATGGTCCGCCCTCAGATGCACCATCTGAGCAGCGGATATCCTGGATTTGATCCTCCAAGTCATCATCCTATGGTGCAACAGATGCATCTGCCACCAAGTTTTCCTCCACCACATCAGTTACAGGGATTTCATGGTGGGCCCCAGGTGACTCATCTGAACAACCAGGTCTCTGGACTTATTCAGGAACTTAACCCGATTCAAGGTTTTCCTTTTGGTCAGAGGCAGCCAAATAGTGGAATACCACCGCCTGGTAAAGAAACATTCCCTTCTGTGATTTTGTTTAATGCCTTCTCTTTACCAAATTTAGATTCATGGCGTTTTCTCTGGGACTTGTCAGGGTTAAAATGATTTTCGGCAAAGCACTTCACTAATAATGGAGGTGCTTGGTATCTAAATGCGTCCTTTGGTCATTTGTATAGTGTCATGTTAATGTGTGACCCTTTGTCATATGGAATACCTTGTTTTCTAAAGCATCGATAATAAATAAATAATATGAGGATAGTTAGTGTGCTGAAAATTGCAAAATTTCCCCACTTTATTGCTTAATAAGTGCACTGGAGCACTTGTCAATAAGACCCCATAATTATTCTGGAATCAGGTGTCCCACTTGCTGAGGGTTGTTATCATACCACCCTTTGCTTACAGTATTTGACTCCCTGACAGTTTAGACGTTAGTCCTTGTTCTGTTTGGCCTAGTTGATGCAAGTCTTGTTAGGTGTCACAGCTGTCATGATTCAGATAAGTTAAGTATTGTTTTCTTTTATCTTGTAGACCTATCATTCAGACCAATAATCAACAGCTTTAGAATCACTTTTTCTATATGCATAAGCTGCCGTGAAGGCTTTTTTTTGCCCCTTCTTCCTTGTTGGAAGTTAATGTTGGATCCAAAGTGAGGTCTTGCCTGTGTGTGGATGATTGTTTCACTGACACCTCCTTTTGTTTCGAATTATTCAGCTCCTGAAGCCAGCATTGGAAACAACCATCCAGAAGCATTTCAAAGGCTTATTGAGCTGGAGCGGCGGGCAAATGCAAAGCAGATGAACCTTGCCGCCGCCGCCGCCGCCGCCGCTGCCGCTGGCCATAGCCAGGGAATGTATGGCCGTGATATCGATATGGGTTTTCGTTACAGATGAAGATTTCAAGCATCGATTTAGTGTGCATGCCAGTGTACTCATCTCTCTCTCTCTCTCTCTCCCTCTCCCTCCCTCTAGCATGAAGGACGGGGTTTGATATGCGTATTATAAAATGGACAGATTTCGTACCTGGTTTGCATTTTGGATTTCAGCTTTAAATAATGAAAAGAAAAAAAGCCAACAACTGAAAAAAGAAGGGTTAGTTTTTGGTCTTAAAACCAAAGCCCTTTTGCTAAAACATTTGCCCCCTCAACTGTCAATTGTTAGACATTCTAAAGCCAGCAACTGAAAAAAAGGAGGGTTAGTTTTTGGTCTTAAAACGGAAGCCCTTTGGCTAAAAACCTTTGTCCACCCAGCTGTCAAATGCTAGACATTCTAAAGCCAACAACTGAAAAAATAAGGGTTAGTTTTTGGGTCTTAAAACCAAAGCCCTTCGGCTAAAATCTTTGCCCAATCAGCTGTCAAACCCTAGACATTCCAAAGGCTGGGTAAATGGGAATGACCCCACTGGGTCCGCTAACTTGCAGGCTTCCTGAAGAGAAATGAGGAGCTAGATCATGCGAGGCCGAGCCCAAGGATTAGGTCGTACGTAATCGGGTCTGGCTTTATTGTGATCTCATACGTTTGGCCGTGCCTAGTCAACATATTGTTGGGTCGTTATCACTGGATGGAGCTATTCGCAGCAATTATTCTTTGCGTGACGCGGCAATGCTCGGCTCAGTGCGTTGGATTGCATAATGCACGCTAAATTATTTTTGTATCGATCGGTCAAACAAAAATGAGATCCGCACGTCCACACCTAGACAAAGACATAATTAAAGCCTACCCATAATAATTCATCCCCGGAAGAGAGCAGCACGCAACTTGAGAGGAGAGGGATGAGATGAGATGAGATGAGATGAGATATGATGTGGAGTCTTTTTACCGTCCACTTGCGTACTCCTGTTACTTCGCTAACTCTGCATTAGTCTTTAGAGGCAGGCGTCGCAAGAAGAAAAAAGGATTAAAGCTCACTGGGGATGCTGACGACGAAAGAAAAGAATTGAAATTCCGTAAATGAAAACGAGGCACTAATGTCAGAAACATTGATCGCAGCTTTGAAGTGGGGACGGCGGCGGCGGCTTGTTTCTGACTTTTGACTTCGTTGTCCGAAGGGATCAAATTCGAATTCTTGCTCCTCCAAATTCGGTCTTTCCAGTACGAAAGTTGGGGGAAAAAGAAACATATGAAAACTCGAAAAGCCGTCCACGTTCGAAGTATTACGGCCGTGTGTTGTGTAAAGATTAGCTCGATGCGTAGGCACGTCGAGAGGTTTTTGACTGCTGGGGCCCGTTACTTGAGGTCCGACTCGCCGATGGGCCCAACCCTGGCCGTGGCACCACGCGCCCTGAGGCGCCTGTGTCCATGAAAATAATCGCCTGAGAATGCTAAAAAAGAAGGCATCTCTGCAAGTGTGCAACCACCTAAAAGAAAAGAAAAGGAAAGGTGAGTTTTAGTGCCCAAGAAATCATGTCGAGCCGGACTTATTTTTCCTCAGCGGAAAAGCTCAAATGGGGGGTACCGAATTGCTAGGCAGGGCCTAAAAAGGTACAGAAAAGATGAAGACAAGGATCGGCTTGACTGAGTGAGGCCAAGCCGGGGGCGGTGAAGGAAAGCCAAAGTGGTGGCCCTGTATCAGAATTTTTTCTGACAAAAAAAAGTTATAAAAAAGAAGGGAAAAAAAAGGGTAACCTCATTTAAAACGCCTCTAGGATTCTGGTCTGCATGTTTTTTTAGGCACGTCACTCTGCTCATTAACCCGTTACCATCAATAGTAGGATATACACAACCTGAAGAATGCGGTGATAGTTCCATGGTTGCCTACTACCTGATGAACGAGGAACTAAATTTCTCGAATTGACCCGTGTTTTCGAGATTCTTCTATGCGCAGCTGATGATGCTGGTCGCATGTGAGACTGGTCCTGTGAGGAGGCGAGCATGTACAAGTGGCTGATGGGACCTTCAGAGGGCCACTTTCGTAGAGGCAGAATGTGACTGGTAGTCGATATCCAGCCTAATCGATTAATCATAGGCAGGATGCATGCACATTTGATACCTAGCAGGATGAGATTCATTAACAGACGGATATTGATTATTGATTAATTACATCACGTTGTCACTGTCACGTGGTGTATTTGTCGTGTAAAATTCTCTCATTTTATTTTTCGTGACTCGAGAGCCTCATTTATGATGTTGAGGGAAACAAACAAAAAAGAACCGACTCCTTTACCAAAAGAAAACAAAAAAGAACCGACTGATTTCAAAACCTGTATCGGGCTACAGATGGAGAAAAAAGGAAAAAAAAGATTAGAAATGGGTAGCATGGTGGCGGATTAAAAATCCTTGATCTAACATATGGAGGAATGTAATGCACAGGCACCAGTCAAGCCGAGTAGGATCTGAGTAGGATCGGGGAGAAAAGGGTGGCTGTTTCACTGTGTCTTCCCAAATTAGATTTGATGGACACCCTTCGCTCCCCCACTAATAATACACTTCAACATGCGTACGTACTTGAGCCCTCCCTCTCTCTCTCTCTCTCAACTTTTCTTCTTTTTTTCTCTCTCTTATTCTGCATTTCTTGTTTTGATCCGGATTTTTGTGGACACAGCCATTGAACCCCCTCTGTCCATACGCCTCCATTCTTTTTCAACATCCCCATTATTCCATTACGTCTTCTCTTCACTTTCCATTCAGAACACCCATTTGCTTCCCTCTCCCTCCCTCTCTCCGTCTCTCTCTGTCTCTGTCTCTGTTTCTCTGTTGTTGTTCACATTCCACTCCACTGACTCACCACCAACTTTCTCTCTTCATCTCTAGTTTTGATCTACACATACCTTGATAAGCAGGGTATTGAAATGAAGGTCTGATTGCCTCTCCAGGATCTCAAATGTTAAACCTTTTAACACTTAATTGTTCTTTCTGTTCTGTTTCAGCTGAGGAACCATTTCAAGATTCCTTCTTTTTTATTCCATTGCTCTTGATTCTGCATGCAGCTTTTGTTGGGTTTGCTTTTTGTTTCATCTTCTTTTGAAGGGTTCCGATCCAGGATCCGATATTTGCTTTGTCTTAAATAAAAAGTTGCCGATAAAAGGATCCATATTCTTGAAATTCCTAGGAATGTTCTCATGGATTTGTCGTGAGTTATCAGAGTTCTTTTTCTTCTGAACGAGTTACTAAAGGGCTCTTTTCAAAAAGTTGATGGCTTTCCAAATTAGAAGCTTTCCTTCTTTTCGATTTATTGTGTCCAGGAGTTCAATTTGATATCGTGTAATTCGTCAACCGACATTTTCTGTTACACTGAGCTGATCTTCTTTGTTGGGTTTATTTTTCGTCGGTCATTTCAAACAAGTTGAGAACGAGAGCTGATTGATGCTGATACGGATCTACTGAATTGATATGTGCAGAAGCTCGTAATGAAGTTGGATCTACACGATGACAAGGCCAAGCAAAAGGCCATGAAGACAGTCTCTACTCTTCAAGGTTCTTTATCCCTTCTCCAGCTTCCTCTTCTTTAAATCATTCGATTTCCCTGTTCTCCTCCCTTAGACTTTTGTTTTATGGAATGAACTGGAAAAAGAAAACAGTGACTATGTGGGTTTGCTCGCTTGCTTTCTTCCTTTAATATTTATGGAGTTTCTTAGTAAAATAAAATCAAGCATTATTTCAATACATAAAGGTGGGATTTAATTTCAAGCATAAAACATGGGATCCACATACATTCCTTGGGACCAATTGAGTGACTCACCAAACTAAAGACAGCTTTATTTTCATGGGCCATAAAGCACTTCGCATTGATAAAGTCAATCGGAAACGATTGTTCTTCAATTTTCCCCTTGATTTGTCCAGTCGTATTTGTTGATTTTCTCATGCTACAGTGGATGATGAACTTAGAAAAGAACCGATAGTTTTCCCTTCTGAACACTATGTGTACCATTGTTTAGCCGAGGAAGAAAACTGTCCTGGAACAGTTCATTCACATGAATCTATTCTTTTAGGGATTGACTCCATCTCCATGGACATGAAGGAAAAGAAACTAACAGTGATTGGAACAGTCGACCCAGTGAATGTGGTAAGCAAGTTGCGCAAGTACTGGCAAACAGACATAATCACAGTGGGGCCAGCAAAAGAGCCTGAGAAGAAAGAGGAAGCAAAACCAGAAGAGCCCAAGAAAGAGGAAGCAGCTAAACCAGAAGAGGCCAAGAAAGAAGAAGCGAAACCAGAGGAGGGAAAGAAGGAAGAACCCAAGAAAGAAGAGCCCAAAAAAGAAGAACCGAAGAAAGAGGAAGAGCCGAAGAAGCCTCAGGTGCCTCAGCCTGACCCTGTCCTTGAGCTTGTTAGGGCATACAGGGCGTACAATCCTCAGATGACCACCTATTACTATGCCCAAAGCATGGAGGAGAATCCGAATGCTTGTGTCATCTGTTAATAAATAAAACAACGATGAGGTTTTGAGGGGAGGGCAGAAATTAATTGCTTCAGGTTCTAGCGGGTGATGATGGGAACTGAGTATCATCGGTTGTATAGAGAGGCAAACACTCTCATCTGAGCATGGGTCCAAGAATCGTTGTAATGTATATAAAGATTGCCTCATTTTTACTTGAGCTTACTCAATGGTATGCAGGGAGAATAAATAAAAAATTTTGTGGCCCCATCAGATATATAACTCTAGACTATAGAGTACTTTTATTTGATTTGTCTTCTGGTTGTTATTTGTTGGCCACTTGCATGCTAGAGCTAACTGATCGTGTTACATAAATCTTTTAAGGGAATTTTACTCAAGTCTAGGATGGTAAAATTTCCTATACTTTTTAGTCTCATCATATCAAAATGTTCTTGTTCTTTCGAAGATATCATTGCCTGGATCGCACTGCTATTTCAGTATCTAATATGGCATTCCTATGAATACAGGAGTGTTGTTATGTGACTTCTCATTTTTTAATTTCATCTGACATAAAGGGTGTTTGTTGGATGCTGAGTAATGCACCTGAACGAGAGAAACCAAGGCAATGTCTCAACTACCATTCATAAAGCGATGTCCTAACTACATTGGCAGCGTAGTCTCCGCCAGTGTTAAGTACATTTCAACCGTTTTGCATTGAAAATTCCAGACCAAGGCATGATGCCGACGGCAACTAGCCAAAATTTCATTGTCAAACAAGATTGGAATGGCCCATGTTACTAATGCCGAGTAACCCTAATCTCACATTCTTGTTAACAGTTCAATTCTAGTGTCCCAATGATTTGCGTTTTGCCCATTTCAAAAGGCGTTTAGTCCTCGATCCATCATTCCATCGAGGACGCAGATGATTGAAGGGCTTTAGCTTCTTGTATTGAGAATCCATGGTGGGTCAGTGTTTTATCTTAATGTCTTTATCTTCACAGAATCTCACCGCCCTTTACCTGTTGCTGATGTAGAATGGCTAACACGGCATGGTGGGATTTGACGGCGTCATGTTGAATGGACAGAAGCGAAGGCAGCTTCTTTAGGGACCATGCACGAAATTAAAATGGTCGGTCCAAAAAGTAGGACAAAAACTCATCTGGTTTTAATGAGCGGAGTAGTGATAACAGCATGTCTTTTCCTCAGCCAGACACTACTTTTCGTATAGAAAACTCCGCTCCTCAATAAAATTAGAAGAATTGCAGCAACTTATTCCTGTTTCTGCACAAATATGACGTGCCATGTGTGGGCTATGGCATGTGACTGAACATGACTCTGCTGATTCATTGATGCAGCTTTTTTGCCCCTTAGTGCCACCACATGGTACGAACTTCATGCAACAGCTCGTCGTTGAACACATGACGCCCAACAACTGCAACAACATAGGATGCTTTCGTCTTTTATTAAACAACCAAAGTTAAAGTAACAGATTTTATTACAGCATTCCCATTCCTCTTCTCGATTATTCTTGTCACTATGCTGGCATTTCTTAATTTGTTCAGAGTGCTTGTCAGGCGTGAGATGCTGATCTGTAAAGGCAAATTACAGCGACTAAATTGCCCTCTTGCTCTTCTCTTTTTCGTGGCAAAGCTCTGTCGATGTTGATGGCTAGGTCCGTTCTGAATACAAGATCAGCATTTTCCTGCAATGAGGTTCACTTTGATTGATCTCACGGTAAAAAGAATAAGCAAGAACCCAAAAAAAACAGTTGACGAAATCTCTCCACTCAACCAAAACGTCTCTTCTTCGTGCTTGCCCGCTATTGACTATTTTGTGCCAGCTTTGGAAAAGTTGCCGCCAAATGTGTTGGATAGTCACTACCCACGTCATTGCATAGAATGGTGGATCTTACGGCCCTGTGTAGAACAATTCCTACACGCCGGCGATTGGTTCCAAATCTGATATCAATTCTACATAGTTGTCCTCGAGATGTTGAATTCCAGTAAATCTTGTCTGGTAGAAGTCTCAAATTTAGACCACACGTATAAGCAAATTCTCTTTTTGCTGTCAAATCAAGTGACTCATCTTGGTGACTTTATTTCATGATGATTTATCCAACTAAGATCTTATCGGTAGGAATGATCAGTTTGAGAGTTTGAGAGTGGATAGATTCCAGAGCTGGAACTTGAAACTTATCATATTATAACAGGTTCTTAATTTTTGAACAAGGTACACCTAAGTGCCGGTTTTATATTTTTGTTCTTTTTTTTGGTTTATTTTTTTTTACAGCAAAATGATATGGGGTTATAAGTAATGAAACGATTTAAAGTAAAAGATAAACTATAGGAATCCTAATTTGCCGAAAACAACAATCCATAAAATGAATACGTAGTCATGTACCATTATAAACGATAAAAAGTTCAAATACATAGCATAAAACGTAAATTATAAAACTCCATTCTCCATTCATTCATAAAAATTTAGGGAAAAAGGAAAGGTTGGCAATGAGTTTCGAGGAATGACAAAGGATGAAGGAGTGTTGAGGTTAGAATTTAGGGGAAAAAGAAATTAGGGTTTTGGCTTTTAGCTTATAAGGCTAGTTTCAAAACATAGTGGTTTGGTTCGGTTCCAGGGTGGGTATTCACTCGAAACTTAATCCTAGATCGGTTCCAATGCGAACCGGTTCCTAGACGTGTTTTTTGGGTAGTGCGGTTCGATTCTAGACGAGAATTGGTTTGGTTATGCACCCCTACATTTCGGGTCAATAGGCAAGCTTGGCTTGGCTGCAAAAAAATTAGGCTCAGCTGGACCCAATCTCCCTCGTCCAAGTCCGGCGATGATTTAGAAATTTGAAAGACTTGAGCGATCCAAGTGGACGAACCGTGTCTAACAAGAGAGTTGCTTATCTAGGCCAATACACTGGGAAAAAAAAAAAAATTAAGGGATGATTCCTCAAAACACCCTTGAACTTCGACATCGTTGCATAATTATCCTTGAACTTACCAGTTACCCCCCTCAATTATGAAACCATGCACATTGCACAATACCCCCTAAACTTTGAAAAGTTACAGACGGACCCTCTGACCTATAAAACCGGAAAGGGTTTTTCTCCAAAAATAACCTATGTTGCGCTGTTGATGAAGTTAAGAAAATACATAGGATGGATGGCTGATAAAGTTAAGAGAGTTTAGTAGAGGTTATTTTGGTTAGGAAGACTAAGTAAGCAAAACTTAACCACTATCCTAATGAAAATACTGCAACAAAAATTAAAACAGATGGGCGTCACTTGTAATTTTCCAAAGTTCGGAGGCTATGGCGCAACGGTGCCAAAGTTGGGGAGGGTAATTTGTAACTTTTTAAAAGTCTGGGGCAATTGTGCAGCAATGTCAAAATTCGTGGTTTTGAGCAATCAACCCCAAGGATTAGAATGGTAGGGATAAACCCAAGAATTAGAATAGTAGGGCCCCAACCCGAACCCACCTATTGGGCCGAAGGCATACAAGTCCTCTTCAAATAATGGATGGGCCAATCCGGCCCGTGATCACTCGGCCCCAATTGACCGGCCCACTTCCTCCGTGTGCCCTTGGGGAGAAAATGAGCCTTATGCCAAATTAGGCCTTTTAGCTCTAAAACTTTCTTAATAAACATTAATCTGCTGCTTCCGATACTCTGAACTCTCAAACTGTTGATGGGAACGACACAAGTTTTGGACCTTGGCGATAATAATTGCAATTTGTCCATTTGAGCTCCAATCATATGTTTTGGAGACTATTTGATCGGAAATCGTTGACATGATGGAGTGTTGCATATGGCGATGATAGAATAGTCATGTCAGTGATTTTCGGCGAGAATTGATTGGAAGGATTACATTAGATTGTCGCATAAAGGTTTAGGACTAAATTAGGGGCAAATTTGAAAGGTTTAAGATTGAATTAGTATTTGGACTATAGAGTAAGAATTGATCGGGTAAATTTTCCTCTTTTTTTTTTTTTTTTTTTTTGCTCTTCCCATTTTGGAAGAGAGAAGTACGACAAAAGCTTTAACTTATTACACTTGTATCAATTTAGTTATATATTTTTCAATTGTGCCAATTTAGTTCTAATTCTTTTTATATTTTACCAATTGAGTCAATTTGGCCAATTTATGTTGGAAATTGCTGACGTGGGTGATGATTATCCAATGTGGTACAGTTGGCGCTGATATGGATATTTTTAAAATATATTTTAATTTTTTTTCCTTTTCTTTTTTCCCTTTTGTTTTTGCTAGTGGCCGGTTGCCGATCATAAGCCACAAGTCATGGTCGACGATGACCCACTTGCCTGGTGTTGCTTGGGTGAAGGCGAGGCACGCCTGGTCAGGCAAGGGTCGACCTTGCTAGATCTAGCAAGGCGGACCCTTGTTGGCACTTGCCTAGGCTAGGGGGTCCTCGTCAGCGCTCATCCTTGGCTATGCCATGATGGTCCTGTTAGTGCTCACCCTCGCCCAAGTGAGGCTCAGGGAGGCCAATCCTCGCTAGCCGTGGCCTGTGGTTGGCAGTCGGCAATCGGCCATTGGTAAAAAAAGAAGGGAAAGAAAAGAAAGGAAAAACGGAGAAATATTACCAAAAAATTATAAAAATATTTATATTAATGTCGATCGTGTTACTGTCATTATCCACATCAGCGATTTTTGATCTAAATAGATAGGATGGATTCAATTGAGAAAAAGTAATAATATTTATGACTATATTGACACAATTTAAAAGTCTTATGGTTGAATCAAAACAGATGCAATAAATTTAAGAATTCTGTTTTGTTTTAGACCTTTCCCCATTTTGGATTGTGTCAACGCCTGCACGTGGCACTAGTTCCTTATCATTCATCATGCACAGAAACAGCTGCCGATTCTACATGAAAAGGCGACGGAACAGAACCGTCAGCGTGCACAGAAACAGCCCCACACGGCAAGGAAAGCAAAATCAAACAGATGGACGTTCGTCAGGCCTTAGCTGTTTACGTGCGTGACGCAATCCAACGTGAATGGCTCCTTTCGTGCTCTGCTCAAGAGCGACTCCAACAGCGGTGGCGTGCGTGCTTTGGCTCGTCCGACCACGGAGACGTAAAATCAAAGCCCGCTGTCTCCTTCACACTCTGCAAAAAGGCAAGTTTGGTGTCTCTAAGTCTCGAAATGATAAAGATCACACATCCTTAATTCGGTGAAACTTTAAGTGCCCTTTTGTCAAAGCGTTGATTTCATCCGATCTTCTTGTGTCCAGAAAAGGGTTAGAATCGATCGAGGAAATCCGACCTACTCAAGGCATGCTGAGGGGACAGATAGACATACTTGGTCTATATTCAAATATCCTCGGGATCACATTTTTGGATTGAAGTAAAGTCATGATTTGACATGGTATAAAAAATAAAATATTTTAGTGACACTTCAAATCTTTGTGATTATTATTGATCGAACAAACCTAATCGGTTTCACTTTGGCTGGCTCATTGCTGAGTGCACATGTGAGCAGTGTGAAAGAAAATAATTTCATAATCGATATTTAGAGATAAAATAAGCGATTGATAAATATTTAATTTTATTTGTAAAATGACCTAAACTTTTATGTGAAAGTGAATTAAAGCAGGTCGAACTAATTGGCTCCTCCGACACTTATGTTATAAAAATCCAATCCACCGCCGACATCACCCGGGACATTAAAGCATGATTTTTGTCTATCGCAATAGACATAGGGTGCTCGTTGACTTTTGTCTAGATTTTGCATGATTTTCGGTATTTACAGGTGCAACCTGTTTGACTTACCATTGCCTTTCCGTGGTGACGTTTTCTAGGAACTTTCGCCTTGGTTCTGTTTAGTAATTAGTTTATGATTAATATAATCCTTATTTGCCTGGGTCAAAAGAAAACTCGCGTTGCTGATCAAGGAAAAAAAAGGAAAGACTGCGTTCTTTCCTTTTTTTCTCCAAATAAGAACGCTACTTTTGCATCTCACACTGCAATACTACAAAATAAGATAATACTAGGACAGCAAAGATTTTAAATAATGCATAGTACTTCATTGGCAATACCACAAACTAAGATAATACTAATACAACAAGGATTTTAGATAAAGCACAGTAGTTCTCGACGATATCATGATCCCACATATAACCATTGACGATATCATGATCCGACAAGGGTCGGACTCCGACGATGAGACTGGCGAAATTGTCCCTAGGAATGAAACCTTTATTAGGTTCCACTAAAAACTGAGCAAATGGGAGAAAAAGAAAATGGTGGCGTCATAAATCAATCCTAATAATTTGCGAAAAGCTTATTGTACGGAATCATGGCGACTTCAAGCCCTCGCTCGAACCAGGGGTTATCGAGGCTCTCACGAAAAGCGTATTGTACGCGATAATGGCCAAATTCAAGTCCTCGCTCGAACCAGGGGTGATTGAGGCACTGGTGAGTGAGGGGACATTATCTGGCGAGGAGATATCAAGCTCTCATCGCATTTTCTGGACGTAAAACTCAACCTGAGATCCCTCTTTCGCCAGTGTTTCTTATCATCACCGTTTTTATTGCCCCTGGACACAAACTCCCTAATCCTCTGAAGCGCCACTTCCACTGTGTGATCATCCATATTCGCAAAGCAAACCCTGAAAAACCCAGGCTCCGGGCAATGGAAAGAGGACCCGGGCGACACGTTGAGCTTCACATCCTTTATGATCACCCGCCACAGCTCCATCTCGGCATCGGACGTCGGTTCTTTCAGGAGGTGACGCAGATCCATCCACAGGAAAAGACCCGCGTTCCCTTCCAAGCAATTTATACCCTCTTGCTTGAGTCCTTCGACAACGTGACTGTGCCGCTTCCCCAACCTCCTTGAGTTCTCTTCTAGGAATTTCTCTATAAAGGCCTCATCAGAGAGCATGGAAGCAAGCAAATGCTGAGACTGCGAAGAGATCAACCCGAAACTCGACATCTTCCTTGCGCAGTTGACCACTTGATCATTGTAGGAATAGATTATGCCGACGCGAAAGCCGGGAAGCCCCATGTCCTTGGACAAGCTGTAGATAATGTGGACAAGATCGGGATTGCATTCGGTCTCTTGCATTACTTCAGCGATGCTCGTGAAGGCCGGGGACTTGAAGACTGTGGCCGAGTATATTTCGTCGCACACCATGTGGAGGTTCTTTTCGAAAGTGAAGCTCAACAGGCTGGTGAGCGTTTCTTTGCTCAAAGTGATTCCGAGTGGGTTTGATGGGTTCGTTAAGATCACTCCTTTTACGTTGATGTTGGCTTCTATGGCCTTGGCGTATGCTGATTCCATCTGTGCCAAGGTTACTTGAAAGTTGTTGGTGCTGTCACAGGCGAAAGGAATTAAACGTACGCCGGTGCGCCATCTTAAGTCCCTATCAAATCTGAGGTAAAAGAATTCGAGTACATGAGAATTAAATCATAGGATAATTATACATGAGAATAAACATACATCACAATTGTTGTGACAAGCTTTAGAAATTGTTTAGTGGTCAGTGTCAAATTTTTCCAAGAACAGATATCCGAAATCACCAGGCATGAAAATGTGAGAGAGTTGGTGGAAATGTAGAGAAAGAATTCATAGCAAAATATGTTAAGCGTAATCAAGATCTAACGAAAATTGTGAGACCAAAAGGTACGTCGCAGGAGGAGAATTTCAACTTTTTCTTCCGTCTTCTAAAGGTTTGGTATAATTAGGGGAATTTATTTTGGTCTGCTTGGAAAATTCAGGGCGCAGGGTTAGAATCTTTTCCATCTTTATGTTCGACCTCTGACTGCAGTGGTTAGCAAAAGTGAACTCGGTTGTCAAGTTTGAATGTTTTTGGAAATTACCTCGTAACTTCAAGCATGCGAGAAGTTTTGGTGGGGGTCCACTCAATTCTGCTATTATAAGCTCATCAAGAGGCGGTGTCTGTATCATATTTCTCTTCTTGACCAACGACTGTTGCCAAGTTTTATTAGCATTTATCCTCACTCTGACGTGACTACCTTCCCAGGTCAAAAGAGCGACATTTCTAGACTTGGAAATATATATATATGCCCCCCATTTAAGATATATTGGCAGCTGCGGAGTTTCGACCTTATGACCTCTGCGATGAGATGCCAAGGCTGAAGCAACTCAGCTGCCCACGGATGGATTCTAGACTTGGAAATAATGATCTCTCTTACTATGGAGGAAGCAATTCCTAGCGGAATCTGAGGCACTATTTGGGCAAACATAATTTCCCAGGACTTGAATTCTGAAGCTTTCCTTTTCTCTTCCCCATTCGATTCAGATGAGCTGTTCACCAGAACTTACTTTTCTTCGTTGACTATCTGTTAATATGCCATTTCTTTTCAAAGTAAGGGAAATAAATGGTTTGTGCCAGGTATTTTTCTGCAGAGTTTTATTATTTAAACCCTGCATGGACCCTACTACGTGTTTTTCGGATAATTAATTGAGGCTTTACGTGAGTTAACCACTACGTAAAATAATATAGAGAGCAGAAGACTAGATGGGAGCTTGAACTTACGCTGGATAATACGGGGAAGGAACGAGGAAAGCGTCTCCACGATCAGCCAAGCAAAAAATGAGCGTCTCGCTCGCTCCGGTCGCTCCACCGCTCATGACAATACGGTCCGGGTCAAATGTGGCCTTACCACGCCGAGCCCTTCCCATGAACTTGGCGATAGCCTGAGAGAAGCAATGTAAAGCCCTTCTAGTAAGTAACAAAGGCAATATCATCTCCTTTAAGTTACAGAGACGATGTTTACTCTTTGGCTGTCTCCACTTACTTGTCTGAATTCCGGGAGGCCGTGATAGTCCTGGAAAATGGCAACGTCCTTGAACGTGCCAACCCCGTCGGGAGTGCAAATGGATGCCGTAGGATTGTTCTTTATCCACTCTTCTATCAGATCGAAGGAAAGCTGCAAATGATAACGCAGAACAAGGCGAAACTGGGGACCGTTAACAAAGTCGTGAAGACATGCGTGTATGAAATGGACGACTGGGCAATGTATGCTAGGGTCTTACGGCAGCTTCATACATATCATAACTGAAAGCAGATTATCATAACACAGAGCTTTTGCCACTACCACACCTGATTCTCGGCAAGACCCATCTGGATGACTCCATCAGGATTCTGAGTCGGGTGAAAGGGGTTCCTGTCGTATGCCTTCCATCCGTCGAAGTATGGAGAATGCTCACCGTGCCCGCCATTCCTGGCAATCATCGAGAGCAGCGACGAGGGTTTTCTCACACTTGCGGGTTCCATTGATGTCTGTATGTTACAATTGTTTTTCCTTACAGAATAAGAGGCGAGCTACACTTTGGTCAGCTCTCGATCCTCGGACGATATTGAGTGGTAACACCGAGGTTAAACCGTCTATTTATAGAGAGACTTAAGAATGAAATGTCTAATATTCAATTTTTTTGGTCGGTTCCTAATATTCAATTCAAACTTGTTATCAGACACAACCCAAAGAAAAAGAAAAAAAGTCAAAGGATGTAAGAGACCGGAAGAATACGTTTCAAAGTATCACGCGTAACGGCTTACGTGTCATTTTTGACACCAAAAAGGACCATAGGCAAGTGAAAAGACTGTGGCCATCCTTTCTACATGCCAACGGGAAAGTGGGGATTGAAATCTCCACTTTAGAGAGTAGGGGTGCCAACGGGAAAGTGGGGATTGAAATCTCCACTTTAGAGAGTAGGGGGTGATGGGGGTGAAGATGATTTAGTTTTTCAACTTTTACAACAAAAGTCTGAGAGTGAATTTTAGAGTAAGTATGAAATAAGTTCGACTTAAAAAAAAAATCACAATGCTAAAATAGTCAACTCAAATGTGTTAGGGAGATCATTTGTAAATAAGGAACAAACTTTTTTGTTTGATATTCTTACATGATCTCAGAATTAGGCTTCCCCATTGATCCTTCATGCCCTAAGTTTAATTTCACGGGCCATTGTTCATAAGTATTAGACTCTGTACACATGAGTGTGTCTTAGCTTATTATTCCCCGTCACTTGATTGTTCCATGTGGCTTTCTTCCATATAATTTTAGACTTGTTTACATGTGAGAAGAGATATTTAAAGAAAATTATACCGCATCACTTGACTATTATATTTGATTGGGCCTTATAATAAATATGTAATCTTCCTTCAACCTAAAAATTTGAGCATTTGGGTTGACTGTTTCAACAATTTCACTTGACTATTATATGTAAATGACTAGAGGGGGCGATAATGGAGAATTGAGAGTCGAAGTGAGATATATTCCGGGGTGATTGGCTTCATCTCAAACTCGTCTAAATGACGCTTAATTATTCTCCAAACTCGTCCTAGATCAGCCAGTAGTTTGACATAATACTTCAAAGCCAAATCAACTAAATAGTCAGATGTCCACGATTTAGCACCTACGGTAATATTATGAGATAATACCACAAAAAATAAAAAAATAAACAGGTACACTTGTAATAAATTCACCAAAAACTAATTTTTTGACTACCAAAAATTGTAATCCAATACACCTATAACAAATTTACCTTTTATTAGTTTTCATTAAATTTTATCGTTAAATTACTGAGTTGGATGATATGTGACAGTTAATGGGTATACATGTTTAGGGTTTTACCTTTCGTTTATCACTAGTGTATTAGTTTTGTAGTTGTTCGTGATATTAATTTAATTTAATGAAAACTGATAGAGGGTATGTTTGTCACAAATATATTAGTTTGTGGGTTTTTTGTGGTAAAAGAATTAGTTTAAGACAAATTTGTCACATATATTAGTTTAGGTTTTTGGTTATTAAAAAATTAGCCTGGATTAAATTTATTAAACACATACCAATTTGAGGGCTTTGGTGGTTAAAAAATTAACTCGGAGTAATTTTGTCACGGATATACCGGTTTAAGGTTTTTCGTGGTATTAACCCTAAAGTTATTTAAATAACAAGTTATGTTGCATGAAATATGTTATAAATCACAATTGTATATCAAAATAGTTGTAGATCTTAAATATAAGATTGTAAATGTTTAACATCAAACAGTCATAAAAGTTTAAGATCTAAACTAATAAATTAGGCTCGAAATGATGGTTTTTCGCCCCATTGCAAAATACATAGATAAATAAATAAACCAACAATAAACTTTAATCACTAGTGTGCCTAAGGTTTTACAAAGATTATAAGAAATTTAAATTTTTCAAATAAGAAGAATAAATGTCGCTTTGTACATGTTAAAATATTTCATATCGCTTAATAATGAGCCTTATATGTTTTTTTCTTTTTATATACATATAGTTTTTCCGCCCCTTGATAGCGTTGAAATCTTATGAGTTCTCTGAATAAGACATGATCACGCGGGATAACGTCAACACTTCAAATTCCAAGAAAGATCTATGGAGAAAGTCGAGTACCCAATGGGTTTAACCGTGATAAGCATTTTCCCTCAAGAGAGAGCGCGGGAAATTTCCACGAAACATGTGATAATGGTGCAACTTGAAATATGGCTTCAGAGAAACTTCCGCCCTGAAGCAAGAGGAGATGCAGACTTTGAACAGTTCCAGAGATGTAAGTGGTAGCCGGTGGCTGACGTCTTTTGTGGGCGGTACTTTGGCTGTTTTTCCAAAAAGCCATCTCTCGCAAGAGTCCCAACGCATGCCAGAGACTAGAAACTTGGAATGGAATTCCCCCAAGGACCAACTGTGCCGGAAGAAATTACTTGCACATGGTTCCCCACGTGTAGGGTACTACTCTTCCTCTCTACGATCCGCGTGTATAAAAAAAGTCCCGCTTCTCCATCGTCATCAAGTCAAACAACAATCTCTGCAACGCAAAGTCTTTGACAGAAATCGGCCGAATGACTCGTCCTGACAGAACCCTTGTGCCGGTTGTTCTCCCTTCCGTCCATCCCGTGTCGCTGCACCTCCCGCGAGAATGGAATGGAAAACGTGTTAGTGTACCGGGGCTTTCCCTGCAGAGGTGTGAGGAATTCAAGCCTAAGTTGAAACGATGACCGTCTCGTGCCCTGAATGGAAGGGTCACGAGTGCTGCTAAATACCGACCGACCGACCAACGAGGATCACGAGCTCGTCCTCCCCTCTCTCAACATCTTTCCTGCTTTCCGTCTTCCGTACTTCACTGTTTGCCTGCGCGTGCGCTAAGCTCAGATATTCAGTAAAAAGTCTCGCTAATTGGAATGAAGCCGTTCACTTTATATCGTTCGGACGAAAGAATGGAGTACAAGAAATACAATGAGCACGGCATCTACATAATTTGGAATATAGCTTACTTGCATGAAAACAAATGTAGAAAAATGTACCATAGAATCAACCGATACAATAGAGTGTTGGACGCAAATTGCGCAACCCCAAGATCTCCATAACCAGAACAAGAACATGCATAATTGAGTAGAAAGATTAACATTCTCCTCTATTGCCCTCCGTATCACTGGCTCAATGAGGCGGCCCCCCTCACGTGTAGCGTTAGGTAAACGCCCCTTAAGTGAGGATACATGTGAGAAATTAGAGTTAGAGGAGAGACTTGAAGACTATTTATAGAGTTTAGCCAGTCCCTCTTATTACGGGCCAGCTCAACTCGCCCACACTAAATGCAAATTTATATTAGACTAATTAACAAACCTTCTATCTCACCTTAGACCAACCCTGTTTTATGGTAACCATAAAAACAGTAAATTACAATATCAATTAATTTAGTCCACATTAAGAAAACTCTTACATAGAGATTACCATCGCCGATTCATCATCTAAAGAGTTATACTGCTTCTCATATCTCAATTATAATCGAGAATACGCGGATTAGCCTTTAATATCTCTCTCGTGCACATATGCGTGGGCCTCTGCAATAGAAACTTAAAAATGCTTGTCACGCTCGTGTGTTGTTCGCTCTGTTGATGTATTCAGCTTCTAAAATAAGATCATCTAGTGAGATGGCTGTTTGGAATGGCTTTTCATTTTTTGTCTTGGTTCTTCAAAGTTTGAAATCTAACTTTTATTTAAGGTTAAATAGAAGTGTAATTTCAAAAAGTGACACGTAAGGACGGTTAAACATTTTATAATTTTTAAGTACTCGAGCATGCTTGACAAAATTTCTGAAATAGAAATAAATTTCTGGCTATAAATTGATTTCTCAATTTCTGTTTCCTAGACGAGTTTTTGAGTAATTAAATGCATTTAATAACCTAATTTTTTTTGTTTCTGGAACAAAAATTTGTTTGATAATAAAATAAAATTTCTATTTCTAGAGACGGCAGTGGCCGTCATTCAGTGGTAGATGGCTAGTGTATGGCGTCTAGCAATGGGTGGTCGGCATCCGATGTCGGGCGTTGAGCAGCGGGTGTCCAACATCCGGTGTCGGGTGGCGGGCAGCAAGTGGTTGCCGGCAGGCGTTTGGCATCTGGCGGCCAATGTTTGTTGGTGGCAGTGGGTGGCGGGCGAGCAGCGTTTGGTGTCTAGCGCTTGTCGACAATGACGAGTGACGAGCGTTGGGCGACAGGCGTTCGATGTCGTTCAGCGGTTGCGGGCTAAATGTCGGTGGCGGGCAGCAAGCGGGTGGTGACTAGTAATTGACGGCAAGCTTTGGTGTCCCACGAGTGGCAGGTGGGCGGCGGGCGGCAACAAGAGTGGACGATGAGAAGAGTTTTTATTTCTCATTTTTGTTCTAGAAATAATAATAAAAAGCTAAAAATTTTAGCTTTTGATTTCTAGTCCAAATTTATTTATGAAATACAAATTTGTTCCAAAAATAGAAAAAAAATGAAATTGTGTTATCAAACGAATTTTTATTCTAAACCTATTCTCGGGGAAACAAAAAAACAAAGCAATAGAGAAATATTAATTTTATTATGCGCATCCTTAGAATCTCACTATTGAGGGAAAAAATACTATTAGATTTAGAACGAGTAGACCATATTTACAAAAAAATGCCTTAAAAATTTCAAGATCTATTTTACACCAGCCCAAAATTTGGACGCAAAACGCTAATGGCCTAAATGAAGCTATGATGATGCACTTAACTCGTAAGGTTTGATGGACGAAATGTCTTACAAGACTTGCCGATTAAGAAGGATGTTGGTTCACAGGATCCATTGATGGAATGCCCGATGAGCTCATCAATCATAAGTTTTCAATAAATAGAGTTAAAGTGAAAAATACGACATGTGGTGATAAATGATCGAACCAAACCATGCACGGAAGTTGAAGACCAAGTTAACGAGAATCCATTGATCTAGGAATGATTGTAGTTAATGAATCAATAGCAATTACGATAATTCCTAGATACCGGAAACGCACACATAGAAGCAACTACGACATCAAAAACCACGAAGAGCATCCTGGATTTTGGATATAAGAAGATCATTCACAACAAATTCATTTAAATTATATTTTGTCTGGATTTGAGAAAAGTGTAAAAAAAGTTCTAAATCTATTACATTGATGCCTATTTAATCTTAAACCATTAATTGATACCAATTTAATCATAAACTGTTTAACCTAAAACCAATTCAGTTCTTTTAGCTAATTTTAGTCGGATATTGCTAATGTGGAGTTGGCTGACTTACATGGCATTGCCGGCGTTGACGCAAATAATTTTTTTAATATAATTTTAATTTTTAAATTTTGATTAATTTTTTCTAGATTTTTTTCTCTCTCATTTTTTGTTTTGGCCATTCTTTTTCCTTTTGTTGGTGACTGGGCACAAGCGATGGTTGATCATTGGCCATGGTAAGGCGAGCAGGCCTTGCTTGGATGAGGGTTGCTGTTGCCCCCATAGGCGGGGCCTGGGAGGGCGAGGGTGAGCTTCAAAGAGGGCTCCCCTCCCCAAATTTGGCGAGGGCTGGCCCGGCCTCACCCTCATTGGGGCTCGCCCATGCCGAGCCGAGCTTCACCCATGGTGAGCGACAGTAGCCCTTGCCCAAGCGAGGCTAGCTCGCCATGCCATGGTCGATGACTAGTCATAAGCAAAAGGTAAAAAGAAAGGAAAAGAGAAAAATAAAAAATGAAAGAAAAAAAGAAAAAAAGTAAGAAAAATAATTAAAGAATCGAAAAAAAATATTAAAATTTTATTAAAAAATTTTCACGTTAGTGTCAACGGTATCACGTAGGCTGGCTTGTGCCAACTGGCATCCACATTAGTATAATTTGACCAAAAATTAGTTGGAAGGACCGAATTAACAACAAGTTAAAATGTTTATAACTAAATTGACACAAATGTAATAGGTTTTAGAACTTTCTTTAACACTTTTCTTGCCTAAATTTGCATTTGAACTTTGAATTAGGTTAGGTTTTCTAATTCCGGTATTTATCTTTGATCACAGAGCTTTCAATTCGTACTTTGTGAGATTTTTATTTTCTCTGTGTAATCCAGTTGTCTCTACTGATAGCCTGTGTTCAGTTTCAGTGATTGGGCAGGCCGCAGGCATGGCTACCAAGAACGTAAGCCATTTGTTGTGATTCAATAAATTCCAATGCAATTTCCTCATTTGTTTCCAATCTGCTACTTGCGCATTATTGTAGTAATCTCAGTTTTGAAAAATTCTTGCGACTTCAAGGCATAATAGAATCCATTTTACTTTTGCTTCAACGTCATATTTAACAGCTTAATTCTCCATCGCTTATCTTCGAATAAACTTTAATTACTGATTGAAACCATCGAGTTTCTAATAATCACAACTTGATAAAAATCATGTAACAAGTATACTTGACAATTATATTCTGTTTGTTTTGCTAAAAATATAACGTTTTTGGAAAATGCTAGGAAGTCATTTTTCAGGAAAATGATAATATTTTCTAGTATTCCTTTGAAAGCTGAAAATGAATTATAAAATTTTTTACACCGTTAGGTATCTATTTTAATTTTTTTGGAGAAAATTACCAAAAAAATCGAATTTTGTAATTATTTTATTTTGAAATTATTTTTCTTATTTTTCTATTTTTTTCCTTCCTTGAGATTGTTGGCCACAATGACAGTTGGTGACTGGTCACAATGACAGTTGGCGACTAGCCTAGGTTGAGCTCGCCAAATCCAGCGAGTTGGGTGAAGCTTGAGCCTTGTCGACCTCAGGCAAGGCTCGAGCCTTGCTCAGCTCGCCAAATTTGCCAAGGACCAAGCTTGCCGGACAACCATGGGTGAGCTCAGGCCTTGCCAACTTTGGTGAGCTGGGTGAGGCCTAAGTCTCGCTTGAGGCCGCCAAAGCCTCATTGACCTTTGGCGACCTTAGGTGAAGCTTGAGCCTTGCCCAGCTCATGCAACCCGTGGCAAGGTCGAGCTCGTTGTTAGCCAACGACCGACCAACCAACCAAAAGAAAAAATAGAGAGAAAGTTAAAAAAAGAAAATAAAAATAAAATATAATTAAAAACTGGATTTTTTAAAAGGATAAAAGGTGTTTTGGTGGAAAAAAGTGTTTGGTGTAGAAGTAGAAGAAAGAGAATGAAAAAGCGGAAAATATTTTCTTCACTTTAAAGGTGTTTTTTTTTTTTATTCGTGAAAAACCTTTTCCTTAACTAGTTCGGATAAACATCCCTCCCAAGTTTAGGAGATTGCGTTTGAAAATAAGCGAAATCTCTTTGTCGTATGGAGAGTGAATGATTGTGAAAATCTATCACGCCTCCTTCACAAATTCAAAGTATTTTTATTGGACTACAGGCAGAAAGATTTATTCCCACTTGGAGCCAAAGTCTGTCTCCCAGTCGATTTCAATCAGTACCTTTACCGAGTCCTTGTCCAAATTGCCAAATGGGTCAACGTATTTTATGTGGAATATGGTAGCCATTTGTCCTACGCTGACCCACAATCACTTGTAGGAAGACGTGCTGAGCAAACAAATCAGAGCGATATTAGACAGATATTAAATTACAAAATCGGCTTATAAAGTGATTGACTAACTATAAGCACGAACAGATAGGTTTGACATATACAAACACCCAACCATAAATATATGACCTGCATTACTTTGGAAATTAATTTTGTAAACCAAAATGATAGATGTGAAAAAATAATGTTTAAAAAGGCATATTAATTGATTGTCAAAGCATTAAAATTAAATTTCTAATATAGCTAACTATTTTGTTTGTGGGTCTCATATATGAAAAAATATTAAATCATTATCAATTTGTCATATCATTTAACGGACGAATTTTGGTACATGTAACATTGCTCAATCACAAAGACATAGCATGGTTCTTTTCGTATATATCATTCTGATGTCTTGAAAATCACCAAGGGCATCGGCATCCAAAATCTGATCCTTTCGCTCAATAAAAATTCTTGAGGAATTTGTAAGATACAAAACGTGCAATCCCACGATTTCTATAATCAGAACAAGAATACAAATAATTGAGTAGAAAGATTAACACACATGTTTTGGAATCCATCGTCCTTGATGCGGAAGCAGAAAAACAATGATCCACGCACAAGTCCTTCTCTTCTATTACCCTCTGTATCACTGACTCAATGAAACGGCTCCTCACCCTTTTGTGTTAGGTAAACGCTCTTTTTGTGAGTATATTTGTGAGAAATTAGGGTTAGAGAAGAGATTTGAGTACTATTTATAGAGTTTCCAATCAGGTCCTTTCGATATGGGCTAGGCTCAACTTGACCTACATTAGCTAGCCCCATATTAGATTAATTAAGAAATCTTCTATCTCACGTTATACTAATCCCGTAAAACGGTAAATTACAATATCAATTAATGTAATTTTCATTAGGAAAACTTTTAAATGATGAACATAAGCCACGTTTAAAAGAAGTTGCCAACGACAAGACTAATGGCTCCATGTTGCTTCTCAAGATGGGATGCTGGAAAGTCTGGATGAAACGAAAGATCAACCATTTTACCTACCTAATCAGAGAAATTAACTACTCAGCCTATCGCTTTAAGGTTGATCGGGGTGAAATCAGAGGGCCACCCAGACCACAGATTGAGAATTGAACATCGGATCGATCCACGAGTAGGTTCATGCAAGATGAAGCATGACACAAGCGACGCAGAAATATTATACATATACATTGTTTTCTGCATTTAGTAAATATGTTGATGCGATTGCGACGAAAAACAAGCACTTAAACGTCTGGCGAATCTCATTATACGTGAATACCCCATGCATACCCTTGCACCTACGCTCTTGCACAGCTGTCTATATTCCAGAAAAGGTCCAAGATGTTGCCTTCTCAATACGATTTCCCAACCTTCTTACACTCAACAGCTATGACCAGCTCAAACATTGGCATGTCAATTAGGGGTGAGCATAGTCTAGTTGGGTGATTCCTACCTTGAAATTAGGAACCTTCCACTAAGGATTGGCTCTAAAAAATTGGAATCGAAAATCGCCCGTTAATTCCATGAATGTACTTGAGAACCGGATTGTTGGTCCAGTCCGATTCCTAGATTCGTTAATGGAACTAGTCTCATCAAGCTTTACACACTACTGCAACATTTTCTAGTGAGTCAAAGTAAAGCAAAAACAAAGAACTTCCCTATTATTAATTGCAAGATTAGAAAAAAGATTAACCTCATTAAAAGTTGAAAGTCGAGATCATAAGTCAATAGAGGTTGAGCTTGAGAGTCGAGACTATGAATGAGAGAATGAGAGAATGATGGATAGATGACTAAAACGAGATGAGAGTTGAATGAGACAACCACTCCATTAATGGATATTGAGCTTCGAATTATGAATTTTAGGGTTTTCTTTTTTAAATTTTTGGTTGGAAATTTTTCTTGAAAATTAAATATATATTTATATATTATCGCTTCAGTCCAGATGGACAGGTAGACGATTTGACACCTAGAACCAGACCCATCAATATCAATTGGGAACTGCTCATTCCGGTGCTAATCCGAGCCGAAAGATCACCTCTTCTGGCCGAGAAATAAACAGGGGTCAATCAATAGGTAAAGGACGCAACCTCGACAGGATACCTTTTACACGTTAAGTCAGGACATACATCAAGTCTAAGCCGGAACCACAGCCTAATCCTGTGGAAAAAAAAACAATTTGTCTCGGACTTCCAACCCACAAACCTCGACAGTCAAATCTTTACTTTTTCGCTTCGGGGACAGAATGGCAGACATTGTATATTTTATTTCAGTCATTGCCAAGCCGTATAGACGACTCCCAGACAATCGTAATCACACGGATATGCCGTAAATCTGATGGTGAGAAATATCATACCGTCAGTCAACCTGATGTCTGTCGGCATCAAATAGGTCATTTGATATTTTTATGTTATGTTTATTCCACCCCTAAGAGTAATCCGTTCCTTTTTTTCTATTTTCTTTCCACGTGGAAAATGTCAACCGTATAATTGAGATTCAGTTCATTTCGTGGAAACAACTTCCAGAATTTTTTTTTTTGGATTTTTTGGTGCCTGTTTCAAAATATGAACTAATCATGAAAAATATTTTCTACCAAGAAAAAAAAAAAGTCTTCTTAAATAAAGAAAATGTTTTTCACTTTTTAAATTGGGAAAAACATTTTTCTTACTCACTCTCTCTTATCTCATGCCCTACTAGCCCTTTTTCTTTCTTTATTTCTTTTTCAAAACGTCAAAATTCTAATTATTTTTCTTTTTTTTTTCCTTTTATTTTTTTCCACCTTCTTCCATTGGTCACTAGCCACGGGTGAGCTTGAGGCCCATTGACGTTAGCCTTAGGCCTTGCTAGATCAGCAAACTCGTGGCAAGGTGAGCCTTTGGCTCGCCAATCTAGCAAGGTCTAAAGCTAGCAAGCTTGAGGCTCACCCTCATGCTCGATGATCTCTGGCGAGCTCGAGCTCGTCGCTTGCCAAATAGGCAAGCTAGTGGCGAGCTTAGCTCATCTTTGGCTGATCGTTGGCCATCACTATGGCCATCAACCGGCTAGAGAAGAAGAAGATAAAAAGAAAGAAAAGAAAAATAAAAATAAATTGAAAATCGATTTTAATAAATAAAATAATAAAAAATTTATTTTAAAAAAGTGCATAGAAAAAAAGATTTTCCTTACCGAATAATGAAAATTTCCACTTCATTTTCAAATTTCAGCCAAATACAAAAAAAAAAATAATTACATTTTCCCGAGAAATGGCTTCTCCGAAAACATTTTTAGAAATGCTATATTTTCTATGAAACGAATGAAACTTGAATAACTACTAATTTGCTACTAGATATCATGATTGATAAAATATCCATCGGTATATCGTGAAAATAGAAATGATCCAATTATCAATTATGTGATAATTTGTGTATATTGTTATGTTATAACAACATAAATGATAACTTATGAATTAAAATGAGTTGTTGTTACATATTAAGAGAAGAATTTTTTTAGGTAAATAAAAATACAGCCATAACATTTAATAAATAAATTTCATTTGGAACACTTTGTCCTATTCTATTAGGGAAAATTACTTAAAAAGTCCTAAACATATTATACTTGTGCCAATATAATCATAACCTTTCAATTATGCTAATTAAGTCCTAAATTTTTCATATTTTTCTAATTGAGTTATTCTATCTAATTTTGGACAGAAATTGCTAACGCGGATGCTAGTTGACATTTTTAAAATAATATTTTTCATTTTTTTAATGTTTTAATAATCTTTTTGATTTTTTTCATTACTTTTTCTTTCTATTTTCTTTGGAGTGAGGGTTGACAACCCTCACTGGCCAAAGAGAGGGCTCGCAAGCCTTTGCCTAGACTTGATGAGGGCCGCGGTGCCCTTGCTAGGCCTAGATCTGGAGAGGGCATTGCCGTCCTTGCTTAGAGCCCTCACTCTAGAAAACAAAAAATATAAGGTAAAGAGATGAAAAAATATTAAAATTATCCATGTTAGTGTCGATCGTGTCATATAGGATGTCCGGTGTCTATGGTAACAATCTTTAGCCAAAATTAACCGGATGACTCAATTGAAAAAATATGAAAAATTTTATAACTCAATTAATACAGTTAAAATGTTTAGAACTAAATTAGTGTGAGTGTAATATGTTTAGAATTTTTTTGGTAATTTTGCCTAGTGTATTATTGAGCATATCATTGCTTATCTATTTAGGAACTACCACAATAATTAAAAACGCTCTCTAAGTGTAATAATCGAATGACTTGTAATATAATAATTATAGACAAAGTGGTAACTTGCTTTATGATTCAAGAAAATCTTCGGTTGATTTCATTCTTATATTACTATTTACAAAAAGGAAGAGACTTGGGGGTCACGGACATCGGTCAACCAAGACGGTGGTAATTGACTATTTTTGGAAAAAGAAAAATTTCTAACGAGTTATCCACGTTAGACCCGCCTGTCCGGTGGTCTTCCATTTACCGTTTGATTTTTCTTCGAACATGTTCCATCTGAATGTCGCCTAGCACACGAGTCCTTCTCTTTTTCGCTTTTCCCAGTCTCCCTCGAGATTTTGACACATGGTTCGTTTGTCGTAGGGCCGGAAAGATGGCATTCTATTTATTACAATGGTTCTAAAAGTCAATTGGGCTTATCTGGGGGAAAAAAGCACGAAGTCAAACAGGACCAAAAAGTCCCCACCGGCACTGCTGGAAAACACGTTCATCTATTTGACCGATCTGCGCATTCACTCCTTTCCACGCCACCGCAGCCTAATAATTCTTCTGTTGACGCAAACACGGACCACCCTTTGTTTATTATTCACAGGTGACGGATGGGTCGGCAAGAATAGAGTTTGGTGAAAATAGAAGTCATCAGTGAATAGAACGGTCAACAATTTGCCAATTTGAACCTCCAAGAACCAAAGGGAAAGTAACGGACGAGAGCCTTCATTGAGGTTTGAGAAACTGATCGATAAAGTCATCGAGAACGAGCAATTGACAGAAGCATAATTGCTGGGTCGTGATATCTATGGCCCATAATTTAGGATTCTTGTAACTTCTTACATATAAAGGAGATGGTGAATAGTGTGATTTCTTGTAATCGGAACAGGATTATGAAGTTACTTATTCATTTAACTTCAATAACTTGACATTGTTGGCAATGATTGTCCTTGCTTCTGTACTTTTAAATTCCTTATAAGTTATTTTCATGTCCAAAATTAACAAAGGATACTTCATAACCTTTGTTATTTCATATCCATCAATCCATCTTCTAAAAGGATTTTTGCTATTTTGTTGATTTGAGGAGATTATGATGGCAAGAAGTAGAAGTCAACAAATCTCCCACAATGCCGCTAGCAACAACAATCCAGTCTTACAAACTAGCAAAGACGCTGTTGCACATTTTAAATCTTCAGCCGTCTAAAGAGTAGTAAAAGAAAATTGACACGAAGAAATCAATCTTCTAAGGCATCTTATTGAGAATCAATTAAGATATATTGCTCCAAAGTCCAATATGATGTCTCTCATGAGAAAATTGCTTAAAGAATATCAAAATTATAAGGCTAATTACATTGTGAATCACATGTCTTCCATGTGTATGATGTTGTGCTGAGGTCAGGCTCGTCCAATCAACCACCACTAATTTAGATGTCTCATTTCACTCTTAAGGAAAAGAGTTCACAAATTTTGCTTTTGATGGATTAAATCTTCAATAAAAGAGAGATTTGAAAGCTAAAGCTTTGCCGAATTACGTGAATTGGCAAATGTGAATTGGCAATGAGAGTGTCTAAGTATAAGTAACTAAATAAAGAAAGAAATAAAGGATCTCACGGTGACTTTACATAGGACTTGGCTTTAATGAAAAATATGAGTCAAGTGATGAATTTGACCAATATGAGAATAGTTGGAGCTAAAATGGTGCTCGACAAGTTTTATGTTTGTCCACCGTTAAAACTTGCCAGAATTTTAAAAAAGAAAACAATAACATAGGTTAGGGCTAAAGACAGTTAAGTTTACTCGTTCAATGTTAGTACATCGGACAAAATGTCAACTTGCTTTTGGAAGATGAACTGATTAAATTAACTGAAAGCCAAGTACTTCTGAGTAAAGAAGATGTAGCAAACATAAAATATTACAAGTGGCACCATTCATGGAGCTAACACGGTTAATTGTATTATTTTCAGGAAAACAATTTACGAGGCAATTAGACAAGGGAAAATCAAATTTGCCAAAAATGATTGATAACCTTTGGTTATTTAAATTAAAAGAATCAAATGATTTAATGAGTCGTTTAGCTCTTTTGAAAGGGCATATATTAGCGCCAAAAAATGAACAACTTTTGTTATTACTAACAATTGAGACAGACAGACTAGTTGATGAGATTAAAATTTGGTGAACATAGAAGGTATGAATGAATAGAATAGTCGAAAAGTTGAAACAACTTGCCAATGGAATCATCGATAATACAATGTGAAAGTTATTGACAAGAGCCTTTATCAAGACTTGAGAAGTTATTGAAGAAGAGCAACTGACACAAAAACATAATTGCTGGCTGGCGATTTGCTATAGCCACTAACTTAGGATTTTTATAACTTATCATAGACTAGTATTGCTAAATAATAGGAGATCGTGAATATTTTAACTTCTTGTAACATTAAATAAGATTAAAAAATTATTTATTCATTCAAATTCAGTAATCGTTTGTAACCGTCGAATTTGGGTATATATACCCACACCGCGCTTTCTGTAGAGACTCTCAATCCATTACAGAAATTTATGTTTTTGACTTCATTTTCTTGGAATTTACATCACTTACAACGATTGTTCTTAGGTTTGTAGTTTTAAATTTCTTATCATTTATTTTTCAATCCAAAATTAACAAAGAACTCTTCATAATCTTTATTGATTCATCTATATTTTAAAAGATTTTTAGTTATTCCGGTGAAACGGTTTTCAACATTGGTTAATTGGAATCCTATAGGGTAACAAGGGAAAGCAAGCATGCGAAGCTGATTTAAGTGTCACATGTCTATAATATAATAATGTGTATTAATTTACATGTCTCTCAACCAAGATAGTTTCTTTTTGGGAAAAGTACAAAAAAAGTCATAAACTTATTGTATTGATACAAATTTAATCCTAAACTTTTTAATTAGACCAATTTAGTCATAAACCTTTTAATATTTGTACAAATTCAGTTTATCCGACCAATTTTGGTCGGCTGGTGTTGATGTGGACGTCGGCCGGACGCCGACATAGCAATTTTTATGATTTTTTTATTATTTTTTCGAATTTTTTATTAATTTTTTTTCCTTTTCTTTTCCGGTGGTGGCCATCGAGCCTCCGGTGAGGCTTGCTAGCCACTGGGTAAGGGCTGTGAAGCCCTTGCTTGCTGTCGGTGAGGCAAATTCACCCGGATCTAGGCGAGGCTGGCCTCGCCTAGACCTTGCCGCGGGCGAAGGCAACCTCGTTTGCAGCTGGTGAGGCCATGGCGACCATCGCCAGGGCGGAGGTGAGGGCCGCGAAGCCTTTGCCAGTCGCCGGCAAGGGTTGTGGCCCTCGGCCCT
Source organism: Eucalyptus brandiana (assembly GCA_014182725.1). NCBI lineage: Eukaryota > Viridiplantae > Streptophyta > Magnoliopsida > Myrtales > Myrtaceae > Eucalyptus > Eucalyptus brandiana. The sequence continues at coordinate 826,251 of CM024672.1, read as the reverse complement.
CGTCTCTGCCTTGGCGATGGCCACCATGGCCTCGCCAGTTGTGAGTGAGGCCACCTTTGCCCGTGGCAAGGCCTGGGCGAGGCCGGCCTCGCTTAGATCCAGGCAAAGCCGCCTTGCCGGCGTCCCGGGAGAGTGAGGCTCGCCGATCACCGTCGGAAAATAAAAGGAAAAAGAAAAAAATTAATAAAAAAATTAGAAAAAATAATAAAATATCTTAAAAATTGCTACGTCGAAGAAACCGGCCACTGGCCGACATCCACGTCAGCGTCGGCTAGCCAAAATTGGCCGGATGAATTGAATTTGTACTAATATTAAAATGTTTATTACAAAATTAGTTCAATTGAAAAGTTTAGGACTGAATTGGTATCAATGGTACTTTTTCCGTTTCTTTTGTGGTTCTACTCTGTATTATTGACTTATATAAGTTTACAAAGATAAATATATTGCTAACTATCATGCACCTATTACGACTAGGGCCGTAAGTGGACGGGTTTAGAATGGTAGGCATCATCCCAAGCTCAACCCCTTAATTTTCTAATATATTCCAAACTCGACCCAAACTTTTCATGTGTCTACAAGAAAATCGCAAATCCGACATGACCCAATAAAGCTGTCGGATACCCGTAACCGGTCATAGTAATTGGTAAGAGACAAATATCTCACGTTATCTATACTATTTTTTTTTTTTTTGGTCGGTCCTACTCTATTCCTACTCTACACTCACCCGCAGACTTGTGCCCCCGCGCCCGCCGGGCGTGGGAGTCGCAACCCACTCTCGAAACTTACGCGTCCCTACCCCATCCCCCCCTGAGAAGGTGGGGATTTGAACCCCTCACCTCCCCCTTCCATGTTGGAAGGGTGGCCACTGGGGCGAACCCCCAGTGGTTACGTTATCTATACTATAAACCACCTAAATTTGCACACATAACCGTTTTTCCAAAAGCTGTGTGCTATTCGCATCAATTCTTTGTTATTCCAACAACGAGGCGAACGAAATAGTTGTTCTTATCTATACTATTTTTGCGATAAAAGGGAAACATGTTCGCGATATAATTACGACTCGTCCAAACCCGATTTTTCAAGAAATCTAATATTTTTTAAATCGTGGGCGGGTCCAGATAAAAAATTAGGTCGGGCATTAGACTCCCAAATGATTAGGTCTAGGCCATAGACTGCAGATGAGGAAAATAAAAGTCGGAGCCCTAGGTTTACTCAGACTAGTCTGAGGCAAAAGCATTAGGCGAATTGTTTATCATAAAAACCTTTTCCTGATTTCATCCGAACGTGCTTACTTTTTCCAGCCTTCAATTAGTACCGTGGGAGAAGTTATCATATTAATATATAAGTCCCGTATGAATTTCATGTAAGTTTTATTAGATCCGACGGCATATATGTCTCATATGAGTACGGTAGATTTTCTATGAGTTTTATGTAAATCCCATCACATCTGACGGTCCAAAACAAATTATACACATATGTTTATGGAATACCTGCTCGTGATTTGTAGACATTCATTTCCCAGGTTCTTCCTGTACAATGTTTTCTTGAAAGATTACGGGCTTCTCAATGCTGCTAGCAACCTATTCAAACTCTCTTTTTGTAGTCGAAAGCAGCCACGCACTTCCTAATTCTTCCAGCCACCTCGAGATGGAACTTTTGAAGTAGATAATTAAAAAAAAAATTGGCTTAACTTGGGCCTACCTAGTTCATTAGGTCATTAAGTTCAGTTAATGTGGGCAAAATCCGACTTTGGTAAAGGACGAAATAAAGATTTAAAAAAAAAAAATCATTTAGCAGGGTGGGAAATCTAGAGAGATCAACAAGTTCAGTGCATGACCTTGTCAAGTTATTGTGCGGGTCATCTAAACCAGGGGCGAGTGACTTTCATGAGTCGTCAGTGTAAATCACCTTTCGACATGGGGAAAGCTGTGGACATGGAACTCTTGAGGGAGAAAACATCAATAATGACTGGCTGGTAGAGCAATACCAGGGGCCAACAGCCAGGAAGACGCAGGGCTACTGCATACTATGCAGTTACTTTGTTTCCGAGGCTCGACCCATCCAATCCACCCTCCTTAAGGTCCCGGTGGTATTATTGTATAAAAGAAACTGAAATCTATGGCAACATGTAGCCATCCATGGTTCAAGATTGATTTTGGTATAAGTTCCCAAAGTGCTCGGTATTTGAAGTTTGGATTAATACCGCCGAAAACCTTAAAACTACTATATCCATGACATATTTACCAGGAACCAGCATGCTTGTACCACATTTACCTCAAAACTGGTACATCAGTATTACATTTACTCTAAACCGGTACACTAATGCCACATTTACCTAAATATACACTAGATTTACAATAATTTGAGTTAAATGTGGCATGCTCAGATGTACCAATTCAAGGTCAGTTAGAATACTAAAATTAGTTTGGAATAAATGTGGTGCGAGTATACCCGTTTGAGGGTTTTTGTAACATGAAAATTAATAGTAGTGGGTATAATAGTTTGAGATTATTGGTGGGATCTGCTCTTGAAGTTTTACTGAATAAACATGGACCTGACGAATCCCACCTTGTCTAGAAGAGCGACAAGGAACAGCATCTGACTCTTCGTCAATTGCAGCAGTTGTTGAACACCAGCAATCTGTTGAAAATGCTTACATCCTCATCTTTTTACCGCCTGACCAGATCCTCGAAGAGCCACCACTACATAGTGGTTGGCAACTAACATAAGAAACACATGCAAATCTAGTAAGTCATTAGCTAATGCTTTCTTTGATCAATTCGAAGGAGTTCATCTTATTCTTTGGGTTAGAATTGACTGCATCCAAACAACGTAAGGTTTGGAGACTAACGCATTTCCGTAACTGGTAATTCTTGACTTAATGGTTTTGGTTGCGTGCTGGTCTGCCAATGCTATCCTTTAACATATAATGAGTATAGAAAGGTCAGATTTTAATGAATCAATTAGACGTATGTTTTGCGCACAGCGGAAACCCAAGTCTGATCATATGAACTGAGATTGGCGTTGATTAGCATCTTAGCTTGGAAAATCCGCAAGACAAACAATCAAAAGATAAAATCAAATTTTGAGATCTTAATTTAAATGTTGTCGCTTGAAGTTGAAAGATAAATGTCGCATCAACCCATGAAACTTGGTAATGACGTGACGGCTTGAGAAACTACTTTGAAGTTGCTTGGATACAATACGTAACTGGAAAGACAGGAAAACTAACACTAATTCATGAGTACCAAATGCAGCTTTAAGCTGCTACCATATGGTGATATTATTTCTCGAAGAGTGTAAACTAAGACTGCTTGCCTAACTTATATAGCAACGAATAACGAGCATAAACCTTATAGAGTACTTAAATGGCAAATCTTCCGGATCACAAATTCAAGATTTTCAAATTCATCAATAGTCGTGTGGGATCAGAACAGATTCAGTGCTATCGAAAATTACAAATATTAGTATGTGCTTAAAAATGAGCAAGCACATAAGCAAATCCTGTCTTGCAAAACTGTATTTACAGGACTTGATTTCCGATCGTCGCTATTTCTTGAGCTCAGTGAAAAATTAGAGAACTAGTATTGAGTCTTACTATTCACTGGATAATACCCTCAAACGGTTGCATCTCATCAAATTTCCATGTTCCTGAAGGTTTCGGATGTGTTATGCGATGAGAGAAACAGGTCTCCTGGTTCTCTTTTTGAGGCTATGAACTAGACAAACCACGAATCTCCTACGGCTCTCTTTGCACCGAAATCTCACATTCTATCTTCGCGCTTCTCACAACTGTTTCACTCTGGAGGGAGTACTGAATCGCGAATATACATTCCAATGCCGAATAACTGCGCCTCTTGTGCAAGGCAAATTTGCAATTGAATATCAAAACAGAACAGGATCGTGAGGTGCGAGTATACGCACGAGTCGACAGGGAAGATTGCTCTGATTACCAAACATGTGCGGGCATTTGCACGAAGAAGTCTACCGTCTAGCCTAGCTAGCCTATTCGCGTCCGAAACTCTAAACTAGGCAAACCATGACTAATTACAGTGGCTAAGCTTTCTAAGGGAGTGGAGATTAAGAGGAATGGCAAAGAAAATCAAGCACAGGTTGCCATATCCATGGAGTTTGATGCATCTTCTTGATATGAATGAGGATTGCGGAGAGTTATGTTAGCAATACCTCGCAGAAAGAGTGGCGATGAAGCTAACGTATCGTATCACCATGGCCAATTTGTCGATTTTACTTCGTTGGCGGCCAATGCAAAGAAATGGGCCTAGGCTTGATCCAAGTTGAGTGATGGGCCTTCTTAGCAGAGCGTCTCCTTGTGGTGATCCAAGCCATTTTTATCTTTTGAGGTGCACTGCTTTAGCTCAGCTAGCTGGATGGGCCGCACGATACGCAGATGGGAATTTCCAAGACTTCTACTTTGGGCGTCTTTGCCTTTTCCAGTTTCCACATGAATAAGTAGCATATATGCAAAATGGAAACTAAGGTAATTTAGTTTCATACATGAGGACGTATGATTCCACATGCCGGAATAGGAGGGAAAGAAGGGAGATTATGCATGAGATTTGAGATTTCACATAGGGCGCGTGTTCATTTTTGTCTTGGTTCTACTTGATTTTTCGTTAATTATTGCTTAACTAACCATTGGCTTTCCTTGTAATGTTTGCCAGGAATTTTTGCCTCAGTTCTAATTTACTGTTAATATAATCATCACTTCCCTAGGCCAAAGGAAAAATTGCGTTACTGATAAAGAAAAAAAGGAGGAAAAACCGCGACTTTGTTTTTACAAATGAGAATGCATCGTTTGCATCTCACATTTCATTACTGCAAAAACTGATAATACGAGGAAAACAAGAGAACTTCCAAATAAAGTAGATAAGTTGATCGATAATGTTGAGTAGAGTACACAAAAATGATAGGATCTTGTAATTTACGTCAACGTAAAATCACCAGAGAAATAAACGAGAAATAATAAGGACATCAAAAATTTACGTGGTTCGGTCTGGCTATCAGTACCTATGTTCACAGGGAGAGTCAACAGCAAATAATTCACTATAATCGGAGAATCAAAGTTTACGATTGCTCACATGCTCGAGTGTTTCCCACACCTAGATTTAACCCAAAACCCAAAGTGTTTATAAATAAACAACTCACTTGGACATAAACTCATGGTACAAAATTACCGCGCGTTCAAGCTATAAACAAAAACGCTCTACGTACGCCGAAACGAAAAATTCACGCGCGGCTCTCTTCGGCTTGACGTGTGCGGCTTCTACGTGCAATTCCTTTTCTTTCATAGGGTTTTTAGCCGCGCACCTCCTAGGGACGTTTGCTTTGTATTTATATGTGTGCCCAAGGTCAAAAGTTTGACCTGGGCCCACCTCCTGTTGGCTCTACGTGTACGTGCAGAGCCTTCCTTTTTTATCTATCAGCCAAAAGAAAACCCCATCCTTGGAATATTGTGTGCTGCTCTCCCCATGGACGTATGTACCGATACTTGGACCGAATCACATAAATTTATGGTGTCATTATTATTTCTCGTTTATTTCTTTGGTGATTTTGCGTTGATGTAAATTGCAAGATTCCGTCGTTTCCGCGTACTATATTCAATATTGGCATCAGAGCTCGGGATCAAATTTCTTGATTGTGATTTGGAGCTTTTGCTTATTTGATTATTATCTGGAAATTCTGTTATTGCAATTATGTCTGAGAGGAAATCTAAATTGAGAAGTTTAACAGGAGTAATAACGTTGTGTTATGGAGCATCAAGATACGGGTGTTATTGACAACTCAAGGTTTGGCCAAGGCACTGGATAGTGAAGATGAGTTGCTATTATAATGAAAGTCTCTGAGAGAGTAGAGCTAATGGAAAGAGCAAATAGCACAATCTTGTTAAATTTGTTGGATGATGTTTTAATAGAGGTTGTTGAGGAGAAGGATGCTGCAGCGTTATGGACAAAACTTCAAGCACTCTATGTGAATAAAGGTTTGAACAATCGCTTGTACACATTGAAAAAGATGTTTCAATTTAGATATACTGAAGATACGTCTATCAAAACCCACCTAAATAAATTCAATAAACTCATGATGGATTTGAAGAACGTCGGTAAGATACTTAATGATGAAGAACAGGGCATGAAATTGTTAGTCACTTTACCAAAGTTATGGGAGTACTTTACTGATTCACTGTTGTAGGCGCATACTACAATTACCTCAAAACAGATAAAGTCTGCTTTATTCTTTAAGGAGTGGCAGAGAAAGTTGCAAGATGACGGTCTGGCGCAAGGAGTAGCGCAAGCATTGATAATTCAGGGTAGAGAACAATATCGAGGGCCTAGTATCAGCAGAGGTAAAAGCAGATCAAAATCATGCCATAGATAGTCCAAGGGGCGCGTGAAGTACTTTGAGTGTCACAAGAAGAAGCACATCGGGAGAGATTGTCCAAAGCAGATGAATAAAGCTGATAGGCAGAATGTCACAAGCAGTGTGGCAAACGTTGCAGAGGGGAGCAATAGTGATGCGGAAGCTGTTTTATGTGTGACTACTACTTCATCAGGAGACTAATGAGTGCTAGATTCAGGATGTTCTTATCATATGACGCCTTATAAGAACTTGTTTACTACTTACCAGACTGTAGATGGTACTAGAGTTCTTTTAAGGAATAACATAGTCTGTAAGGCTATGGTGATATGGACAATTCGGATCCTGATGCATGATGAGGTGGTGTGTACATTGACAGATGTGAGGCATGTACCAAAGCTTAAGGAGAATCTTATTTCCTTAGGGACACTCGATGACATTGGGTGTAGGTACACCGCTGAATGTGGAGTATTGAAGATCTTTCGAGGTGCCATGACAGTGATGAAGGGGAAGAAAGTGAATACTCTCTATCATCTATTAGGAGAGACCGTGACCAGAATCAATGTAGTTTCATCAAGTGAGTCAGACTCTAACTTGACTCAATTATGGAATATGCGTTTGGGGTACATGAGTGAGGCAGGTATAACGATACTGAGTGAAAGGGGGTTGTTGAAGGGTCAAAAGACAGGGAAGCTGGATTTATGTGAGTACCACATATTTGGGAATCAGCACCGAGTTAAGTTTACTATAACTATTTATTCGACTAAATGACCAGATAAATATATTCATTCAAACGTTTGGGGCTCGTCTTCGGTTCCTTCGAAAGGAGGTGCCCAATATATGCTGACATTTATCTACGACTATTCGATGAAGGTATGGAATACTTTCTGAAGCACAAATATGATGTGTTTGATCGGTTCAAGAAATTTAAGGTATTAATTGATAAGCAATCAGATAAATAAATCAAGTGCCTGAGAATTGATAATGGTATGGAGTTTTGTGGTAAATATTTTACTGAGTTTTGCAAGAAAAAAAGTATTGTAAGACACTGTACAATACCTAGGACACCACAGTAGAATGGCATGGCAGAACAGAAGAATATAATTTTTTTTGAGCGAGTTCGATGCATGCTTTCACATATAAAACTTGGTAAGGAATTTTGGGCCGAAGCGGTAAACATGGCATGTTACCTGGTTAATCGATCTCCATCATCTGTTATCGAGTAGAAGACTCCTGAGGAAGTATGGTCGGGGAAACCCGTTGATTATTCCGAATTACATATATTCGGATGTCCTGCGTATGTTCATGCAAGTGATGGTAAGCTTGAGCTGATGGCGAAGAAGTGCATATTTCTGGGTTATGCACATGGGGGTGAAAGGCTACCAGCTGTCGTGCACCAATCCTAAATCATCCGGTTTTCTAATCAGCAGAGATATGATATTCGACGAGACTGCAATACTTCAACATATGAGTTTTGAGACACGAGCAGAGAAGACTGATCGTGGTGTCATTAGTGAGGTGGAGCTTCAAGTGAAGACTCTGGAGACCTCGAAGGTAATTGAAGTTGAGACTGCAGATGAGACCGCAGTTCTTGAAGTTGGTGATAGTGAATAACCAGCAAAGTTGTAGCACACTATAGTCGCAGATAGACAAAGAAGACAAATTAAATCACCGGTACATTATGATTATACAGATATTGCTTATGCATTAACTGTAGGTTATAAGGTGGAGACAGATAAGCTTTCGTCTTATTCTGAGGCGATGGCTAGTTCGGAGTCGTCGCAGTGGCTAGGGGCTATGAGTGAAGAGATGGAATCGCTCCATCGAAATCAAACATGGGAGTTGGTCAAAGTATCGAGATGTGCGGACCCCTCAAGTGCCATAACTTTTGCACAAATGGACACTTAAGTGCCATAACTTACGAAAGGTACACTTAAGTGCCAAAATCGGAGTAAAATGGATCACTTGAGTGCCAATTTGGCCAAAGTTCGGTCAAAATGTCGACGTTGCATTTTTTCGGTGAACCGAGCCCAAAACGACACCGTTTTGCACGTTGACGTGGCCAAATAATGCAAAAACGGCGTCGTTTTGGGTCAAGTGATAAAAAAATATAAAAATTAAATAAATTAAATTTAAAATTAGATTTAGTTAAAATATTAAAAAATAATAATTTTAAAATTAAATTTAGTTAAATATTAAAAAATAATAATTTTAAAATAAAAAAAAAAAAAAAAAAAAGGGGGCACCACCGCCGCCTCCTTGCCGTTGTCGGGAAGGGTCGGCGACGAGGGGGAGGGTCGGCCGGGGGTCGCCGGCCCTTGGCCGAGGGTCGGCGACCCGGATGACCGGGCGGCGAGGGCACGCGAGCCCTTGCCCAGATCCGGCGAGGGTCGGCGGCCCTCGCCCGCCCGGCCAAGGGCCGCCGCTTGTCGGGCGAGCCCCGGGTGGGTGGTGGCCCTTGGCTCGGCCAGCGAGGGCTGCCGACCCTCATCGGATCTAGGCGAGGGCCGCGACCCCTCGCCACTCGCCGGATCTGGGCGAGGGCTCACGAGCTCGCCGCCGGCCAACCCTCCCCTCTTCGTCGCCGGCCTTTCTTGGCGACGGCGAGGAGGCAAAGAGCAGTGGCTCGGGTGAGCCTTCACCACCGCCCCCCCTTTTAATTTTTTTTTTAAATTTTAACTAAATTTAATTTTAAAATTATTATTTTTTAATATTTTAATTAAATCTAATTTTAAATTTAATTTATTTAATTTTTATATTATTTTTTTTTACAACGTCAGCCCAAAATGACGCCGTTTTTGTATTATTTGGCCACGTCAGTGTACAAAACGGCGTTGTTGTGGGCTCACTTTGCCGGAAAAATGCCATGTCAGCCTTTTGGTCGGAGTGGCACTTAAGTGATCCGTTTTTTTTCGAATGTAGTACTTAAGTGTACCTTTCATAAGTTATGGCACTTAAGTGTCAATTTGAGCAAAGTTATAGCACTTGAAGGGTTCTTTTGCCAAGTATTGAAGAGCTAAAAGATTGTTGGAAGTAAATGGGTTTTTAAACGGAAAGAATGCATTCCAGTGTCGAGGCAACGGGGTATAAGGCGAGACTTGTGGCGAAGGGATATATACAACGTAAGGGCATTGACTACAATGAGGTGTTCCCTCCTATGGTAAGACATATTTCTATTCGTGTTTTACTTGCCTTAGTTGTTTTGCAAGATCTCGAGTTAGAGCAGCTTGATGTGAAAACTACGTTTCTTCATGGTAAGCTGGAGGAGCAGATTTACATGAGGCAACTAGAGGGATTTGCTATTCCGGGTAAGGAAGATCATGTTTGCTTGTTGAGGAAATCTTTGTATGGGCTAAAATTGTCTTTTAGACAGTGGTAAAGCGTTTTAATACTTTCATGGCTAGTCAAAATTATTAAAAAAGTCAGATGGATAGCTGCGTTTACTATAGGAGATTGGATAATGGTTCTTTGATTTATCTACTATTATATGTTAATGATATGCTGATAGCAGCTAAGAATATGATTGATATTAATATGCTAAAGAAGCGGTTAAATGCTGAATTTGAGATGAAAGATTTATGTGTTGCAAAGATAATATTAGGTATGAAGATTTTGCGTGATAGGACTACATGGGTTTTACGTCTATCTCAGAAGAAATATATTGAGAAGATAATGGCACGTTTTAATATGCAGTTGGGAAAATCTGTGAGTACACTTTTAGCGAAGTACTTTAAACTTTCAGATAAATTATCACCGCAGACTGAGGAGGATGATGAGCATATGTCTCATGTATCTTATTCTAGTGCCGTGGGTAGCATTATGTATGCTATGGTGTGCACTAGGTCTGATATTTCATAAGCTGTGAGCATGGTTAGTCGCTATATAAAGCGTCCTGGTAAAGCTCATTGGGAAGCTTTGAAATGGATCATTAGATATTTGAAGGGGACAACAGATGTGGGTATAGTGTACCAGAGGGACATCAATGGCAGTGAGACCACTGGTTTTGTAGATTCAAATGACGTTAGTGACTTGGATGATCGCAAGTCTTTAGCAGGGTACGTATTTACGCTAGCAAGTGGTACAGTTAGTTGGAAAACGTCATTATAGGATCACATTGCATTGTTTTCGATTGAGGCAAAGTACATGGCACTAATCTTTGTAATGAAAGAGGCGATACGATTACAAAGTTTGCTCTCGGACTTTGGATTAGAATAGAAAAGTGTGGATATACACTGTAATAACCAATGTGTGATATATTTGACATATAATCTAGTTTATCATGAGCGAACGAAGCATATCAACATTATGTACCACTTCATCCGATATGTCTTAATTAAGGGTAATGTTATTGTCAAAAAGATTACTACAGCAGATAACACGGTAAACATAATGACTAAGTCTGTTCTTTTGGCGGAGCTCAAGCTCTACTTGAGCTCTATTGGCGTCTGTGAAGAGTGAGCGCCCATCGGGGCGTTGGGATAATAGCATGGATGATGAGTACTTTAACTTGGCTTCAAACATCAAGCCAATGTGGAGAATTGTTAAATTAATGTCTCGAGTTTAAATTCGGATAATGATTTATTAAATCAAATTTGTTGATAAAGTTTTCCCAAGTAAATTTCAAGTTGGATGATGAACCCCTTCTTTTCTTGGATTCCTTATAGCTGCATAAAGGAGGAAATAAAATAAAATAGAGGGAGCAAAAGTTATCCAGCTGCAAGTTATTCGTGGAAGTCGTCTTCGGGTTTGCTCGTGCTCTGCTTCGAAATCTCTGTGTGAAACAAGTCCAAATTTTCATTTTGAATGCCTCTGCAGGTTATGATGGTGGGGCCCAAAGTCAATTATTTGACTTTGGGCACACAATATTCCAACAGATAAGATGGTTACACGTTAGATGATCTGTCCTAGGGATTCCTGCCTATGGCACTATGACAAGCAGACAGACAAATCTGTTTCTAGATATGAAATGCTTTAAGGTTTCACGAAGACGTTGACACAGCATCCAAGCAAATGGGGGGAAGAAATGGTTGGTCATAACTCAATCCTCGTAAAATGGGATACGTAAGTGTTGAGAACACTCCACCATACAACAGCAAAAAGCCAATATGGCCACTTCAAGTCCTCGCTCGAGTCATTGGTGAATGAGGAGGCACTGATAATTGAGAGGACATTCTATGATGAGAACACATCGAGCTCTCATCACATATCTCAGATCTAAAACCCAGCCTAAGACTCATGTTTCGCTGATGTTTCTTCTTCGACAATGTCTCGTCATCGCCCATGTCATTGCCCTTAGACACAAACTTTCTAACAATTATAAACGCCTCTTACACTGTGTGACCATCCATATTAGCAAAGCAAACCCTGAAAATCCCGGGCTCCAGGCAATGGAAAGGGGACCCAGGTGATGCATTGGCCTCCACATCCTCTATAATCCTCTACAACTTCATCTCAATGTCGAGCGTTGGCTCTTTCATGAGGTGACCCAAATCCATCCACAGGAAAAGACCGGCCTTGGCTTCCAAGTCTTGCTCGAGTCCTTTGACAAAGTGGCCTTGCCTCTTGGCAAATCTCCTTCTCTCTTCTAGGAAATTCTCTAAAAAGACCTCATCGGAGAGCATGTAAGCAAGTAAATGTTGATTTTGTCAAGAGACCAGTCCAAAACTAGACATTTCCCTTGTGCAATTGGCTGCTTGATCATTGTAGGGACAGATCATGCCAACGTGAAAGCCGGAAAAAACCTTATGTTCTTGGATAAACTGTCAATAATATGGACGAGATTGGGGTCTCCTGCATTATTTCCGAGATGCTTGGGTAAGGTGGGGGAGTAAAAAACCATGGCCAAGTACATTTCTTCGTTGCACACTATATCGAAGTTGGTGAGTGTTTCTCTGCTCAAACTGATTCCCAGCAGGTTTGATGGGTTCGTCAAGATCACTACTTTTACGTTGAGGTTGGCTTCTATGACCTTGGTGCAATGCTGATTTTTATGTGTGGCAAGGTTACTTGGAAGTTGTTGAAGCTGTCACAGTTAACTGGAATTATCTGTACGTCGGTGAGCCATCTCATGTTCCTATCAAATCATTTGAACTAAGAAAAATCAATATCCTAAATCTGGAAATGTCGTTTGTTTTGACTTAGGAACCTGGTCAAAGTGATTATAGATGCTAATAATACTTGGCAATAACGTATGGTTAATCAAGCAGAGAAATATAATTGAGATACGGCATTTTTATGAGCTTATTATAGCAGCACTGAGGGGACCCAAACCAAAAATAAATCTGAAGAACACATCTCTGCTTTTTTAAGCATGTTTATGTATATACTTGTCCTATGATGTTATTCTCATGTAAAAGTATCTCGTTTTCGAATTCTTTTCCCTAAGGTCTATAGGGACATAAGATGGCTCACCCGCGTACAGATAATTCCGGTTAGGTGGGACAGCTCCAACAACTCCCAAATGACCTTGCCACAAATAAAAATCAGCATTACAGTAAGGTCATAGAAGCCAACATCAACGTAAAAGTAGTGATCTTGACGAACCCATCAAACCTGCTGGGAATCACTTCGAGCAGAGAAACGCTCGTCCACCTGTTGGGCTTCACTTCCCAGAAGAACCTCCACGACAAAATATACTTGGCCAGGGTTTTCGACTTCCCCGCCATCTTGGAAATAATTCAAGAGAACGAGTGCAATCCCGATCTCGTCCACATTATCTACAGTTTGTCCAAGGACATGGGATTTCGGTTTATTCATTGAGGCTATATATGATAAGAATAATTCATAAAGAATATAGAGAGCACGTGAAGAGACGGGAGCACGTATCCCTACGCTGGATAATACGAGCAAGGAACAAGGAAAGCGTCTCCGGGAAAGCAATAAATGAGCGTCTCGCTCCCTCCGGTCGCTCCATCACTCATGTCAGTATGATTCTGGTCAAATTCCGCTTATCACCTCGGACCTTCCCGTGAACTCGGCAACAGCCTGAGAGAAGCAGTGTAATGCCCTCCTAATTAGTAATGAAGGCAATATCAATTCCTTCAAATCAGAGAGACAACGTTTACTTTTTGGCTATCTACACTTACTAGTGTGAATTCGAGGAGGCCGTGAGTCATTGGAAATTGGCGTTGGCGATGTCCTTGAACTTGCCAACCCCATCTGAAGTGCAAATGGATGCCGTAGGATTGCTCTTCATCCACTCTTCCATCAGATCGAAGGAAAGCTGCAAACAATAAAGCAAACGCAAGGTGAAAATGGGTATCATTCACAAAGTTGGGAAGCCATGTGTGTGCACGCTTGCAAATGGGCAGCGCATGCTTGTGTCTGACGACATATTCCTATATATTATCACTACAAGCGGATTCTCGGCAAGACCCATCTGGCGAAGAGCATGCTTGTGTCTGACGAAGAGCTTTTGCAACTACCGGACCTGATTCTCGGCAAGACCCATCTGGATGGCTCCATCAGGATTCTGAGTTTGGGTGAAAGGGGTTCTTCTCATATGCCTTCCATCCGTCGAAGCACGGAGAATCCCAGGGATATGTGTATGTAAAGATTGTTGTTTTTCTTCTTCCAGGATAAGAGGTGAACTCGCTCTTAAGTCAGTTCTCGATCCCAGGATAATATTGAGAGACGATACTGGAGACTTTGACCCCGTTTATAAGCAGCGGATTATTTACGCTGGCGGGCCAATGTGAGGCAAAGCAGAATGGAAAGTCCGCTTGTCCATACAAAGGAGTTGTTGGAAGATCAAACGTAATTGCTTGCGTGTCCTCCCAACGTTATTGGACTAGTAGGGCCGTATGAAATTGAAAATAATCTTGCATCTATAAAATATAGGGTCGATAGGGAGAAAAAGAGGTTGGTCTAAGAGCCAGTCTTCCCCATTGATCTTTCATGCCCCGCGTCCATTCCGTGGGCCTTCTTTCTTCCATTTTGGATACTTTACATGTGAAGGGTTGTTAACTTATCATCAAACATCACTTGACTATTCCACGCACCTTTCTTCCCAACGGTTCTAAATATACTTATATGCGAGAATGAATGTTAAAAAGAAAATCAAGCCGTATTACTTGACTAATCTTTAATTGGGCCTTATAATAAACATATAATTCCATTCCCTCTAATAACTAAAGTTTTTTGGGTCCATACCTTTCATGTAAGAAGCTTCGCCAGGAAGAAACAAGAGATGCAGACTTTCAAAGTTCTAGTGATATAAAAGTTAGCCCCCTCTAATGACTAAAGTTTTTTGAGTTCATTCCTTTCACGTAAGCAGCTTCGCCACGAAAGAAACAGGAGACGCAGACTTTCAGAGTTGTAGAGATAATGAAAGTTAGCCGGCGGCTGACGAGTTTATGGGCGGCTCTTGGCTGTCTTTGCAAATGAGCATCTTTCGGTCTCATTAGAGTCACGACGCGGGCCGAAACTGGAAACCAGGGATGGCCGACCAGAAAAAAGAGTCTTAAGGAATTGGGTTTTCTTGTCAAATTATGAGAAGTCGATTCGTGTCTTTAGCACCCGAAATCTTTGAAAGGAACCAATTAGATGACTCATAGAACCTTCTTGCGCAAGTCTTTTAGCTAATTAGCCTCTCTTCCGGGCAATTTCCTATGTCTTGGGCCCGATATGGTTTCATTTTCCTCTTTGTTCTTCGAAGTTTGAGATTTTACCCTTTGTTTAAGGTTGAAGGTTCGCAATGTCGGGATATACCAAAAAAAGGATAGATTCGGAACATAAAGAGACCTTAAGTACAGAAATTTGCCCTAAAAATGTAAGATATTGTCGACTCCAGCCAAAGTTTCGGCTTAAACTTGAATAAACGAATGGCCCAAATCGGTCATGATAATGTACTTAACCCATTAAGCTCACTCGATGAAATGCCAACAAAACTCATCAATCATGAAGGACATCATGTCCCATTTGTTCCATAATCTACATGTTTTTCCATCCTATTTCATCTTATCTCCCAGTTTTCTAGCAAGTATACAGTCAAATGAATTGAACTAAGGAAATGCACATGCAAAACTAACTTTAAATTTTGAAGACAGAAATAGTAATTGGTAGATGGAGGAGGAAGAAATTCCGAGACTTTACTTTGGCCATCTTTACCTTTTCAATTTCATATAAATAAGTAGCACATATGCAAAATTGAAATCAAAATAATTGGCACCACATATAAGTGGGGAAAATTACTAAAAAATTCCTAAATCTATTATACGGATGTCAATTTAATTTTAAACTTTTCAATTTGACCAATTTTGTCTCAAACCCTTTTGACAACTTATCAATACTGTCATTTTGACTAATTTTTGGCTAGCAATCATTGATGTGGACACCGGTTATCATATGTGACACACCCAGCGCTGATTAGACCTGTCAAACAAGTAGGGTCGGGTAAAAAATGGTCTTACTTAAATTGACACATTTAACTTGTTTTAATCAATTTCCATGAAATACAAATCTAGTGGCTTTATACTTGACTCGACCCATATTGTTAAAACTCTCCATGTTTAACCCAATTTGGGATGAGTGAGTGCCAGATTGAATAAGGCGAGAGAGAATCATAGAGGTGGTTGGCATAGAAAGTTATGAACCCATTTAACATAAATATTATTTTAAGTTTTACTATTCTAAACCTATTTATTTATTGTATATGTCAAATCCATGTAACAACTTCTTGACACCTAAATTTTGACTATTTTATTTACTTGTTCGTCATATAAAAACTACATTAAGCATTTTATAACATTTAACAATAATATTTAAACTTATCTAAAAAAAATTGTTCTAAAAAAAAAAAAAAAAAAAGATGATAAGAAATAATTTATAAAATAAAACATTTGGTTGTGGAAGGAGATTTTGAAAGATTTTAGATTTTGGATAATGGAGCATTTTTCTTGTTGAGTATATCTCTCGTTTTAGAAGATGATTGTTAGCAGTTTGGTATATTATCCTAGAAAATCTTCAAAACAAATTTTAGATTTTGGAACTATTTTCTTGTTGAGCGTATCCTATCTTTTCGAAAAATGATCATGGGTGGTTGAATAAATATATGCAATTATTACCGAAAATCTTCACTTGAAGAACAAACCTTCTTTTTTTCTATAAATAGAAAGTGCAAGGCTTCATGCTGGGGGGGAAGAAATTGGCAAAAAGTGTTCGTGTGGTTTCATGGGGAGAGAGAAATTGGCAATCTGCTGGTGAGGTTTCGCGGGGGCTTCGTTAAAGGAAAGTAAGAGAGAGGGTCTTTCACGAAAACGGCAAGAGAGAGGCAACACCTTTGAGAGCAAAAAGAGATTCTTCTTTTCTGAGTCAACAACACACGCTCAGAGCACCATCAGGGGACTCAGACCAGAAAAGACAAAAGGGGATACACAAGAGTCAAAGAGGAAAAAGTGATAAAAAAAAAAAAGGGAGCCTTCTTCTTCCCTTGTTGCTTGGCCCCTGCTTCAATGAAGAATTCGTCTTGCTACTGTTGGCCTGTTGTGGCTTGAGACCAGCTATGACAACTAGCTGCCTTGTCGTGTCTAAACTAGGGGTGTGCATGGCTTGGGTGGGCGGTTCCCAACCTAGAACCGGGAACCACCTGCTAAGAACCGGTTTCGAAAAATTGGAATTGGACCGGCCGGTACGGTTCCCAAGTGGATCCATAGAACCGGTCCAACCTCCGTGCTTTTCCCTTTTCACCCTCTCCACATCTACTTATTCTGGCTCTCCCGATCATGATAGCTTTATTCTCCTCAAGTACTAGTGCTGCGGCGCTGGCAGCAATCGTGACCCTCGTGCTGGCGGCAATCGCGGTAATTGTGACCCTCGCGCTGGTGGCAATCGTGACCCTCGCGCTGCTTCCGTCTCAACCACCATCACCATCTTTGCCACCGCCTCCACCATCTCTAGCTCCTCCCTCGAGACTGACAATTATGAGGACAATGGGAATGATGAGCCAATCTTAGACTTGGAGTTCGCCCTTGTCCCCGAAAATAAGGACGATGGGGGGAGGCCTAAGGTGGGGGAGAAGGAAGAGGGGAGGTAGAAACGGGATGAGCCCAAAAATGAAGAGGACGATAGTGACAGTGAATGCAGAGGTGGCGACGAGGATGACGACGATGTGGAAAGAGAGTTCAAGTTCGAGGGGGGAAAAGAGAATCAACTCACTGTTTTGCCGAGTTCGGACTAAGACTCAAAGGGAGATGATCGAGTAGTGAATTGGAGATGATTGAGTAGTGAATTGAAACAAGATGGTGATTGGAGTCCTAAATTTTAGATTTGCTAATTTCGAATTTTTTTAATATTAAAATTTAATATATTATTATAATATAACCGTTACGTTCGAGGGGGCGGGTGTGCGGATCCACCCATGGAATTGGGAATTGGACCGGTACCCACCGGTTCCCATAAATTGAAATCGGGAACCGGATCGGTTCCTTAATAACCACCGCGCTTTGGGCGGTTCGATCCGGTTTCGGGCGGTTCCGGCCCGGTTAAGGCGGTCCGGCGGCGGCCGACGGTGACGGTCGGTGGCCGGCGGTCGTGTGGCGGCGGCGGCGGCCGGGAGGGCCGGCGGCCGCGACCGGCGGGCGGGCGGCGGTCGACGGTGACGGTCGGCGGCTAGCCGTCATGCATGCAAGGCGGCGGGCGCGGCCCGGCGAGGGCGGCGGGTGGCGGCGACCGCGGCGGCGCGCGGGCGGGCGGCGGCGGCGGCGGCGGCGGCGGGCGGCGGCGGGGCGGTGGCGGCGGCAAGGCGGCCAGGGCGGCGGCGACGCGGCCGGCGACCGCGGCCGGCGACCACGGCCGGCGACCGGCGGCGGCGGCGGTGGGCGGTGGCTCCGAGCAGTTGACGGTGGCCGCGGCAAAAAAAGGAAATAAAATAAAATTAAAAAAGAAAATCAGCTCATTTCTAGAAATTGTTCCCGGGAACAAGAAGCAATTTTTTTGTTTCTCAAAACTGCTCCGGAACAAAAAATTAGAGAAATTGTTCCTGAACAAATGTTTTACCAAACGAGGTTTTTGTTCTTTTTTTTTTGTTCCGGGGAACAAAAGAACGAAAATTTTGAGGAACGAAACGTTGTCATGCGCAGACCCTTATTTTCGCAGGTTTTTTTTTTTAATGATTCATTGGTGGGCCTGGTGGAAGCATCATTAGACCACCGGCTTTTAATCACAAGTTAAGCACCCGTAAAGTCTTGGTAATACCTCATCTGTCGATCCGCAAGCCTTGTCGCCGCCCCCTTGAGAAATCCGTGCCCTGGACGAGGTAATCTTTTAGACTAAATTCAGTTCAAATATTCGGATTCTTAGTTTGTGATTCTAACTTGATTTGTTCTAATTTATTTTATTATTAATCCAATTAGGAAATTGTCATATTAAGTCATAATAATAAAAAAATATTGAGCCATGAGATGTCGGGTTAGATTTTTAATTATTTCAACTTTTCATGGCAAATTTTACAGATTGCTTGGCGTAATTGATTCGCATTAAGATAATTTTGGTGTAATTGATTCGCATTAAGATAATATGTCATTGAGTTGTACTAGTGAATTATCAATAGGACATATATTTCGATGCGTCATTTGGTACTTAATTGTTACATATACGTCACATATCATGCATCATATATCATATCTAGAACTTAGGTTCATACACATTTCATGTTTAAAGCAACGCACCTTGATTTTTAAGATTCATATAGAATTAAGATAATTTTCCTTTAATAAAAGAACAAAATTTGTTTTTATTTAGGTCATATAGATTTCATAGTATGCATGCCATATGTTGCCTTTACTTAGTGAGTCATAGTTTAATGTTTTAGTATTCCCATCGTGTAGTTTTTTTTTTTAATCAGAAGAAAAAAAAGGAAAATGCCAAAGGATGAGCATTGCATCATTATGTCACTTTATTTTCAATAAAAATTACTAAGTCATTTAAAAAAAAAGGATAGCACAAAGGTCATTTACTTGGTTAGCTAATAGGGTTAATTCATAATTAATCTCATTCATGTCATTATTATTTAGTGTAGGTTGCATATATATAAAGAAAATTGAATTTATCGGAGTTGCGTTATTTTAAAAAGAGAAAAATCATAAAAAGAACATGCATATAGATTTACCACGTTATCAATTCCATATCATGTAGCACATGCATATTTAGGATCATGTAAATTAGATTGCACACATATCGTGATGGTTCAAGTTATGTCATATGAATTGCATCTCACATGTCATTAATGCTCCGTTCGTTTCGTGGAAAATAAGTTCCAGGAAAATATTTTCCTGGATTTCCGGTGTTCGGTGGACGGAAAATTCATGGTCAAGGAAAATATTTTCCGGTCAACGGAAAATTCTCTCTTTACTTTGAGGAAAATGTTTTCCTCTTTTGAAAAGAGGAAAACATTTTCCTCGCCTCTCACGCTCGCCCTCGCGCTCCTTTTTCCTTCTCATTTTTGCACTCTCGCTTAGGGTTTCTGATCTCCTCCTCCTCCTTCGACGCCGACGATGGGCGAAGCATCCCTCATTCTCCACCCTCCCCGGCCGCTCCTGCCTGCCTGCTCCGGCCGTGGCGCCGCCCCCGCCGCGGCGCTTCGCTTCCTCGGCGGTTCGAAGCCGCTCGGGAGCTCGCGGCTAAGATGAGGTCGCGGCTAAGATGAGCTCGTGGTTCAAAGTCGCTCGGGAGCTCGCGGATCTAGCGGCGGAGCTCGCGGCTCGCCGGATCTCGGCGGCGGAGCTCGCGGCTCGTCGATCCGGGCGAGCTCGAGCTCGTCGCGATCCGGCGAGCTCGGGTGAGATCGGCCGAGCCTCGAGCTCGCCGGATCGGCCACTGGGTCTTGGTCGGCCGGGCGGGCGCCCGGCCATCGTCGAAGCGAGAAGGAGGTGGAGGCGGCGGAAGGAGGAGGAAGGAGGAGGAAGAAGGAGGAGGAAGGAGGCGACGGCAGAGGAAGGAGGAAGGAGGAAGAAGGAGGAAGGAGGAAGGAGGAAGGAAAAGAAAAAAAAAAAATAAAAATAAAAATTTCGATTTTAAAAATTTAAATAATTAAAAAATCATTTTAAAAAATATAAATAAATAAAATATTTTTTTTGGTCATTTAAAAATATTAAAATTCAATTTTTGATAAATTTTCCCAAATAATTAAATGAGCTAACGAACGGTGGAAAATATTTTCCATTGAAATTTTAGATTTTGGCCGAACACCGGAAAATAGAGTCATTTTCCTGGAAAATGACTTCCAGGAAAATATTTTCCTAAACATAATATTTTCCGCGAAACGAACGGAGCCTAAAGTTAAAATCATGCATATTAAATTTAGATTAAGATTGCATATAATTGAATTTTTTAAGAAAAAAAATAGGTGTCATGTCATTTAGAAATCATGTCTAGGGCATGCATTTTTAATCAGCCTTTTTGTAAGTCTTTTTAGAGAGTAAACCTTAATAAAGTTGTAGTTTATTCTATCTAATGTTAGTCATAATTTCTTACAATCTATCACTTCGGTTTGTTGAATGTTATTTCATTGATTGTGCACCCGCATGACCACCCTTTGCATGTTAGTAACTTAAGTTAAAATTAATCTAAGACTGCTTGTAAAATATTTTTGAAATTAAAATGAGAATGTACCGAAAGGGCGCTCCGGACCTATTGAATCTCTGATTTGCAAAAGTTAAGTATTCTCTCATACTTTACTTGGGTTTTTAATCAACCCTAATTGGTTAGTGGCGACTCCAAATTGTGTATAATTGCATGTTTAAATGGATTAATTTCTCAGTATTCAGTCACGATTGGTAGGACTTGGGAGGGTCCGTGCCAAGTCTTTGGACTTAGTAATCCATTAGCCTTCTTTGAGTAATTCACCTATCGGGAAGGTCGCAACACAACTCATTCTATCAAATGGGTTAAGAAATGGTTCTTTGACTTATTTTGACAGGTCGAGGGCTAACAAATGCAATTTTTTTTTTATTTTATGTATATAAAGAAATCTAGGCCAATTCCTAGCTATTGCGCTTTATATATTCCAAGCAGATTGGAGATCTTCTCATATCGGTTGATGATGTGTATAATCTAGACAATCCATGTACAATATATACCATTCGACATAAAATAATCAAGATCGTAGAGAACCAAAATCTCTAATTAGTCTTTGAACATGACCTGAATAAATTTGCTCCAAGAATAACACCTAGAAAACTTCTCATCATAATCAATAATCATGGAAGCAATGTTTTATCAATCTTCAAAATCAATTAGGGAAATTTCCTCAATAATCTCCCCATTTTTTATGATGACAAAACATTTCATGTAGATAAAGATTATCATTGATTTGAAAAAGATTTTTAGAGTAGATTGCTCTCCATGAAATATACATTTGGTCTAGCAATTTTTGCACATGACAGAATCTATCAGATTTCTGAAAAATATTGTGCAAATGATAAAGCAATAATATCTTATGGAAGATAAATCAGAGTAAATAGACATTGAAGAATTTATGCTCTGATTATAATTAGCAAGATATCAAAGATTAGGAAATGTTTAACCAATCTTGTGTAAGGTCCATGAAACTTTTTGTTTCCAAATGACTTCCGCTGCACATAAAAAGTATGTCTATATATCTTTGTGTATCTGCAAAAGTATTCTACAAGAGTATAACTCATATTCAATCTACAAACTTCTCCCCCTTTTTGTTAGTATAAAAAAAAGGAAATGATAATTATAGAAAGAATATCATGTAATAGGATATGATATGAAATCTAGAAATTTTGCTATATCTTTTCAATTATTTAGTGAATGCGGCAATAAAATCAAATATCTTCACATCATATAATTTAATATAAATGTCCTATTAATATAAATGAATAAAAATTTTTACAAACAGATATGGTAAAAATATTTCGTGACACTCTTGTCTACTATAAGTTTATTTACTTTATTTATTTTATTTTCCTCTTTTTTTTTTTTTTTTATTTCTTTCTTCCCTTTCCATCTTTCTCTAATAAAATTTTATTAAATAATAAACATTACTAATATACCTAAAATACTAAAATGCCTAAAATATGTAATAATTATAAATATATATTTACATATTGAAATTACATTATAATATAGAATTAAATTCGATTAAATTAAAATAACTAACTTGTTATTTTTTTGTCATTTTGAATTTTTATATCATCATTCAAATATTATTCATATTAAAATATAATTTTAATTTTGTTAATTTAAGAAATTTGTTATTCAAGAAAAATAACTTTCTTATTATGGATATTAGAAATCTTATGGGATAATTTTATTTCATCTATATCTCTCTTATATCCTACTTTGTCCTATTTTGAGTTTTATTTTGATTGCCAAACGTAGGATATGATAAATTTTATTCTGATTGCTAAATGCAGCCAAAGAATATACATTTTAGCTTATCTTCACATACTATCTTGAAAATATATTACGCATGAAACACAATTTTCAGAAATATCATCTTATAAATGCTAAGTTGAATAGCTCAAGTTCTTATATAATCAAACAACATATATATCGATATATGTATGTGTGTGTCTATAATCTATATATATATTAAAGATCACAGATGCATTAAATAAATTTCACTTCATTTTTGTCATAATAAAATGATAATGTAAATATGAGATTTGTTAATGGCAAAAAGTAAGGGAAATTGAAGACATACTAATAGGATTATGTAGAATTTAACAAGTTCTAACATACATTACATTTTCTTTCATAGTAATAAAAAACATGCAAAAATTAAATTGACTTTGTCAAGAATTTCTTACACTTGGCTTACGCTCCCCCTCAATTTAATGCCTTTTTGATATGATCACGATTTTTCCCCCTTTATTTTGCATCCACTTTCTCTGCTGTCATCATGACACTTTTTGCAAATAACTTTTACCGCAACTTGTGCACATTGAGCCAAACCATTTTTCTTTGTTTTCTTCATAGCAACAACATCCGCATCATTTGATTGCTTTTTTAAAATTCAAGATAGAATTTTTTTTTTTTCTTTTCAATCAAGCTTGTCTTGAATTCAAACTGCATAAACTCAACAAATTTTTTGCACAAATTTACTGTTAAAGATATGATATTTCACGTAAAATATACGTCCTTTAAAATAAATTGAATAGCATATATAAAGCTACGGTATCGTATCACCACCATGCTTAAACATGATGCTATTTTCCGCCGATTTTGTTAATTTTACTTTGCTCGCGGCCAGTGCAAAGAGATGGGCCTGGGCTTGGTCCAACTTCAGAGATGGGCCTTCTTAGCAGAGCGTTTCTTTATGATGATCCAAGCCATTTTTCCCTTTTGAGGTGCACTACTTTAGCTCAGCTAGGTGAATGGGCCGCGTGATACGCGGATGAGAACTTCCAAGACTTTTACTTTGGTCATCTTGGCGTTTGCCAATTTCCACATGAATAAGTAGCACATACACGAAATGGAAACCAAGGTAACTTAGTTTCATACATGAGAATGGGACGTATGATTCCACACGCCAGAATAGGAAGGGAAATACAGAAGCATATGCATGAGAGTTGAGATTTCACATAGGGTGTGCGTTAATCTGTGTCTTGGTTTTACCTGATCTTCGTTAATTATTAACTTAACTTACCACTGGCTTTCCCTTGCAATGTTTGCTAGGAGTTTTCGCCTTGGGTCTATTTTGTAATTAGCTTAGTGTTAACATGATCATTATTTCCCTAGGCCAAAGGAAAAAATTGTGTTACTGATAAACTAAAAAAGAAGGGAAAACCGCAATCTTGTCTTTCCAAATGAGAATGCATCTTTTGCATCTCACATTTCAATACTGCAAAAAATGATAATAGTAGGACTACAAAAGAACTTCCAAATAAAATAGACAAGTTGATCGATAAATTGCTAGTACATCAGATGATCTATCGTAGGGATTCTTGCCTTTGGGACTATGACAATCAGACAGAAAAATCTGTTTATAGGAATGAAATGCTTTTAGGTTCCACGAAAGCGCTGACACAGCATCCAAGCAAATGGGGGAAAGAAATGATTGGTCATGATTTAATCCTAGTAAAATGGGATACGTAACTGTGGAGAACACTCCACCATACAACAGCAAAAAGCCAATATGACCACTTCAAGTCCTCGCTCGAGCCATTGGTGAATGAGGAGGCACTGATAATTGAGGGGACATTATATGATGAGAAGACATCAAGCTCTCATCACATATCTCGGATGTAAGACCCAGCCTAAGACTCGGGTTTTGCCGATGTTTCTTCTTCGACAATGTCTCGTCATCACCTATGACATTGCCCTTAGTCACAAACTCTAATAAGTATAAGCGCCTCTTACACTGTGATCATCCATATCAGCAAAGCAAACCCTGAAAATCCCGGGCTCCTGGCAATGGAAAGAGGATCCATGCAATGCATTGACCTTCACATCCGGTATAATCACCCTCCACAGCTTCATTTCGGCGTGGAGCCCTCAATTCTTTCATGAACCGATGCAAATCCATCCACGCGAAAAGACCAGCCTTGTCTTCCACGTCTTGCTCGAATCCTTTGACAAAGAGACTCTGCCTCTTGGCCAGTCTCCTCCTCTCTTCTTGGAAATTCTCTACAAAGATCTCATCAGAGAGCATGGAAGTAAGTAAATGCTGTGTCTGCAAAGAGACCAATCCGAAACTAGACATTTCCCTCGTGCAATTGGCTGCTTGATCATAGTAGGAACAGATAATGCAGACGTGAAAGCCAGGAAACCTTATGTGCTTGGACAAACTGTAGAGAATGTGGACGAGATCAAGATTGCACTCTCTTGAATTATTTCCAAAATGGCGGGGAAGTCAAAAACCCTGGCCAAGTATATTTTGTCGTGGAGGTTATTCTCGGAAGTGAAGCTCAACAGACTGGTAAGTGTTTCTCTGCTGAAAGTGATTCCCAGCAGGTTTGATGGGTTCGTTAAGATCACTCCTTTTACGTTGATGTTGGCTTCTATGGCCTTGATGTAATGCTGATTTTTATTTGTGGCAGGGTTACTTGGAAGTTGTTGGAGCTGTCACAGTTAATCGGAATTACCTGTATGCCGGTAAGCCATCTTATGTCCCTGTCAAGTCATTTGAACTAAGAGACATCAATATCCTGAATCTGGAAATATCGATCATTTTGACTTACGAACTTTAGGTCAAAGTGATTCTAGATGCTAACAATACTTAGTAGTAACATAAGGTTGATCAAGCAGAGAAATATAATTGAGATACCGCATCTTTATGAGCTTATTATAGCAGCATTGAGGGGAACCAGACCAAAAATAAAGCTCATGTACACGTCTCTCCTTTTGTAAGCATGTTTATGCGTGTACTTGTCCTATGATCTTATTCTCATGTAAGCGTATCTCATTCTCAAATTCTTTTCTCTCAGATTTATAAGGACATAAGATGGCTCACCGGCGCACAGATAATTCCGGTTAAATATGACAGCTCCAACAACTTCCAAGTAACCCTACCACAAATAAAAATCAGCATTACGTCAAGGTCATAGAAGCCAACATCAACGTAAAAGGAGTGATCTTAACAGACCCATCAAAACTGCTGGGAATCACTTTGAGCAGAGAAACACTCGTCAGCCTGTTGGGCTTCACTTCCGAAAAGAACCTCCACGACAAAATATACTTGGCCAGGGTTTTCGACTTCCCCGCCATCTGGAAAATGCAAAAGACCGGATGCAGCCCCGATCTCGTCCACATTATCTACAGTTTGTCCAAGGACATGGGGTTTCAGTTTATTCATTGAGGCTATATATGATAAAAATAATTCATAAAATAATACAGAGAGCACATGAAGAGACGGGAGCATGTACCCCTACGCTGGATAATACAAGCAAGGAACAAGGAAAGCGTCTCCAGGAAAATATCATTGGAAATTGGCGTTGGCGACGTCCTTGAACTTGCCTGCCCCATCTGAAGTGCAAATGGACGCCTTAGGATTGTTCTTCATACACTCTTCCAGATCGAAGGAAAGCTGCAAACGATAAAGCAAACACAAGGCGAAGATGGGTATCATTCGCAAAGTTGGGAAGCCATGTGTGTGCACGCTTGCAAATGGGCAGCGCATGCTTGTGTCTGACCACATATTCCTATATATCGTCACTACAAGATGATTAATGAACGAAGAGCTTTCGCAACTACCAGACCTAATTCTCGGCAAGACCCATCTGGATGGCCCCATCAGGATTCTGAGTTGGGTGAAAGGGGTTCTTCCCATATGCTTTCCATCCGTCAAAGCACGGAGAATCCCATCGATATGTGTATGGAAAGATTGTTGTTTTTCTTCTTCCAGGATAAGAGGTGAACTCGCTCTTTAGTCAGTCCTCAGACGATACTGGAGATTTTGGCCCCTATTTATAGGCAGCAAATGATTTACGCTGGCGGGCCAATGTGAGTGAAAGCAGAATGGAAAGTCCGCTATTCAATTCAAAGGAGTTGTTGGGAGATCAAGCGTAATTGCTGGGAGATCAAGCGTAATTGCTTGCGAGTCTCCGCTAAGTCATCGAGACTTCTAGGGCCGCACGCAAGTGATCTATATAATATAGGGCAGATAGGGAGAAAAAAGAGGCTGGTCTTAGTGCCAAGCTTCCACGTTGATCTCATGCCCTATGCCTACTCCGGGCGTTCTTTAGTCCGCACCCATGTGGTGGGGGGTGGGGGGTGGGGGTGGGGGTGGGGGGTTTGTGGTGGCATTACACATCACTTGATTATTTCACGCCTCTTTCTTCCAGACAATTCTAGATATACTTATACGTGAGGATGGATGTTAAAAAAAGAAAAATTATGCCATATCATTTTACTTATATCATGTTTAATTAGGCCTTTTAATATACATATGATTTCATTCTACCTAATGACTTGAGTTTTGAGTCCAACATTTCCAATAATTTCATATAACTTCCATGTATGTATCATGGAAGCTTCGCCGCAAAGAAAAGGAGATGCAGACTTTCAAAGTGATAAAAGTTAGCTGGTGGCCGATGGAGAAAATATTGAGTGGGCAGCATCTCCGCTCGGGCCGATGGGTTTATGGGTGTTGGAACCAAAAAATTATGGCTACTTTTTGAAGTTTGGAACGAGGCACAAATGAAGACCGAAGAGAGAAATAATAGAAATGCAAATGCTCTTGGCTTCGGTGTTACTACAAATGTAAAGTCCACAACCTTTTAAAGAGGTTGGAAGTGTACATAGCTTCACTAACATTAAATGAAAAAAACAAGAAAGTCCACAAAGCCGAAGAAAAAACGCACAACAATAATTGAGACAAAGACATGGTCTTTGTCCCTTCTGACAAAGAAGAAACCTTACGTTCTTTGACAAAAGAAAGACAAATAAGACCTCCCTTTTCAATATGAAAGCAATTACTCATTGATTTATGGTGGAGGGGCTACTCAAACATAGCCCACCATAGATCAAGCATCTTGAAGAATACTAACAACAAATCCAACGTGCTCAAATCTTCAACAATCAATTTTATATTATTCTAACAATGGGTGGCTCTTGGCTGCCTTTGCAAATAAGCATCCTTTTGGTCTCATAAAGAGTCACCGCGCCGGCCAAAACTGGAGGCCTAGGGATGGCTGACGAAAAGGAAGAATCTTAAGAATTTGGGTTTTCTTGCCAAATTAAACACACGAAATCTTTCATGGAAATCAGTTGGATGGCTCATTGAACTTTCTTCAGCCAATCTTTTAGCTAGTTAGCCTCCCTTCCGGACATATTTCTATGTCCCGGCACCAACATGGTTTCATTTTCCTCTTTGTTTTTCAGAGTTTGAGAATTAACTCTTGTTTAAGGTCGAACGTTTGCTATGTTTGGACATGCCAAAAAAAGTATAGATTCAGAACATAAAGACAGTAAGTGTAGAAATTTGCCCTAAAACTGTAAGATACTGTCGACACCGGCCAAAGTTTCGCCTTAATCTTGAAAAAGCAAATGGGCCAAATCGGGTCATAATAAGATATTTAAAAACACATTAAGCTCACTCGATGAAATGCCCCCATCAATATTGAAGGACATTATCTCCCGTTTGTTCTGAAGTTCGCACCATTTCCCATCCTATATTATCATATCTCCCAATCATCTCGCTAGTAGGCTTACGGAAATGCAGATGCGAAACTAACTTTAATTGTGAGGATAGAAATAGTAGGAAAAGTGTTAAAAAAGTTATAGACCTTTACATTGGTGTTAATTTGGTCGTAAACCTTTTATTAATGTCAATTTAAATTTTAAACCTTTTGACTTGGTGTCAATTCAATCATTTCGGCTAATTTTAGCTGGATATTGTTGACGTGGATCTTGGGATTGAAACTTACATGGTGCCGTCAAGACTAATGCAAATAATTTTTAATAATATTTTATTTTTTAAATTATTTTCTATTTTTCTTTCTTTTCCTCTCATTTCTTCTTCCTTTTGCCAGTTACGTGGCCCCACGAGGCCACCCGGCCCTCTCGCTAGATTTGGCTTGTCGAGGCCGGGCCTTGCCTTGCCAAGCCTGGTCACATGGAGAAGGAAGAAATTCTGAGACTTTACTTTGGCCATCTTTACCTTTTCAATTTTCATATAAGTAGCAGATATGCAAAATGGAAATTAAAATAATTGCTATCACATGTAAGAGAAATTACTAGAAAAAAATTCCTAAACTTGTTGTACATATGCCAATTCAACCACAAACCTTTTAATTGACCAATTTTGTTCCAAACTCTTTTAACAATCTATCAATATAATCATTTCGGCTAATTTTTGGCCGGTAATCACTAATGTGAATGCTAATCATCTAGGTGGCAAACTCATCGTTGACTAGACTAGTCAAACAGATAGGCTCGGGTCAAAAATAGTTTTACTTATATTGATCAATTTAACCTGTTTTAACTAGGGGTGAGCATCAGTCCAGGGTCAACCCTGGACCGACCCTGAACCGGCCCAACCCTGCCGGTCCTGGTTTGGTTCCTAGGGAGACTGGGTTGGTCTTTGGTTCTAGAATTCCTAGACCAGCACTGTGCGGGTTGGTCCTCGATCCTGAAAGTTCCGAGTTGATCCAACCCCGACTATATATATATATATATATATATATTATTTATAATTTTTTTATATAGATAAAACATTAAAATAAACGGTGTTAACAACATTAAATAGCTCTTTAGTGATGAGTTCAAGTAATTTTATATTATTCTTTAATAACTTAGGTATTTAATGTCTTTTACGGCGTCAATAATCATAATTCACAAAGAAGGAAAATATTTTTGTGAGAAGTTTTCACTGCATCCAAAAGGGCACCTTATGGCATCCTCCTTTAGTATTCATTATCTTCTATCTTATTTGTCTTCTTAGTCTTCAATTTGCTAAAATCGAAAAAAAAAAACAACTTCTCCGTTTGCCACTCAACACTCGCCTCGCTCGCTTTGGGTCATTCGTGCTGCTTGCCACTCGATACTCGCTTGGCTTGTTGTTCTCCGCTCGACATTCGATGCTCATTCTGTTCGACACTCACCCCAGTTGACCCTCACTACTTGCCTTTCTTAGCTGACCTTACTCCTTATTGAACCCATTTGATCAGTATGGTCCTCGATTGCTCTTTCAAGTAATACAAAAAATGAAATAAAAAATTATTCGTTAATCTTGGGTTGACCTTGAAACCGGACTGAACCCATTAAGTCAATTTAGTCCTCAATCACTTTTTAAAGAATATAAAAAATGAAATGAAAAATTATGGTCCCGAGTTGACCCTAGAACTGGACCGAACCCATTGGGTCAGTCCAGTCCTGGGTCCCAAGCTCAATAGGATCGGTCATCAATCTAAAAAATTGAGGATCAGCACTGTATGAATTTATCCTAAGATTAGGGGTGAATCGGCCCAACCCAGACCATGCTCACCCTTATTTTTAACCCATTTTCATGGAATAAAAATCTAGTGACTTTATATTTAAACACTTCCATGTTTAACTCGATCTAAAAAAACTTATATCCAAACTAAGGCGAGAGCATGGGATGAGCGAGCATAGGATTGAGTGAGGACGAGAGAGAATCATAAAGATGAATTGAATGTAAATAAGTTGTGAACCCATTTAACACTTAGGTCCATTTGTTTCGCGGAAAACAACTTCCGGGAAAATATTTTCCAAAATTTTCGGCGTTCGGGTGCGCGGAAAATGGACAGTCAAAGAAAATATTTTCCGTTGACCGGAAAATCCCCTCGTAAAAGCGTGGAAAATGATTTTCCCGTCTTCTCGCACGCTCTCTCGCGCTCACTCTCGCGCTGCTTCTTTCTGCCCTAATCTCTTCCTTCGACGCCGACGATCAGCAGCGGTGGAGCGACTCACTCGCCTCGGACGGTTTCCCCTCGTCAGAAGCAAAGAATATCCGCGATCTAGAAAGAGGAAATCATTTTCCCGTCTTCTCGCACGCTCTCTCGCGCTCACTCTCGTGCTGCTTCTTTCTGCCCTAATCTCCTCCTTCAACGCCGACGATTAGCAGTGGCGGAGCGACTCACTTGCCTCGGACGGTTTCCCCTTGCCGGAAGCAAAGAATATCTGCGATCTAGGTACGCGCCTCTCGCTTCGGCCACCGGATGGTTTTCCCCCAGCCGGCCGCGTGAGTCAACCATCGCGCTTAGACTTGAAGTGCCTGCCGGTGTGAATCGCCGGCGTTTGACTTCGTGTCTCTGCTCTATTTTCACTTCTTTCCTTTGCTCGGATGTTCCGGATTCTCGATTTACTCGTGTTGCAGAAATTGTTTGCGGATGTGATTTTGCTGTTGTGTTGTTCTTTGATCTCGATGGCGATTGTGGTCTGAACTGCGCCCGCCGAGGTGTTTCCTGAATGCGCAAAATGTCTCTGGACAGTGGATGCGTTTCCGTTTTTTTTTTCTGGATTTTCGAGATTGTGTTGTCGGGAGGTGCAGAGATGATGGTGTCCGGACGGGAGGAGATTGTGTCTCTAGGATGCATATGCCTCTTTTGTTTGATGATGTGGATTTTATTGGATTTAACTATAGGCTCTGGTTGATTGTATATGTGGAAATGAAATTGAGGCAATTCTTCCCTGATTTCTCATGATTCCCTCGCTTGAGGTAAGTTGCAACGTCATAGACACCCACTTAGCCGTTCCATATTTTAGTTGTCGAACCCAACAATGCAAGTCCTTGGATGTCTTCTTCATTGTGGAGATAGTGGCTCTGCATGATCTGGAGTGATCTACATGGGGTGAAATTCTCACTTGCTTCTTTTCAAATGCTTGCTAGTGTTTGAGGATTAAGGTTTTGGTGCTACTTATTATCGTTTGCATTTGTGAAGATGAATAATAGTAGCTTGAAGCTACAAGACAAGGGAAATGATTTCTTGAAGTTCTTTATCTCTTACTTGCATTTGTGATGGTGATTTGATCTTGATTATGGGTATTGTCTGATCTCTTTCTGGGTTCAAAGCATGTTTAAAAATCACTGTCAATGTACAGTTTGCTCTACATCTGCCAAACAATTGCTTGGCTTTATTGGATGACCTTCATTGAACATAAATTCTGACGAATTTGGCTTAAAATAAAGACTATTTTACTTGTTCATATATAGAGGCTCACATGTCAATAGATTTTGTTCATATCAAGTTGATACTTCTTTGTAGGTGTACATTAAGCAGCTTGCTTTCCCTTGTTGAATGCAACTCTGAAATGGTTGAGCATATTATCATCTGCTGTCCCCTATTTTTTTTTTACTCTTCTAGTATTGCCCTTCTTGTATTTCACATGCATTTTGTGTTTAATGATTAATGTGTTCCAATATAGATGGATAACAAAATTCAAGCGGTGGGAACAGGTGCAGCTGCAGCTCTCTGATATGTTTGAAGAGTCGTTGACGATTTGTTCGATTCTTGCTTTGAAGTGTTAGGTCAGATTCAGATCTTGTAACCTGTTTGGGCAGCAAGTTTGAAATTTGATAATTTGAGATTGGAGCTTCGAATGTTAAGACTGGAGGGTAGTCAAAATTATGCCTTTAAGCTGCGGGAGTTGTTCGTAGTTACTCAAATTTTAGATGATGGGTAGAACTGTTTCTTGATTGAAGGAAATTGTGGTGGAGGGTGGGCTATGCGGCATTGTCGACATGTTGTATTGAGATATGGATGTAGAATTTTTCAAGATGTTGTCTTGGACTTGTCTCTGAGTTGAACACCAATGGCTTGAGGCATTGATTTTTAGCCCATATTAGTTAAACTATTCCCAAGCAAAAGGGTCAAAAAATATTTTCTTTACCGAATATCGGAAAACATTTTCCGAAACATTTTCAGATTTTAGCCGAACACCGGAAAATATTGTCATTTTCCAGGAAAATGACTTCTTAGAAAATATTTTCCGAAATTGGCCCACTTTCCGCGAAACGAACGGACCCTTATATTATATTTAGTTTTACTATTCTAAACCCATGTATAACCTATTTACTGTATATAATAAAATATGACAACTCAACCCATCAAATGGGTTAAGAAATGGGCCTATGATCAATTTTGACAAGTTTAATGCTTTTGTTGATAAGTTTTTGCTTTTGTTTTTAATTTTTTTTTCTTTTTTTCTTTCCCTTCGTCCTTTGTCAATCATTATGCCTTGGCAATGGCTTGCAACCAGCTACAAGTTAGGGTTGGCTAGGTTGATAATCGATGGGTGAAAAAGGAAAAAATAAAAAAAGAATGAAAAAATTCAAAAGTTTCAAAAAATATAGAAAAGAAAGTGCAAACAATTGTCCACACTAATGCTGGTTGTGTCATGTAGGATAATCATGTCCACATTAGTAATGCCAGTCAAAATTAGTCAAAATTGGTCGAAATGACTATATTGTCAAATTGGCAAAAAGTTTAAGACTAAATTGACTTAATTAAAATGTTTTTATCTAAATTAACATTTGTATAATATGTTTAAATGCTTTCTTTTGTATAAGTACGTATGATTCTACACGCTAGAAGAGAGAGAGAGAGAGAGAGAGAGAGAGAGATGGAAGCATGCATGATGATTGAGACGTTCGTGTATTGTGTATAATGGCCAATTGTGTTATGGAGGCCTACTCTGTGGCGGAGATAAATTAGGGGCAGCAATTTATTATATATATTTTAATCAATTTTAACTCTTCATCCATTTTGTTCCTTTAAACTTAAACTCAATGAACGATAAAGTTTATGGGGACCAAAAAGCGAATAATAAAATATATATTAATCGAGAGTGAGCTAACCCTGGTAGAAATTACGCATTGTGCCTGGCCGTATGGCAATAATAGAGGGGAAAGCGAAGTGTCGCATTGTGAGAATACGAGGGAACGCTCACAATGCTTTGGCTTATATTATATATAATGAAAAAAGGGAAGATCACTCTTGTAACTTCCTGTTCTAAGGATCAAAATTCCTTTGTTGGGCGGACCATTAACAAAAGACAACTGAGTACCTACGAACGGAGTTAAAACAAAAAGTGGCCGGTCTATACCGAATCCCATAAAATAACCAGTAAAGCAAAAGCAAAATAACAATAATAATAATAATAAAATAATTAATTAATTAAAGGAAAAATGTGACAAAAATCTCAGCTGGTAATTAGAATTAGTGAATTTCATAAATGACCTTGGTATATTGGCTCCCTCATAAAGAATATATATATTATATTTATATATTCAATCGATTGATTTCTCATTGTCGCTTTCGGTGGAAAAGTTTAGTATCTCTCTCTCTCCCTCTCTCTCCCTCTCGATCTGCTCCTGCCGGAGGACCGGGGAAGGTGGAATCTCCATCTGCAGCAATCTTTCGCCTCTCTCTCTCTCTCTCTCTCTCTCTCGTTCATCTAGCGCGACGAGGTACTCTTTCTCCTCGATCTTCCCGTTGCTCTCTTTATCCGGTGCCGAGATCGCTCCTCAGTTTCCGTTTCGTCGTTCAATTTTTCGCGTTTCCGTACCAATTCGCGGCAAGAACCCAGCGTTACGCAGTGGTTCCGGCTTGCCTGGATCGCGCGGCTGCCGAATGTAGCGTTTTCTTAATCTGGGTTCGGCTAATCTGCTCTGTTGCGATGTGGGAATTGCGTGCTTTCTTGTTTCGGAGCAGTTGAGCCCAGTTTGAACCCAATGCTTCCTTCGTCGGGATTCCCGAGCCGTTAGCGGAGGGAGTTGAGCTGAATTTGATGCTAGAGCTGGAAGTTTGTGTTGGTGATGAGAGCTTGAAATTGTGTGACTGGACTTAGAGCTAGGGAAATGTGTTCATGCTGATGGTTTCTTTTGGTTCGTGA
Organism: Eucalyptus brandiana; assembly: GCA_014182725.1. Lineage (NCBI taxonomy): Eukaryota > Viridiplantae > Streptophyta > Magnoliopsida > Myrtales > Myrtaceae > Eucalyptus > Eucalyptus brandiana. Next base: position 791,619 of record CM024672.1, on the reverse strand, counting down.
ATTAGATGAAGGAGAGTAGAGATGGACCCAGGAATGACAGAAGTGCGAAATCTTCGTCGGTCAGTTCGCTTCCGCTTATTTTGGACATAGACGACTTTAAGGTAAATACGTTGTGGAGTCATGCTTTGGTGGTGTGGATTTTGTGTTCTGCGATGATCCGAGATTGGTGAAACCATAAATCTATGCTTTTTTTTTCCTTGAAGGGAGATTTCTCCTTCGATGCATTATTCGGTAACTTGGTCAATGATCACCTCCCATCGTTCCAAGAGGAGGAAACCGATTCATCAGAAGGACATGGCAATATCAGTGCAAATGATGTTTTGCCGAATGGGACTCTTAGAGCTTCAGCTGATGCTGCTAAATCAGCGCAAGGGCTTTCTACTCCTCTGTTTCCAGAAGTTGATGCTTTACTGACCTTATTCAAGGATTCCTGCAGGGAGTTGGTTGATCTTCGAAAACAAGTATGGCTTAAGGAATATTATGTAATTTCACAGTTTGGTGCAAATTATTGTGTTAGGTTTACTTTTGATCTTCTCCCATCAACCTAAAAACAAGTGTTGCATTCCAGGTTGATGGCCGACTCTATAATCTAAAGAAGGAGGTCTCAGTTCAAGATTCTAAGCACCGAAAGACACTTTCTGAGGTTAGTTGACATGAGGTCATGTACAGCACCCTTTAATAATTTTGAAGGCCAATTTAAATCCTAAAAAGCACACAATAATGTGGACTTATGTTGCTCTCTGAATTCAGTTTTCCAGAGACATGAGTTTAAATATTTGTTGACTTTTGGATTTCTTGGTCTGTTGTGCGATGGCCTTGGCCCTTTTGTTGTGCCAGTGCTGAAATGAAGCAATTTATCATTGATTTTCCTATTGCATCAGAGATTTTGTCTTGGTTTGTCAAAGCTTAGCTGTGAGCTTCTACCATGTCTATTTCACGTGGCTTTTATCAACTTTATTATGACCATAAACCTCAGTTGCACATACTGTGCTTTGCTTTTCAGCTTGAAAAAGGTGTAGATGGCTTGTTTGATAGCTTTGCGAGATTGGATTCCCGAATTTCTAGTGTTGGGCAGACTGCTGCAAAAATCGGAGATCATCTTCAGGTGAGACGGATAATAATGTAGCTGTTTAAATCGTCATTGTATCTGCAGTCACAATATAAGTTCATGTTCATCGTCAATTCTCCCCCTTACCCATTTAAAAGTGAAAGGGTGTCTTTTTTTCTTATCTCAACTAACTTAGCATTCTTTATTAGAGTGCAGATGCTCAACGTGAAACTGCAAGTCAGACAATAGATCTTATAAAGGTATTTCCACATGCATTTTATTTGATCTCCTATTGCACATAGTTTCCATCTGATAAAGTTTGGTGACATTTATTACTGTTGCATAGTGCAGTACCTGATGGAGTTTAATAGCAGCCCAGGTGATCTAATGGAGCTTTCGCCTCTTTTCTCTGATGACAGTCGCGTTGCCGAGGCTGCTTCAATAGCTCAGAAATTGCGTAAGTGGAATCTCAGTCATGTAGCATTATAGTGCTTGCGTCTACTCTTTCTTTTAATTAGATCCGCCATCACCCCCTTCACCCTGTTAAGCAAGTTCCATCAGCTCTGTTCATTTTTGTTCTTCTTCTTTAAGCATGATGCACAAGTTGAAACTTAAATCAAAATAATGAAAGGAATAGAAGAAATGTGTGTGCTACTTTTTTGCTTAAGTGGGTTTATCTATTGAAATGCGGTTAGTTAATGGAGAAATGAATGCCCTATCATTGAAAGGAATGAGTATCTTTGAGGCTAGCAGAAAATCATGCACTTGCTTTTTACTGGAAAGAGGAGGGAGTGGAGGATTACCGTGCAATCTATGATGAGTACTGCTGCCTGATGACAACGATGCAGACTCAAATTCAATGGCACAAATATTTGTTGAATCATTGAAAAATCACCATTGCTTCTGTATGTGAAATTCCTGAGCATGAAAAATTAGCAAAAAAATAGGTTTAACAAGTTGAATAAGGTTAGAGTGGGAATGGTTCAACCTTCAGAATAGGGACATCCGACAAAGTTAATGATTATGTCGTCTATCTTTTGCTCAATTGATATGAAACTGTTACATAAGTCTCGCCTTGGATGTGCAGTTATTCAACTTAGTGCATTTGCTCAAGTACATGAAGTATCTTAGTGTTCTCTTGGATTTGGGAAATGATATTTTGGAGAAACGAAGTTAGACGATCAAAAAATCAATATCATGGCATGAACCTTCTTATAATATCACTATACATCACTATCGCTAATCATGTCTTGCAAGATTTTTGTGCCAACATCATCCCATCTAGATGGAAACTCAAGCTCAATTGTCCATTTTGGCCATTGAATGTCCTTGACGATTGAAAAAAATACCCACACTGTATTTTTTATTCGTTACCCTCAATCTTGAACAAGTAGAACTTATGATATTATTTTCTGGTAAAGGGTCATTTGCTGAAGAAGATATTGGAAGACAAGGAATAGCTGTGTCCTCAGTAGTGGGAAATGCTACTGCTAGCAGGGGGCTGGAAGTTGCTGTTGCTAACCTCCAGGATTACTGCAACGGTATTGTTTATTTTGTAAATTGCTTTGATTATTTAAAATACTTCATGGTTAGACAAATATCTTAAAGTGAAATAAATCAAATTATAACTTGCCTGTTTTCTGTTAAATCTCCAGAGTTGGAGAACAGATTGCTTGCACGATTTGATGCTGCATCTCAGAGAAGAGAATTGTCGACAATGGCTGAATGTGCCAAAATTTTATCTCAGGCAAAAACCTCTTTCTACTATTTTCCATTGGCATTGTTTTTGAGCGTCAACTCATGAACACATTCTCGTGCTTCCATTGACTGACGCATGACCAGCCCACTACTCCTTGTGGGTTTGTCATGTAGCCATCCCTCACCTCATCATCTCATAATCGTGGAAGATGTTTATCCTTTCCCTCTCTTTATTGCTTTTCCTGTGTTGCTATTTCTTGGGAATTGCTTGAAGCTAAATGAAACATACCTTGATGCTTAATAAATTGGATTAATATCACGGAAAATCTCAAACTAATTTTTTGACCACCAAAATCCCAAAATCAGTGCACCTGTGACAAATTTACCTTCAATTAGTTTCCGTTAAATTTTACTATCAAATTGTTGAGTTAGAAGACATGTGATAGTTGACAGGTGTACCAATTTAGGGTTTTATCCCTCATTTGTCACAAGTTTACTAGTTTGTGATTTTTCATGATATTAATTTAATTTAGCAAAAACTAGCGGAGGGTACATTTATCACAAATGTACCGGTTTGGGGTTTTTGGTAGTTAAAAAATTAGTTCAAGTAAATTTGTCACAGATGTATTGATTTAGGATTTTTTTGTGGTTAAAAAATTAGTTAGGAGTCAAATTTGTAACAGGTGTGCCGGTTTGGGTTTTTGTAGTATTAACTCTAATAAATTTATTATTCCTTAATAACTTGGTCAATATTAAAACAGTTGATTGTCAATCACATAAAAAAAGCTGTCATTGTTTGAAAACGCTATTACTTTACAAAACCATCTTGCTTCATGTCTCAAAGGCTGTAACAAACAATGTGAAGATTTATGACCTACACATATTTGCATGTTGAAAGTATTCATTCCATGACATCTGGCAATGGACATTCCAATTTTAAGTATCTTCAGTTTAAGTAAAAACTTTGCCAGTTGCCACCATCTGAATCATACATATCATTTTGGACAATAACCAGAAACACATATTTAGATGCTCCTACATGATGGATAAGATTGTTTTAGCAACAATTTTACCACTCCTCCTGAATTAAGTGAGTGGTCATTAATGAAAGAAGAAAATCCATGCTCAGAAATGTCATTGAGATATAATCTACCCGCCCTTTTGACATTTTGTTTTTGTTGAACCTTGTAGATTGAAATAGTTACTTGCATTTTTGTTCATTTTTATTAGCTCCTTGTCATCTACTGCTTCTCGATTTACTCGGATGAACATGAGATTAATTATACGAAATTCCAGTCTGTCAAGAACACTTTTTTTTTAATCTTACCTAGTTACTTCTGTATCACAGTTCAACAGGGGAACCAGTGCCATGCAGCATTATGTGGCAACGCGACCTATGTTTATTGATGTGGAAGTCATGAATGCTGATACAAGGTTGGTTCTTGGTGAGCATAATTCACAGGTTAGCCCAAGCAATGTGGCTCGCGGCCTATCATCCCTGTACAAAGAAATTACAGGTTTGAAGCAGTGGCATGAATCCTAAATCAAAGGTCATAACTATAGTGCATATTGACGTAATTGTTCTTGTTCTTTCTTTCTTATTATTGAGCAGATACCGTACGTAAAGAAGCGGCCACAATAATGGCTGTGTTTCCTTCACCCAATGATGTAATGTCAATATTGGTTCAGGTGCTGCAAAATTCTGTCTCCTTTCTGACTATGTACTTCAGTTGTCTCTGACATATTGGATTCTTTTTTTACATACAATCTGTTCTTGAAGTGCTACAATATTTTCTGTTTGCACAGAGAGTGTTGGAGCAGCGAGTTACAGCCCTTCTAGACAAAATACTAGTGAAGCCATCTCTTGTAAATTTACCTCCAATGGAAGAAGGCGGGCTATTATTGGTGAGTAGTCACCAGGATGAATGTTATTCTTAATCTTTGTGCGTTTCAAGCAGGAACTGAGTTTGTTTCTCATCTGCCTTGAGGCTTCAGTACCTAAGAATGTTAGCAGTTGCATATGAGAAGACTCAAGAACTTGCCAGAGACTTGAGATCTGTTGGTTGTGGTGACTTGGATGTTGAGGGTAATGATTTGATATTAGTATGTTCATTTCTCTGCAGCACTTTTAGAGCTTTCTGCCCAGAGGAAATTATGTATCACTTGGAGAAATAATATATGTAAAAACGAAAGCATGTTGGTTTTTGTTTGGACTTAGTCAAGAGATGACAGCTTAGTTTCAAGATGCTTCTAATCTCCAACAATTGTCACATATACGTTCAGTTCATTCCAGAGATATTCTAATGGCTACTCTATTTTGAATTCTTTAGGCCTCACGGAGTCTCTGTTTTCTTCACACAAGGATGAGTATCCTGAACATGAGCAGGCCTCTCTTGGACAACTTTATCGAGCAAAGGTATTCATCAATTTCATTTTTATTATCCTAATTTTGAATTTCTATTTTTTTTTTGCATTAGTGTATTTCGTGCCTTTTGCTTCACAGATGGAGGAAGTACGTGCAGAAAGCCAGCAGCTTTCCGAGTCAACTGGAACAATTGGCCGTTCAAAAGGAGCTTCAGTTGCATCTTCCCACCAGCAGATATCAGTTACTGTTGTAACAGAGTTTGCGCGTTGGAATGAAGAATCTATATCAAGATGCACCCTGTTTTCCTCTCAAGTAAGGCCTCTTCTTGCTGACATCACATGCAAAACCAAGCAGTGTTTTTCATGGTAGCCATACTTGTGGAAGTGGAAAGATTGTAGGCATCCTGGATATTGATCTTCCAGGACCACTTTGGGAAGAAAACTAGTTTCTCATGGCCAGAAGATCAGAGCACCTAAGGAGCACTAAGACCTTAGTTTAAAGAGATATTTTGGAAGGTCCATTCAATAAAACATACATAAGGTGCTCCAGAGACCCCAGTGGCAGTCGTCTGATTATTGTCTTCTACATCTCCTTTTGTGTGTGGTTTGTGCTGAAGATCTATATTGTACATACTGTGGTGCTCAAAGTAAAATATACAGACGAGAAAAATGCATTGGGAGCAGATCTTAAGAATAACAAATGAATTAACTCGGATGAAGTGCCATAAGATATCAAGATCAGAGTGTTTTTGGAATCTTTGACATTTTATTTTGCATTTTGGTGGTAATTCTCACCGGGACTGTGGAAAGAAATAGTGGAATATCATCAACGGCACAACAGTGTTTATTGCTTGATTTATGTGTTGGGAAATGCATTGCTTAATCATAGACAGTTTATTAATTCCTCATGCAATGTTGGGATATCCTAATTATGAACATCTGTTCCTGGTTGATTTATATTCTTATTTACGTGCAGCCTGCTACACTTGCAGCTAATGTGAAAACAGTTTTTACTTGCCTACTAGACCAGGTGAGGTCTTTGCCCCCTATTATCTTGCAACTTTTGTGTATTTTTTTCGTAGTGCTTATATTGTTCTTATGATCCAGGTAAGTCAGTACCTAGCAGAAGGGCTTGATCGGGCTAGAGATAGCCTCACTGAAGCTGCAGCTTTGAGGGAAAGGTTTGTGCTGGGCACCAACCTTAGTCGAAGGGTAGCTGCTGCCGCTGCTTCCGCTGTAATCTGATCACAGGCCTTGTGTTGGATTTTGTGTCCTTCTTTCTGACTATGCACTGTTTTGCATCTCCTTGTGAATTTACTACTTTCTTAAAAGAGAAAATCTAGTAATAAGGTGGACCGTATCTTGTGCAGGCTGAAGCTGCTGCTGCTGCTGGTGAGAGCAGTTTCAGATCTTTCATGGTTGCCGTACAACGCAGTGGTAGTAGTGTGGCTATAGTCCAGCAAGTATGTGTAGATGCTCTTCTCTTTTGTTGTTAAAATCATCTGCATGAGAAAATAGCTGCTCATCGGTATCTTGAACTGGTTTGAATTCTTTGTCAGTACTTCGCAAATTCAATATCTCGGCTCTTACTCCCAGTGGACGGTGCCCATGCTGCTGCTTGTGAAGAAATGGCAACTGCTATGTCTGGTGCGGAATCTGCTGCTTATAAGGGTCTTCAACAATGCATTGAGACAGTAATGGCTGAGGTGTGTCATTGACCGTTCTATCTGATGCTTAGACTATGCATAAAAATGAATATTTGATATTTCTTGTGTATAACTCCTTTGTTAATGAATATTTGTGAAGTGGGTTATCATAGCTTTGCAGGTGGTTCTTGATATTGGTAGATTTTTGTTCATATAATTTTTCGCTTGTAATAAACCCTTTAGATATTCTTTTTCTTGCTATCTCTTTTCCACATGTTCATCAAGCCTTTCCCTGCCAAATTTTTTTGGCAAATTCAACACCATCATGCAGGTTGAAAGGCTGCTATCAGCTGAACAAAAGACAACAGATTATAGGTCACCGGATGATGGCATAGCTCCAGATCATCGGCCAACAAATGCTTGCACACGGTAGGTTCATTTTGTGGACACAAACTGTAGGAGCAAATAAAGCATGCAAGCATGCACGTCTCATCCTTATTTATCCAAATGACATTTTCTCCTTAATCTACTATACTTACTAGGAGAATCCGAAATCTCATGTGTTATGAGTTTTTGCAGGCTCATACTAACATTTCTCTTTTGTACTGACTAGGGTTGTGGCCTATCTTTCTCGTGTGCTTGAAGCTGCATTTACTGCATTAGAAGGTCAAAACAAGCAAGCGTTTCTCACTGAACTGGTATCTACTTTTGTTGATTCTGAACTAAGCTAGTAGTGTGTCATTTTTGTCTTTACATACTTTCATACCTTTGAAAAGGACTTACTTTTTTTTTTCTCTGAATTTTCCTACATCGCTTAATGGATGCCACTAGCTTTGCTTTCAAACAGTTCAGCACTTTATTGCGAGCCATGCACATAGGCTCTTCATTCTTGTATGTATGTATGTATGTATGTATGTGTGTGTGTGTGTGTGTGTGTGTGTGTGTGTGTCCATTTAGGTGTTTATACATAGATGTGGAATTGCACAGCCACAAATTTTGTGAATTTGTCACAAAATGAGCGTCTGGATCTGGCAACCTAAAGTTCCTTCACCTGATTTACTTTCAGTTGCATGCTTAATGGTTGACATCATGCGGTGGCTCTGAGTTTTGAATTGTCAATGTCTTTGGATCTAACTTTAAGGTTATATGAACTCAGGGAAATCGCTTGTACAAAGGGCTGCTTAATCACTGGCAAAAGTTCACCTTTAATCCCAGGTAAGTAGCACTCTGGATCACTTCTTTTCAAAATTAAATATTTGTCCTAATTCATGCTTTGATGTTTGGCAACATGATGATAGTTGTATACACTTACGCTTTATTGTTGGGTGTGTTGGCCGGCACTTGTGAATGCTATATTCTACCGTGGGGGAACCTCTTAATTCTGTGTAGACATCTTTCTTCTTCGAAATATAACTGTTGTCCTGTCCTCTCTTCTACAGTGGAGGTCTGCGGCTGAAGCGTGACATAACCGAATATGGAGAATTTGTGCGTAGTTTTAATGCTCCTTCGATTGACGAAAAATTTGAGACGTTGGGCATGTAAGTCAAAGACCATTTATTCTCCTTGATTTGCTTTGACACCATTGTATTCTTAATAACACTTTATTATTCTGCTTCCAGCATGGCAAATGTCTTTATTGTTGCTCCCGAGAGTCTTGCCACATTGTTCGAGGGCACTCCTAGCATCCGGAAAGATGCACAAAGGTATGTAGGAGCTCTGGCAATACCATATATATTCCCCCATTCCAACACAAAGATGCATCCCGAAAAAGTAACAATTTAAGTGGATGTCATGGTATTCCCGAAAAATTCAAAGTTATGCAGTTGCTTTCTTGATGGATAAATCGCGTTTGGACCAGTGGTCTAGATTCTAGGGTACTGTCTACTGATGAGGTGTGCTCAATAGTTGAAAGAGTGTTATAATGGCGAACCCTCGAATCTGTTTTCTACACCATGGTGTGGCTGAGAAGTAGCTTTAACTCAAGTAGTACATCTAGCAACTTGGGTATGGAATGGTTAAGAACAGATCTAGGTCCTGAGACTGTTTAGATTTTACCTCTCTCTCTCTCTGATTTGTTGAAATGCAAATTACTTTTGCATGAGAGAAAACTTAAGTTTGTTTGTGAAACAGGTTTATCCAGCTTAGAGAAGACTATAAGAGCGCAAAGCTAGCAACCCGACTTAGCGCCATATGGTCAAGCTCTAGTTGACACTTGATCCCCTGTCAATTCAGAGTTTACCTCCCTTATTTTGTCCGGCAGTTCATCTCTGGTGCTCAATCAGCCGTGCCGTACTGCCTTGGCTGGATTCTTCTGATAGAACCCATGAGCAAACTAATTTGGGTTAAAGCTGGTGCCCGACTCTTTGGGCTACTAATGTCAGGATTATGTCAGTTCTCCTTTTTCCTCCAACTTGGTTGTAAATTTTGAATTGTGGATACAGAGATGAGTTTTGCCCACTTTTTTATAGCTTCTACTTTATGAATTATGAGGGTATTATTTATTTATTCTTCTGGTGCCAGTCAAGGCAGGTGTCATTCTGGTCTGTATTGCTGTTGGATATGAAACTCTAGGATGAATGACAAGATACCTTTTGAGTTGTCCTTTCTTTTCTCTGGACGCAGAATTATTGACAGCCAATTCTGTTCTAAGAGTAGTCTTTTTTCCCCATTTGAGTTTAATGTGCTTCAGGATTCCAGAGTTTCGGTTTAGTGTATCTCCATTTTCTCAAATGTAAAGCAAGGAGAATCCTCTTCTACGTCCTTGTAAGGTATAAGCTGGGGTTGAAATCATAATTGTTCTTTCGGCTTGTAGAGGGATGAGGATCGCAAATCCATCAACTTGCACTGGTCACAGATTCGCAATTCACTAGTGGAGGACCATTCCCTTGGTGTCTTTAAAATGTATGTGTCATATTGTTTGGCTGGCGTAGGTGGATTTACTAGAAACTTGATATTTCTTGTTGGAACCAAGTTCTTTTCGGACGATGGCATTTTATCCCATGAAGAATCGACCCCACCCTGATCAATTGAACAGAGTGTCAAGTACCCATTAAACTTCTTGCGAGTTGCATGACAGACCCAACGGAAAAAGAGACGAGAAAGGTATGCCGTAGGGCATGCCTGTTGCCTAATGCTTTTGTGGAAATGAACACGGTTTTTTGGGCCATGCACTGAGTTTCTGAAGGTTAGGATGTAACTCGATACTGCATGGGAGCGGACGCGGGGGACATTGACTTGTCTATGTTTCTTTGGGTATGTGGCGAGAAGTGAGACGACATTGATGAACTGTACAAGTCGAGGCTGCAGCCTTTGTAGGATTCGCTGTCTCCTCTGCTCTTTTGTGTAGATGTGCTTGCCTTGCGTTTAGACATCCAATCCCTTGGAACGGCGCAGGCCAACTTTTGAAGGTGCTGCAACTTCTAACCTGCAAACGGGTGCCTTCTGTTAGAAGAGCCCCGGAAAGCCCGGCTATCAAAACTCCATGACTATATCCAAAATCTCTCTATCTCCCCCACAAAAAGAAAAAGAAAATGTGCATGCGCATTTCATCTTGGACAGACAGCGATTGATCCAAGGAAAGTGCAATGTGGGGGTAGGTATTTGTGCAGTGCAATGGCGACCTTTCGAGAGCGAAGGTTGATCCTGATCACTTATTTTGCCAAACCCACGTTCTCTCCTGCTCCGCTTTGCAGTAGGATCCAACTCACCCATCTCTCTCTCTCTCTCTCTGTCTGTGATCACGCAATGTTCACACGCCTATGATAAGAAAGTGCCTACCATAAGTTGAAGAACGGAAGACCCACCTCTCGCAACATCATCGTCCATTCTCAACCGGTCAATTTCTTGTCGTTCCTATCCATCTCTTTTAGAGGAAAAGTTCACATCCCCAATCCATTCTTGGTTTTCTTGTAACTAAAAGCGGCAACTGTCTCTCTTTCTCGCCTGCACTGCCCAATAACCAGATTGCCAGTCCTTGGTACAGTGTCCGAAATTTGGTCTGTCTGTTTCACCATGGACCACCCCAAGTCTAGTGCTTCTCCTCCTAACCATATCTATCCACATCCAACGAGATGCGCCAGCAGAGTTGCTGATTGCGATGCCATCTATCCCTCCATATATTTTGTTTGAGAAGCCATAATGGCGCAAGAAAAAGGGAATGCAAGGTATTTTGGTGGTCCATTTGATCAAGACGCCTCTCATCTCATGAATCCCCGCATCATCGAAGAGGCTAATCATTTCAACCAAGACTAGATGCGCTTCGCTAGCAACAGTGCCGCGACTAGTTGCTCGGTGGTTAGCCGCCTGAAGCGGATCATGACTGGGCAGGCTCTTACCGAGCGTCAGAACACGAGTATCTCCAGGCTTTCCTTCTTGATAATATGACGAAGAGCATATGTACAACTGTCTTTCCCAGTTCCAACCCAACTCTCCCATCTCCGCCTCGCCAAAGTCAACCAATGAAGATTCAACCCAGGCCGGCCGGGCCGGGCCGGGCCGTAAGTCAACGCAGAAGAGTCGGTCCTGTGGTGTCATTTGCAGCCTGGACCTTTCCCACCGGGGACCGTCCCACGCTTGCAAGAATAAAGGCAATTTGCTTCCGTATGAGGCATCGGATTCGACATTCATCGAGCCGACCGAAGGGGACGTTCACGGTGAGATGATAATTGAATCAGCACTTCATCTTCTCGTTCATCATGCGATGTCGCGGTCACTAGTCGCCGAGACTCGAGTGACTGAGGACACGGAGCAAATAAAAATCTGTCTCATTTGTGCCGCATTTTGGGGTGATCACATCACAAAGGCCTATAACTTTAATGCATTTTTCAATTAAACTGATGTGACGTTTTTATTGATATAGCCCTTTAGATGCCAACTCTAGTGTTTAGCGATTACCCAATAATATTGGTATCATATCAATAATTTCATCCTAAATTTATAGGAAATCTTACGTCGAATCACATACAAGAAGTTAGAGATATTTTATCTAGAAAATGATTTAGATAATTGATTATAAAATTGATAAAAGTTCAGATTTTTTTGGCACTATTATTTCCAAAACTTTTTGTTGATTCGCAATGGACGATCCCGGTCGCCTTGGAACGAACCGAGGAGGCTTTTTTTTTTTTTTATTTTATTTTCTCTTTGGCTTCTTCCTTTCGTTCTTCCCCTCTTTCCCTTTTCTTTTCTGCCCAAGAAGCAAAGGTAGGAAAAAGAAAGCAAAAAAGAAAAAAAAGAAAAAAAAAAGGAGAGGCTGGTGGGGCCCAGAAGATCTTCGCAGACTGAAAGCTGTCGATCTATCGAACCTCATCTCGTGGACCTCTCTTCTGGATTCTACACAAAGCAACATCTGTCTTCTTTTGAACCACGGGCAATTTATGGACCATCCGGTACCGGGGAACTTGAATGTAAGGCGCGCATGGATTCATGATAGAACCTAAAATTGGACCGAATTGGTACTAAATCAGTCCAATTTTAAGGGTGCGCGTGATAAAATTTCTAGAATAAAAATTAATTTCTTAATTTTTATTTCGAAATTGAAAAATTAAAAATTTTAGTTTCGATTTATTTTTCAAATATATTTCTCGAAATAAAATCTGCTTTTAAAATAAAAATCAAATCAAATGCGTTACCAAATAAATTTACAAACCTTGTTTCTAAACAATGAAATAGAAAAGTAGAAATTTTAATATGCGCGCCCTTAGGGGGCACATGATAAAATTTATGGAACAAATTTGATTTCTAGCTAAAAATTGAGAAGTTAAAAATTTTAGTTTCGATTTCTTCTTCAAATCTATTTCGGAATAAAAATCGTTCTAGAAATAGAAAAATCAAATCAAAGTTACCAAACGAATTTCGCCCAAACTTGTTTCGGGAATGAGAAACATAGAAAAGAGAAGTAGAAATTTTATCACGCGCACCATAAGTTTCGTGATTACCTATCCGATTTCCGACTCCAAAAGAAGTGAAACTGATATTATGAAGTTCGTTTTCTAGTTCCTAAGTAAGAATTAAACCGGACATCAATGAACTACACTTGCGTGTTTTGAATTTTTTGTTGTTTATTTTTATGCATCCATCTTTTATGAATTTTGGTAAATTTGTGTCAATGATTCCTAAGAAGAACCATATTGGAATTTCACGTTAGGATGTAGGAGTGCATTGATAAAGTTTTAAACTTTAGGATTTAATTGACATCCGTACAATAAGTTTAAAATGAATTGAGCAATTTTCCCAAAGTTGTCGACTATATAATATTTTTTTCCCAAAAATAATATGGTATGGAATCGATTTAGACCAATCAAAATGCCGATTCCATTTAATTCTAGAACTCGTAACTTAAATCAATTTCATTCATGACTTTTTCTGAAATGATAATGACATTTTTAATTTTTTTAATGTAATTCTTGAACTTTTAGTTCATTTAATGTATTTCATAAACTTTTGGTAAATATGCAAACTAATCCTCAAACTATATCAAATGTTATCTATTCATTAATTTAAGTTCGGGAATAATATTGTACTTTTTATATAGTCTAAAGAACTAATATGAACATATACAAAAAAGTTAAAAAAATCACATCAAATAAATTGAAAATTTCATGATCACATTGCACATTTGATCAAAATTCAGAAATTATTTGGGTCATATTCCCATTCTTGAGACCAACAAATGCTCGCTTATGGAGCTCCAATGGGAATATAGCTATGTGGCGCGTTCCACAAAGAAAGGAGAGAAGAAAAAAGCGAACTTTGTACTATACACACGTCATGAATTTGGGGAAAAGATTGGATCCACATTCCACAATGAGCGGTTCATAGCCGAAAGGCCCCAAATTATAAAATTACAAAAACAGGAGCCTCCACTTTTGAAGCTTTTTGCTCTTTGTCGGTAAATCCCAAGTGAGGGCAATCCTTGGCGTGTGGACTTTTCTCGCCTCAAACAGCATCTCCCAAGCCCCATATTCTTATTCTCCAATTTCTCTCTCTCTCTCTCTCTCTCTCTCTCTCTGCAGGCGTTGAAAACCAAAACCGCCCTTTGACATTCGCCAAAAGTCAACCCCAAAACCACCATCTGGTTTTTCCCAGTGCCCCACTAGCCCCCAAAAAGAAAGAGGACAAGCACAAATGATAAGACGTTTTAGATGCCATCTCTCTCTCTCTCTCTCTCTCTCTCTCTCTGTAGCCCATCTGTCTCTTCCCTTTTTCTACTCTCGAAAAGTCAGCGCCTTGTTCATTTCCCCCCTTTCTCCTTCTCTCTCTCTTCTCTAGCGGTGGTTGCGGAATCCACGAAGCTTGTTGTAATGGAGGAAGACTGGGATCTACATGCGGTGGTCAGGAGCTTCACCGCCTCCTCCTCCTCCTCCTCCTCCTACTCCGCTGCCGCTTCCGGCACCGCCACCGCTGCCGCCTCCGCCACCGCCACCGCCGCTTCCGGCACGACGTGGACGGATCTTGCACTCCATGCTCCTGTGCCTTGCTCCTCTTTTGGAGCGGTCAAGATAGACGAGGGCTTTGTCTCTCCACCAGATCCTTACGAAGCGAGACACAGCTCGCTTGCCGAGTTGCATGAACTCTACCAGCATGAACTCGGCAAGCCCTTCTTCCCCAAGAGCGAGCCTCTCGTGTTTCAAAGCGCTGCTGTTTCTGCTCTTCCTTCTTTCGGAGGAGTGAACGGTCAACCCGCGTTTAGACAACAACCTAATCCTGTTAATAATAATGGTTCTGCACCGGCCTCCTCTTCTAGCTCCTGCATGACAAGCTCCCAGTCTCAAGCTTCTCGCAAAAGAAGGTAACTTTGATGGAATATCACCATTATGGTGGTAACCCTTTCTTCACAGCTCAAACTTGCACTGTTGAATTGGTCTCTCACGCTTGTTGTTTCTATAATAGCAGGAAGAACCAACTCAAGAAGGTTTGCCATGTTCCAGCAGAGAGTCTGTCTTCTGATATCTGGGCGTGGCGTAAATATGGCCAAAAACCGATTAAGGGCTCTCCATATCCAAGGTAAATTCCCCAAGTTAGATCCCCCAAATCTGCTTTAACTTCTGAGGTTCCTTCTTTTTATATGGATGTTAATATGGTGGAGTCACTTATGCTTAGTCTTGGTTTATGCTGTGTGACCCAGGGGATACTACAGATGCAGTAGCTCGAAGGGGTGTTTGGCCCGGAAACAAGTGGAGAGGAACAGATCCGACCCTGGAATGTTCGTCGTCACGTACACGGCGGAGCACAACCACCCCGCGCCTACCCACCGCAACTCGCTCGCAGGTTCCACGCGTCAAAAGCCTGTGATGCCGCAGACGGACACTGTTGAAGACCCCAGCGCTGCTGCCTCGACAAAACCTCCTTGTTCTTCTCCAACTACCTCCTTAGAGGAGGAGGTGGCAAAAACTCAGAGTACAAACACCGAAAGCAGAGAAGATAAAGAGGGTAGCATGGCTGATGATGAAGAGGATGGGGATGCTGGGCTATCTGATATGGCTATGAGTGATGATTTCTTTGTGGGTTTGGAGGGATTGAAAGGAGGTGGTGATGATGACGATTGCTTCTTGGATCCTTTTCCGGCGAACTTTGGCCATTCTTGGGCGGCTAACAATACCGCAACCGCCACCGGTGATAGCTGACCCAACTAGTCAAGCATATTGTTTTACGATTGAGTTGTAACTTTCTGGAATACGTACAATTTTCATCTTCTTTTCACAAATGAATCGAGGTTGTAACAGTTAGCATCCCCGTCTAGCTAAGCTTTATATATGTGTAATTTTTCTTCAATTTGTATAAAGATTTCACAAGGCAGGCGTTGAGAAGGAAATGTGGCTCATCTCTGTATTAAGAGTTCGACAATACCGCAATTGGAGTCAGAGATTAGTTGTAAGAATGACAAATACGATACTTTAGCTCTTCTTTTTCTGGTTCTTTTATTTCTAATTGATTTCCAAGAATTTATCAATTAATTTACTGGTTATACTTGCAAACTCAATCTCCTCAAAGACATGTCTGATGGCGGTCAACCTTCTGTCCCATATGCTAGATGAAATTCCTCTCGCCTCCCACCGGTAATCTACACTACTGACTATACTTCTCCCACCCGTAATCTATAGTACTGAACATTCAGTTTAGATTAAAGTATTGAGCAACCGCAGCACATTGTTAACCCAACTATAGACATACTAATTCCAAACAGATCAACTTCAAATGTTTACAAAGTAAAGAGAATTCATACTTTGGCCCCAAAATAGAGAGCATTCGTACATATGGAAAACCAAATGATATAGTGACTTGGCATCTTATGGACTATATTACAAGTAAGGAGAAGCAAAAGCTTCACCTGTCCACTACGTTCCACAAGATCAACAATGGAATTTCTCTCTTATGACCGATACAATTTATCATGCAAATTGTAGCACTTGAAGAGCAAAATTGGACAAAGCTTAGCAATAAAGATTCCAGTATGATAACAGCGCATCTGACTTCTTCAAGTATCTTGAAATGAGGACAGTGGAAACTAATGGAAGATGAAGAAAATGTTTCACAAGTATGAGGCCTTTGAGGGATCTCCTGGGTAAGATAGCAGACAGTTTTTAAGTCCAAAAGAACATACACTCCTTGGACTCTGAATGAGCACCCGCTTTTTCCTGAATACAGCCTACTGATCAGTAGAAGAAAAATGCACAAGAATCCTATCCTTCCCTCGATAAATCTGCTTTAGGCAGTGCAAGCTGAAACTTCATAGCCTTGGACAAAATTCTTAAGTTTCCCTACTTCACCCACGGCTGAAAGCCATTCTGTTAGAATCTCCATCGTTACATAATCAGGTTTACAGGCATGTTCATTCATCCTATCCATCATTTCAAATGCTTTCTTCAACCAATTCATCTGACGAAGGCCTTTGAACAATGCGTTAAATGTAGTGGTATTCGGCCTTACCCCTTTTTCCATCATATCGTCCATTAAGGAACAGGCACCATCCACTTTGTCGTTCCTGCATAGACATTCTATGAGAATGTTGTATATTACTGTGTTGGGTGGGATCTTCGACACAGAATTCATGTCCCTGAAAACTTTCATGGCTTCCTCAACATTGTTTTTCAGGCAGTATCCATGAATCAGTGCACCGTATGATACAACAGTGGGAACGAGACCCTTTTCAATCATCTGTCTCATCAACTTATTTGCAGTTGTAAGATTTCCAGTTTTCCCAAAATAGGATAACAAACAATTATAAGTGACAGTATCAGGTTTTACTCCAGAGCTCTCCATTTCTTTGAGCATCTCGTAAGCCTCCTCTAATTTATTTTTCCTGCAGAAACCACCAATCAGATTATTGTAGCACACAACATCAAGTGAGAACCCAGCTGCCTTCAACTCTGTTGCAACAGAACTGGCATCATCCATTCTTCCAGCGTTGCACAATCCAGAGATCAATGTGTAGTAAGCAAGTGAATCTGGGGAACATCCAGATCTAGACATTTCCCGGAACAATTCCATGGCTTTCTCGAAATTGTTGACATTGCAAAAAGCCTTGATCAGTGATGTATACGTTCTAACATTAGGACTCAAACCTCTTACTTTCATTTCTTTAAGAAACTCAACTGCACGACCGACTCTCCCAAACTTGCACATACCATCAACCAAAATATTAACAGTGACTACATTTGGTTGCACCCCTTCTTCACTCATCTGATCAAATAGCTGACGAGCCTTATCGATCTCACAACATTTACAGTAACCATCGATCAAGCAGTTGTAAGTAATGACATTAGGCTTGCAACCATCCTGCAATGTCATCTTTCTTAGTAGTTCTGCCCCTTCATCTAGCCTTCCTACTTTACAGAGTCCATCAATAAGACAATTATAAATGACTGTATCGGGTTTACAAGACAACCCCTCTTCCTGTTTAGTGCAGATCCGCTCGAAAACCTCCAATGCATCATCAACTCTGCGAGACTTACACAAATGGTTAATCAGTATTCCCAAGGTCACAATGTCAGGTGGAATATTAATTTCTTTCATCTTAATCATAAGCTCATTCATCCTCTTGAAGTCGAGACGCTTCCCCAACTCAACCAAAATAACATTGAAGGGCGCGGCTTCGACGGGTCCACCTGATTGAATCACTCGCAGCACAAGATCCCATGCTCTTCCAATCTCCCCATTCCTACAGAGATTCTTAATTATCTTCGAAAGTGTTACCGAGTCAGGAAAAACACCGAGTTTGATAAGCTTCAGGAAAAACCCAACAATCTCATCTGCATCGCTGCCCCCATCTCCTTGCAGTCTCCTCAACAAGGCCGAGAAAAAAATCTTACCCGGAATGTTCGAGGCGGCAAATCTCGAACCTGGCTCGAGCATTTCGTCGAGCACCTTCAACGCACCCTCGAACCTCCCGTGTCTAAAGAGCATACCAACATACAATTCGTAAAGGTCCCCGTCTCTCGCATTCCTGTCAACATCCTCAAACGCAGAAACCGCCTCATCAACCATTCCAGCCCTCCCAAAGAAGCTGACCAGAAGGGTCGACGCATTGACAGTCAAACGAATGTCCCTCTGTCTCGACATCTTATACAGCTCGAGCAGGGCCTTCTCCCAACTGGGTTCCCGGCTCGCGAGCTTGACGACGGACTGGAACGCGTGAGAGACGAAAACCGGGGCATCGTCCCGGGGAGAATTCGATTGGACGAACTCGAGGAACTTGAGGGCTTTGTCGGAGGCGCCCAAGCCGAGGGCGATCTTGGAGAAGTGGGCAGGGGTTGGGGGAGGACTGGAGAAGAGGAGGCGACTGAGCTCGGCGGCGTTCCATGAATTCTCGGGGGCTTGCAGGAGGCCGAGCGCCTGGGCGACTATCGGGTCGTCGTTGGGCTGGCGCGACGGTTCGGGTCCAGGGTCCGCGGAGAAGGAACGGAGGAAAGGAGAGAGATGGAGGGCGGGGTTCAAGCGGGGTTTAAGGGAATGGAGCACGGGTTTCGACTGTTCGGAAGCAGATCGCAGCAGCCTCATTCCGGTGTCGGAAAGAGAGAGAGAAAGAGGAGATGATGGAGGGAAAGGTGTTTGACGAAATGCGGTCGAAGCAGTTTGCTCTCCTCTGGTTGGCTCACCCTCTTCAGGTTCTTGAGAGCTAACGGGCCTCGGCCCAGTACGCAGTTGAGCTCCATTTGGATCCCCCAAGTGTCGGATTCGGATCCATTCTAGGGGCCCAAGATCGACCTGAATAAAAACTAAAATTGAGTGCCTTTTGTTTTGTTGGTTTTAAAGAAAAATGCTGAAGCATTTACAGAGCAAAACAATTTTAAGGGGAAAAAGTTGGTAATTTTCATGTATTGTGTTAAAAAACTTCGGATATTCATAATAGTGTCGATAAGTTTTTAGTAATTTATTGAAAGATCAAGTGACTAGTAACTTCTTTAACTATTATGTTTCAAGACTTATCATTTCATTCACAAATTTACTAGTATGAGAAAGAAATATATATATATATATTTTTAATACAAAATACAGATAAAATCGTGGGCCTTGATGTCTATAGTGGGAACTAAAGTAGCTAATCATCTTACACATCAACTTAGAATAGATGATTGTATAACCGGAATTTCATTTTATGATTCGAATTTGATCGGTTATCATTGACTAGAGTGCAAATGACGTGGGAGTTAAGCGCACTCATCAGTGAAGCCCACGAACTCTTAATTTAAAGTTGGCCCATGTTAGTAGAGATACGAACAGCGTAGGAGATTGAGCTGTTAAAAATCAAAGAAAAAAAATGGTAACTGAGCAATTGGGAGCTACTTTGTTCGGAAGCTAATGAAATGTATTCACACACTTTATCCCAGTGCATGAAAATGTTTATTCAGACAACAAAGAAAGAAGTGTCTCAGTCGGGTTATAGGGAGGGTGTTCCATTAATAACAAAAATATATATGTGTAATTTCCCTTTTTGAATTAAAAAAAAAAAAAAACTAGTTAGCATCGAGGAAGCAAGCGGTGATTAACCGATGCCCCTCTATCGGTTGGTAAACAAATTGCACGTGTTCATCTCCGAGTCATGAAGGCGTGTGAAACTCTCTCTTGAAACGTCGTACGTTCACCTAAAGGGTACCATATGCATATGTTCTCGTTGTTCTTTATCTTCTTCTTTTCTAGCCCAAGTTCATGGACCGACCAAAATCTACCCCCCAAGATACATATTGAATACATCATGCATTGACGATATCGACTCAATAGGGGCTCTTGAGTACGTCTCTCTTCCATGCACGTAAAAGGGTCGGTTTGTTGAACAGAAGTTAGGTTGTTAGTTGGGCTCTTTCACCTCTTCTGGCTATACGCTGCATCTCAAGAGATTGTTCTCTCTCTCTCTCTCTCTCAATGAAGTTTATGTATAAGTGGGGTCGGTCCAACCTCTTTTCACCTTCCTCTGACCTTTCCAACCTTTAAAAGTATCTCCCCTCACAAGCACTCGAACCTTCAAACATTCTCATCGTGGAGCCCTCCAATGGACAGCCTAGACCGCCCTCCACCGCTGCCGCCCGTACTGCCACCACCTCCCAACAGTCCCTACCTCTTTGCATCGCCACCGTCGCTCCTGTCATCCTCGCTGTTGCCCCCGCTAATAGACACCTCAGCCCCAGCTCAAGCGTTGGCCCTTCCTTCATCTTCGTCTTCTTTGGATATTGATTGGATTAGCCTCTTGTCCGAACAGCCCGGTGGGCTTCCCGAGAATGTGCCGATGGCGTCGATGGAGAACGCGCCGATGACCACGATATATCCTGGAAATGGAGGAGTAGCAGACAGGAGTGAGGGGGATATTAAGAAGAAAGTGACGAATAGGACGAGAAAGCCGACGCGACCTAGGATTGCGTTTCAAACAAGGAGTGTGGATGATATTCTGGATGACGGGTTTCGCTGGAGGAAGTATGGACAGAAAGCCGTCAAGAACAGTGTTCATCCCAGGTATATTTTGCATGTTTAAAGGTTTTTTTTTTTTTTTTTTGGTGAATTATTTTGCATGTTTAAAGTTCATATGCACGGAATTCACAAATGATTCACCAATAAGTATACGTCTTTAGAGTTTTAGCAACATATAAGAATCCTATAATTAAACTGGATTATTTTGGTAATTGACGCTCTTGACTAAATAACAAGTTCTCTCTTTGATCAATTCCCTCTGTCCTCCTATTATCAATGCTCTCCACCGTGCGATAGAACGGTATAATTTAGTTTATTGTTAGTGTTGGAAACAGGAAAATAATTGATCCATTAAAAAGACCGAATTTAGAACATTGCGTGCGCGCACATATTCATGTGTATGTATGTATGTATCTTTGGGTATGAGCGTGATTTGATGGAATGAAGTCGAAGAAACAAGTTTCAATGACTTTTAGAATACGATAAAGTAAAACAATCGAGAAGGAAGTCGCTTAGGGATTTAGTTCATTCTTAGGAAGAGGAGACTAGAATTCATTATCTCCTCATTTCATGCAAACTGATTGATCATGGACATGCATGGCCACAATTTTTGGGCGGTAGATACTTAAGAAGATGAAATATTATATGATCAGGAGTTGGTTGATGCCCAAGATGATGAGCATCCATGAGTTGGAAGAAAAGAGAGGTCCGGCACTGCTTCAAGAGATCACCATTGGAAAATCTTTCGAACAATCTAGAGGGGATGAAGATTCTCTTTCCTTAGTGCCTCGACAAATCTTAATAGAGGATGCAGGGCGAGTCTGAAGTTCCTTAATTAACGTTCTTAATAGGAATCAACGCATGATTTGGTAGATTAAGGCATCAACTAGGAGTATACAATGGGAGAGAGGACCTCCATCTTTAAATGAGGAAACTAAGATCAAAGTCATGACGGCGACAAGAAAGAGATTTAAAATGAATCTAATTCTGTGGATTAAACTCTTTGACAAAATCGATGGCAAAACAAGAATTCATGTTTCCAAACCCCTAGATATTAAATTATTTTTAAAAAATAAATTAACAACATTTTAAACTTTAAAATGACAACATTAATTGGAAATTAATTGAGGATGAAAGATAATTCATGTCAGAAAAAAAATTAGGGCAAAGTAATAGTCGAAAATTTACACATGGATCCAAGTATATGTATTAAATATTTAGCGCCGATATTTTCAACTGCAAATGTGATAAAGTTCATGCTTGCCTTTATGAATAAACCACATATTTTATTCACTTTGATCCTTCCATCTTTCAATGTATACTCATTTCTACTATATGTAAATTAAACCGAGCTACTGACAAAAAAAACTAAACCTAGCTAGAGAAGGATTTCGGACTCAAACTTTTACCTAAAATTTCATGAAATTTCATGTCAATTGTCAAGGCACGTTTTTATCATTCATTTTCCAAATATTGAATAGAATCGCAAGTTAAAAATAGTGGAGATAATTAGAAAGTGATTCCTCATATTTCTTACACTGTGTAGTGATTAATGTCAAATTATTCCAACTTCAGAAAAGTTTAATTTTTTTTCTAAAATAAAAAAAATCGTCCAATATTATTTGTTTCTTTACTTATTTAAACTTTTTTTCATTATTTTATCTTCCCATGGAATGTCTATGTGCTCTTTTGCTAGTAAATGAGTGAATATACCTATATTGTTTCTTCAGCATAACAACCATGTGAATAAAACTACAAATATAATAGGAAAACAAAGCTTATTGTGAAATAAAGGAAAAACGGTGGCTATGCGGATCATGTTGTGGCATTTTTCAGGAAATTTATAGAACATAGCTTAATTTGTATCATTTAATGGACGTAAATATAAACATATAGGCAGCTGTTACAAACAAAAAAACCTAGTTTCAAAAACAATTCTCTTCACTCCTCTAGCACGCGCAACTCTAGAGCGCTTGCGCCTAGGTACATTTCATATAATCCTATCTTACTTGTCTTAATTAGGTCCAAAAATCGAGTGAACATTTTCACAATCAATCTCGAGAAGTTTTCATGTAAGTATGACTTATATCTAAAATGAGTATACACGTGTTGAACCATCGAGTCTTACCTAAACGCTTAAGCAACGCACAATGTATGCACAGCCATTATCCATGATAAAGAAGATATAGATCATTGGTATGCTAATCTAGCTCTTTATATCTCTGTAAAGAAAGGGATTGCATGCGTGCATTGATATACACTCTTGGCAATGTGATCTTAACTGACCAAACTCTTGCATCCTAAACACATTGGATCGGACGAGAAGGAGCTACTATCGGTGCACACATCACACATGCAACGTGAAGAAGCAGGTCCAAAGGCTAGCCAAGGACACGAGCATCGTGGTCACGACATATGAAGGCATCCATAACCATCCCTGTGAAAAGCTAATGGAAACCCTAACTCCTCTCCTCAAGCAGATGCAGTTCTTGTCCAGGTTCTAGCTTAGCCATCAAACTTGAAGATCACCTAACTGCCTCGAAAAATTTAAAGCACTTTTGTATCATCCGATAGATTATTCTTCTTGGGGTTCTATAGTGTTTAGAACTAACCAAATCCCTATACTTCTACCATCGTATATGAATGGCAGGATTCCTGTACATGGATACCTAAACGATAGCATCGCTATACACACATTGCATTCTTTACTGGAAGAGTTTGCATTTGTTTCAATGGATGTGTTACGCACGTATATTTTTTTCAGGTGTAGGCGCATGTGTTTTTTTAAAGTCACACTAAGTGTGTCTATCGACTTACTATCGCTTGATAGGGGACATCACAAATCTTCTTGAAATTTGTTATATGTACATCATTTCGAAAAATCTTTTCTCTCAATATCGGAGTTGAATATTCGGCGTAAATTAGTTATGCAACTCAATTAATCTCTCCTTACAATACTTCAGCTAGTGAGCGTAATCTAAATTTCTATATTCATTTTCTCGTATTTTATAAAATCGTAAACGTGAGAGTTAGGTCATTGGTTTCCCATGGAGGAGGTCAATTCAGATTATGGGGAAGCCCACAAGCCAAATCAATTCGTTTCGCTACCATTGATTCTGAACGCCATCCTCTTATTGACTTTCGAAGGTGGAGGTAGGTGGCGGTTGGGGACAGGTATCCCTGAAGTCATTATACTGATCACTGAAGAAACCCACCAGCTATATATTACGCAATTATGATCTAATATCTGAATTTATCGACCTACACATGAAATACCTTTTCCTAGAAAACATCAAGCCGTCCAAATTAATGTATCAAGAGTCAGCTCCATAAACTCATATTCAATTACATGGTGAGAAGCTCTTTGAGCATATCAAACTTCTTTGTTGCATCAGATAGGCTTAGAGATACGACAAACAGCATGACTTTTAAATTTGACAAATGGGGTTAATTTTGCTACCACTGTTGACAGATAATCTTCCACAGGCTGTGCTAGCATATCATGATAACTAAAGAGAGTTGATTTATCGAAACAGCTTTGAGAAAAAATGATTTCATAATGATCATAAATGAAAGAAAAACTTGATAAAAATTAATAATTGTATTAGAATAATAAAATATTAAACCACAATTTTATTGAATAATTTAAACTTTTAGAATAGTCATAAATGGTCCCATAAAAACTTTCACAATGTATTGGTGATAGTACTTTCACAAAAATTTCATGATGTGCTAGGTAGTCAGTACGTTAAATTATTTTTTGAGATGTAGGTCTAGCTACAAAAGGTAATTCTTAATCATGTTAGACACTACTCTTAATACATGGTAACTAACGGGCCCCTCGTTGCTTGGACATGTGGGACCACTTAGAGCACTAGAAGAAAATAACGATAAAGGAATTTGACCAACTGAGATTTGTCCGACCTTTTGTTTTGTTGTACCACGCTTTTCTTGTGGCTCGAACCCTTGTTCGAGCGAGTGGTTGAGACATGATTGTTATGCCATAAATTTGCTGAGATCAAAATCCATAAGGACCTGGCATTAATGGCAGATTAGGTGTGATCATATTAGATCGTGTCTCAAATCTCCTGAGGCACTATTCTTGTTCTTGTGTGGAAAATTTCACCCCCATCGATCTTGATTTGGCCCCTCTCCAGATGTGGACAGATCTTTGTGCCTCTTTTTGGCTATATAAATATTTATTATGCTCTATTTGTTTTGTAAAAATTGTACAATTTTGAAAATATTTTCCTACAAACAATTGGCTTACAAAGAATGAATGAATAAAAAATATTTTCATCATTCATGAAAATATTTAGACATAAATTGTTATTTACAATGACAACATCATTCATTGACCGATCATTTTAGATGATGTGGATGATCATTTTTAAGAAAATATTTTTCAAATCATTCATTTTTCACTAAATAAATAGAACTTGAAAAGGGAATGCTTCATGCTACTAAGAAAAGGAGTACATTGAAAACTACCCATCGTTTAGGAAGGTCAAGGGAGAACTTCATTTGCACAATTGATAATATGGATCTACAAGTTGATATTTTAGATTGCATGGCGAATTGTTGGTGGATATTTAAATAAATTGGAAATATTCAATGATCAATCATTGTATGGCATAGCACTCGATCATCGGTTATGTAAACTCGCCTTAGTTTGTCTAGAATTATCTATATACCGATGAGGATGCTTACTAGGAGAGTAAAGTCAAGAATCAGAGTATCGGTGGACATAGTCACATAGCTACTGCTTTATACAAAACGACAGAGCTCGTATGTTTTGATCACGGATCTCCATGTCGTTCCTTCAGTTCAGTTCCGTGCAGAGCGACATGAGGTCGACTTAATGGCCAAAACTGCGTGGACGCTCGGGCGTTTACGTTTAGTCTGACCTTCAACCAAAGGCATCGCGCGAAGGGCAAAAGAGAGAGAACTATAAAAATGAAAGCCAGAATTGACCCAACCTTAACTTGTCCAACCATCTGATCATGACTCCCCCCCCTCTCTCGCCAATGAAATGCACTGTAATTGCGAAGACGGTAGGGTTCGGCTCTGATGCAATATGAAGAAGACTAAATGTGGAAAATATTATACTACATAAAATCACTAAAATATAGAGAGTCGAGGCCAAAAAGTCAAGATTCAACAGCTTGAAAATCTGGGCTACGGCAAACCCTAGACCTAAATTATAATGATGCCAACATCTTTCCGGAAAATCACTCGCGACCCACTCCTGACTTCCCCACTTATAAATGTGAATCAAGCACCCACTGAAGATTCATTCCATCGCGGGGTTCACAATACCATTTCATCTATTATAACCTCTGGAGTTTGCTGTGTATCTCCTTCAAATTCTGAGCCATGGTCGAGAGAGATCAAGTTTCGCCACTTGCCCCGTCGGGTAGCCTCCGGAGCGACCAGGATGAAGCGTCTGTGTTCGCCAAGAACGTCCGGAAGCGGAGATTCATCAAGTGTTGCGGTTGCATCGCCGCTTTCATGCTCATCCAAGCGGTAGTCATCATCATCCTGGCGTTTACGGTGTTCCGGGTCAAGGACCCCGTGATCAAGATGAACGGAGTCACCATCACTAAGCTTGAGCTCATCAACGGAACGATCCCCAAGCCTGGGTCCAACATGTCGCTGCTGGCGGACGTCTCCGTGAAGAACCCGAATGTGGCGTCCTTCAAGTACAAAAACACCACGACCACCCTGTACTACCACGGCGCGGTGGTGGGCGAGGTGCGGGGACCGCCGGGCAAGTCGAGGGCCCGGAGGACGATGCGGATGAACATCTCGGTGGACATCATCACGGACGTGCTCCTGTCGAACCCGAACCTGAACGAGGACATGAAGCAGCAGCTGTTGCCGATGAGCAGCTACTCGCGAATCCCAGGACGAGTGAACATGCTCAACATCATCAAGAAGCATGTCACCGTGAAGATGAATTGCACCATAACTATCAATATCACTAGCAGGGCAATTCAGGAGCAGAAGTGCAAAAGGCACGTCAATATCTAGAAGACATAATCAATCACTTTCTAATCTAGTTTGTCTATGTATAATGTATAGCGATATCATACCATACTCGGTCGTGTAGCTGAATGTTTTCCACTCCTACCTAGCTAAAGGTATTCCATTTTATTTACATTCCTATTACTAAAGGTATTCCATTTTATTTACATTCCTATTACTGAGCTTTAGCATCTCTCTCTCTCTCTCTCTCTCTCTCTCTCTCTCTCTCTCTTATTTTGTGGTATACAAATTCAGTGTTTTTTTTTGGTTTTTTTTTTCCTGAGTTTCGGTGAGGTGGGCATGTAGGTGTAATGAAAACGCTCGTCTCATAAGTGGGTTGACTTAATAAGTCGATGGAAGAAAATATGCAGTTGCATATAATAAATTCGAATTGGAGCGAAAGTCGGGAAAGGCGGTTCAAGGTAGCCCACGGGTCCAGATTGTCAGGAAGAAAAAAAATGTGGACTTTCTAGAAGGGAATTGAGTTTGTGCACCGTGAAAAGAGTCTCTTTCCATTTTATAATCAAAAGGGACGTGACGATGAATTTACCTTATAGATAGTACATTGAACGAATAACATTTCCTCCAAAAAGTTTAGTAGGAGCTAAATTTTTTTACCCAATGAGAGAAGTCACGGATCTGTAATCAATCACCGAAAATCATTGAATATGAGGTTCATATTATCTCATAAATTGATTTTCTAATATTTTGGCACAATAAAATAACTTTGTAATTACATCTATAAATAATAAACTCACTTCTAATGCCGATTGCAAATGATTAGTGACGTATCAACTTTTCTATATTCTGACCTATGGCTTCGGGAGTTTGCTCTCAAAATCCAGCCCATGTTGGGCCAATCTAACACTTAACTCAAGAACCCAACAACACAAATGTTGGCACATTTTGGAATCGAATCGACCTTTTGAGCTTGGGACCAAGAATCGAATTGACCCCATAAGTCCAATTTGATAATTCCAAGGTCAATCCAGGATTAACCGATTATTGTTTTATTTCATTTTTTGTATTCCTTACAAAGATAGATTTACTTTTTCAAATTATATTTCCATTTATGATCGTCGAGTTGCGTTTGTGAGGCAGGCTAAGAGAGAAGTGATCTCATTAGCTAAACCGTGTTGTGAGGCCGATGAGAAGAGACCAAAGGTGAGCGAGGCAAGCAGAGACGATTTCTAAATTTTTTGGGTCGAATCAAGATTGGATTTTAACTTTCTAATTTATATGGTGACACTGCATTAAGAAAAAATAGAGGCAGAAGAGCTAGGGTTTAGAATAGATAAAAACATATAAATATATATACATGATATCTATATATTATAAAAAATACAATATATATGGAATTGCTAGACTAACCTTAAAGTCTCTGGATCAAGAATTAACTTGCATAATGCAGAGTCTAGGAGTCCTAGGACGAAGAACCAATCCATTCTCCCTAGAAATTGGACCAAAATCAATCAGGTTGGCCCAATCCAAGGTCGGTTAAGGGTTGACCCGGAGTCAATGCTAACCCCTATTCGACGCACGGGGGTCCATGGTAGAGAGAAGAGCGAGCGGTGATCCCTGCTGGGCCGGATAGGCCCATATCTATACAAAAGCCCGAATCCAGATCCATACTCTATCGAACCCCTGGTGCGGCTAAACAACGTTCGATCAAACTACAAGGTAAGCCCATCCAACGGCTGAAACGAGTCGGACGCAACCCTCTCGCTGTAAGCTGCGCTCCTATATAAAGAGCTAGGCGGCGTTGCTAATCGCTAGGTTTTGCGTTCGTCGTCGGCGCGATCGTCTTCCTCCTCATTCGCCGCTGCGCCGCTCGATCCAGGTAGCTCGATTCTTGATCTTCTTCTCGCAGTCTCTGTCCCAATTTCACGGATGCAATGAAGAGAGATCGCTGAATAGAGATGAGTGATCGAGGAAATGGTTCCGCGAATCAGATCCTCGAAATGATCCTCAGCTTCTGGTTCGTATTCGCTGAGCATCGCCATGTTTCTATGATTCTCTGCACTTTTTTATTTCTCGCGATTCTGTAAAAAATGCTTTCGACTGATGTCGCCGATTCTTGTCGGTCTGTGTGGTCTCACCGAAGGACCTATGGAGGGAGCGATATCGCAAGACGTGCGCTCTTCTCCAAGTTTGCCTTCGAACAGCGAACCGGAAGAACAGACGGTCGAGCCGCTGAACTCTTTCTGTTCATGGCGGTTTCGGCTTATTCTTTCTCGAGTCTGATCTTTCCTACATTTTGGTCTTTGGTTTTGGGCGATATTTGAGTGTGTAGAGCGAAGGTCCCAGCGGAGGGGCGGGAGCTCTGTGAACGAGGCCTCTCTAACGATTGAACAGAGATCTCCTTCGCGAAATTGGTCCGCCGAATTGTAGGATGCCTGGAATTGTCCCCAGTTCCGGGCATCTGGAACCCTCGGCCACATTCATACCTTCCATTGAATCCGAATTGGCTCTTGTGCTTTTCGCTGCTCGATGACTTCCTCTTCCAGAATAGAAAATGTGGGGATTGTGATCTTGTTTTGATTCCACTTTTAATTTTTTAGCACGAAAACAATGAATAAAGTTTTATTAATTAAACTATCCCTATGCAATCCGATTTTTATGCTCTTTTGTCTGATATTTACCGTTAGATGCATGCTAAAGCTAAACGATGATAATGAGATTCGTGGTAACATGAAGTGTAACCAAACGTGAATTAGCACAATTCTAAGGATGTGTTCTTTCGACCAAAACAAAAAAAAAAGGATATGATTTTATATTAAATGCCTAGTTCATTTTTTTTTTTTTGGGGTCAAATTTAAATGCCTGGTTCGTTTTTTTCTTTCTTTTACTTTTTATCATTTTTTGGTTCATTTTTATTCAAATAACATGAATCAGCAGCTATATTGCACTAAAACATGCCAAATCATCATAAAACGAGTTATAATAACGTGCAAATAGACTTGAATTTAAACATTCCTAAGATATGTATCACTAAAATGCCAATCTTTCGTGCGTTTTCATTGTCATTCTCTTGTCCTTTTCATCTGTTCTGGAAACAACCATGATTAAACACTTAAACTGCACTGGACTCTTGAATTGACTATGAATAAAGACGTTAAATCATAATGACTAAACATGCAATTTTTTACCCCGAAACACATACTAATGTGAAAGGGATGGTCCGAAACACACCTGTTGTTTAAAGCGTTATATGAGCTGGACGATAGGCTTCAAGAGGCTATTCCTTTTTGGTCCAAACGGGCTCGGATGGTCATGAAAATACCCGATGCGGGCACCTAGGCCTAAAATGATGCAAAATGATGTGAATAACGCTAATGAGAACAAAATCAACTCATTAACACATACTAACCATCATTGAAACAGAGTAAACATCATAAAGGTTTTTAAGAAAGGATAATGACATCCTAAAACAACACGAGGTCCCAACACACGTGCAAATGAACACCAAATGGACTCAACAAGTTTCTTGAGGCTTCGGCTAAGCCTAAGATGACCTTGGTCGAGAGTCTTGAGCTCATCGTTTGATGATACATAAGAATTCTAACATAAATACATATTTAACACAAACTAAGACGGAATCGCATACTAAGCGCCATCTTTGGTCCATTGAACCATAATAAGAGGTGATGGACTGGCGGAGCCCATGAGGACAAGTCAAGTCACGATACTTCGACTTTCAACTACTGATTTGGGCTCGGAATTCTCAACAAACAACAAAATAACAAGAACTGAAAAGCATTCTACTTTATATGGGCGAAACGAGTTAAGGCTTGGAGTGTGGGAGGGGGAGTATGAGCGTGAGAGTCGTGAGAGGGATTGAGCGACTTGGGAGTGTGAGTCAGAATAGAGAGGGAGCCGAGAAGTTGAAGGAAAGGGAAAATGTGTGAGGTTGAGATTGGAGAGAGAGAGAGAGAGAGAGAGAGAGAGAGAGAGAGAGAGAGAGAGAGAGAGAGAGAGAGTTAGGGGGGAGTTAAAAGGGGTGTGCTTGTGTGTGAATCTCCCAAGAAGCGAGGGGGGCGAGTTACAGTCAAGCCTTCTTTTCTTTTTAAACTTTCATTCATTTGTGGGGGTTTCAGCTTACAGGGGTTGAGAATATGCATATTTGGCTAGTCCGGAGAACTTTAAAAGACGCTGCTTATGATGGAGAAGTCTTGGCAACCACTATTTGACAGCGTTCTTAGAGAAAGCAGAGATAGCACAATAGATGGCAGTCGATTGGAGTGAACACTTCAGTAACAAATCCACAGGCTCCCAATACAAAGACTATAAAGAACCCATCTCAGTATATCGTGATAGCCCCCTCGACCATAACTCCTAAGGAGAAAATCATTGCCCACCGAGCGTCCGCACAGTTCAGGTTTTAGCAGTGTGAACATCGTGTATACATCAGTTGAAAAAAGAATTACGTGGGATTCTGGATGACTGGTCTTTGATGTAAGATATGTCAGCTAACATTATTCCCCTTGTCCACCTGTATAATTGCACCTAAATTTGCCACTAGCTATTTCTTGCCTTTAAATAATCAAAAGCACTCATTAATTGACAAAAAAATTTCTTGGTTTGATGTTGATCGGAGAATGTCTGCAAATTCGATTCATACGGCCTGCATATTTGTTTAGAGAGCTAACATTCCAACAACCTCATATTGTTGGGACCCTAATGATCGAAACATGAACATATGGAACCTCCATAATGCACCTTCTTTATTAGCTAATCAAGTCGTTCCCGATATTCCTTTTTTGTAGGGTTATACATATTTTGGTTGTACTTGTACCTATTCAATCCTTTTTGTTATACGTGATCTCTAGCCTTCTTTTGCAATTCCTGGCTGGTCCAACTTTTGGCTTGCTCCAGGAGTTTCCATATCAATTACTATCATAAACAATTTACTTCAACGAATAGGCAGTAAGGTTTCACAGGAGAAACCACTTGATTCGCGAGGTTCCAAAACCAAGCCACATTCAAGCAAGATTGTTCCTTGTGATTTGATAATGACGTGAACTCCTACGGTAAATTATCTTTGTATTTCGCTATGTTGAACTTCCTTTCTCTCACAGCAACATTCACCAAACTGAACCGTTGTTAAACCTTTTCCGAGCTCCAAACTGTGAACTGCAGATTGCCGTCTAGAGTTCGCGATATGACAATGGAATGGGGGAAACAGATTGGGTCCGGCCACGGGTCATACAAGTGGCAGTTAGTCTAATTTGGTTCACAAACGGAGCCCATCGAATACGGTAAATATTTCTATATTTGCTTTTGGATGACAACTGTTGTTGCCGATTGCTATTTCAATTTGTTAATGTCCATATGCGTGTCCTTGCCAGCTTATTAATATTGCCGCCCATCCAACAGCAAAGAAAATGACAGAAAACTCTCTGTAATTCATTGGTCCCGCCAATTCGCATTGTCAACCCATCATTTTCTCTCGTTTTGTTTCTTTGTACAACGGCCTTCAGGTTCGTGATATCTAAAGGACTTATGTATTTTTCGGCCAAATGTACCATCCAATCCCACTTGCGGAATCAAGCTATCTTATCGTGCATGGTGCGATACCTAATGTTGGTTCATTCTAATGAATGAATGTACAACGAATTTGAGTAAATCATCGCTAAGAGATTTTCCAGAGAAGTTTTTTTTTTTTTAGCAGTTGACGCTTTATGATCTCAATTAAGATTAATTGTCGGCACACGAGTTCAGAGAACGTGCTTGATTTGTTTGCTTTGATACGTGTTGCCATGCATAACAAGGAAAAGAAAAGGATGTTTCCAAAGGTACGAGAGATGATTAAACGAGTGCATGTCCATGCAAGAAGTTCCCCAGAGAGAGAGAGAGATTTTGTGTACTGCTTTATCACATGAGAGCACTGCAGGTTTTGAGAAAGCCATTCTTAATCCCCTCATCTTTCTGTTTCCTCGTGATTCTCTCTCTCTCTCTCTCTCTCAGCAAGTTAATTAAACACTGAAAAACTTGTTAGCTCATTAGTTGCCAAGCTTAATGAGATCGCCATATTATTCATTAGACAATCGTGGGATTGACTATACATTTTATAGCAGTAATAGGCAAGAAAATTTACAATTGCAGACTAGAAAAAGAAGCGTTCAAAATCAGCATACTTCAATTGCATGACAACCTGCGAATTTCGGATAGAATGTAACCCAGAACACATTATGTGAAGATTTACAATGTAACCCGTTAAGTTCTTTAACAATTTAAGAAACTTTTATAAATAATAGGTTGTATATCAAGGTCGAGGCAGCACATCAGCTAACCATTTATTGCAAACATATCGTCTTATGAACTTCGTAAACAAAGATAAGGGTAGTCTGTCAGTGAATCGATCATTAAAAAAAGGGGAAGACAAGCTAGATAAGATTATCATGCAAAAAAAGAAACAATACATGTAACTTTCAGCTGCTTACATTTTATTGGTAGTACTTCACACTCTGTCTAGGAAGCTTCTCCTTTGATTAAAGAAGAATTCCTGGCAAAAAACCAAAGCAGGAAGAAAATTCCAAAACCAGGACAAAGAGAAGGCGTTGCTGCTCGACCCCTTTGCATTCTGAAATTTCTGCACTCTCTTTCCAGTTTCCATCACATAATTCAACTTCCATTCTCTAATCTTTAGAAGCGTGAAAAGCAACCCCGAGTGAAGTATGAAAACTTGATTAAAAAAAAGTTGAATTTTGACTTACTAAACTTTTTATGTAACTGTGCACCTTTTGCAGTGAAGGATTGCCTCATAAATTGAGCTCTCAGTATCACTCCAGTCACCTGTTACACAGGCTGAGGCTGAACTTTGAGGTTGAGATGGTTGCGGTGAACAAATCCAGCTCTCATGTTCCTGAAACCTCCGATCAGCATCAGCTTTAGTACTTTTTCTTCCACATCCAGACTTGAAGCATGACGGTCTAAGATAAGCGATACACCTCCTTAGAGTTTGCACTGATGATTTTCTCAATCTTGCAGGAGCAAGCCAGTGAATCCGAATGGCTGGGAAAATAGTCTTTCGAGCAAATGAATAGAGAGACCGGGTCGGACAGGTTTTCAAGGAATTGGACGTCTGAAAGTTCTGATTGGCTGATTTACCAGCAAAAAAAGGTTTTACGATGCCATCGGCGAAGAGCTCATCAGCATGTAGAAGGGTAGGGGTTAACTGAGAGAGGGAGACATTGAAATTGAAACTCTGGGATTTTTCTGTATCACTCTCAGAGTCGACAGAAGAAGGTCGAAGAGACTCATCAAGACCATCAAAGGAGGTCCTTACATTGGACAACCAGCTATACGAAAAACTATCGATTGCTAGAGGTTTCGTGCTTTCCATGGAACTTAGCAGCTAGTGTCATACAGGTTGATGAGGAGAGGAAGGGTTCATATATGTTGGTAGGGATTAGACTTAATACACGCGGCATCCCTATGCTACTCGAGTTGTATTAGGATTGAAGGTCAGAGACAGCAGGAACATGAATAGAATAAAGGAAAGCAAATAGATAATTATTTTGTCTGAATGGCTTTTGTCATGCTTGATATTCCAATGAATTTATTTGTCCGTGTTGGTCGCATGCTTCGTACATTTTTTCTCTCATCATGCATAATACCAAAAGCATGGGCCAATATATTTTGGAAGTTTTCATATGAGTTAACGCGATTCCTTGCAAATCAACAAGTCTGTGAATTTGCCGAAAAGACTCCACTTTCATCACAAAACGAACAAATAGAAATACTCTTTTCATCTAATTGAAGGTACAACATCGTGGATTGAGCTGATCGTCCGATAAGCATACAATGATGACAGTACTTTTTAATACATCAGTAACAGTTTAGCATCATCATGCAATATTTAATAAAGCTGGATCTTACAGTTGCATTCTAGAAGTGCTATATAGAATATTAGATGCAGGTTCCAGATGTCAGCATAACATTCAGAAAAGACAATGCGAGATCGAAATATACAAGTGTAGACAGCTATTTCCAAGATTTTGTCTTCTCGATCTTGAAAGGGCCAAAATGAGTAGATTCACGTAAATGGCTGAAGTGACCATAAATGTGAACCTTCATACTGATGTTAAGAAAAGGGCTTATGCAGCCCAAACTGCGCACACTCGGCTAAAGAGTGCTAAAGTCTGAACACCTGGGTAGATCTTTTTTTTTTTTTTGGTCGAAACCTGGGTAGATCTTTGACAGGGTACATCATCAAGCAAAAAAGATAACGATGAGTTGCATAGTCCGTGGACCTCTTGCAGACAGTGCAATCTACCATTTTTCTATGCTAACCAAAATATACATTAATATAGGCGATAAGATAAAAAAAAACAACCTTTTTTCAATGCAAAACTTTGCTCATGTACTGCTGAACTTCTAGACATACACAAATTATTATGGACGTTGTCTGCACTTACGAAGACCAGACTTAATCTGCTCAGGCCAAAAACTTATCCAGTTATGCAGCAATATATACCTCCAACCACACGAAACCGTAATTTCACCTAGATATTTGCTTCAATAATTCCGCTCAAGCAATCTAAACAGCTATTTAAACTGCCGTGAGCATGGAGTGTGCTAATATTGGAGCTCTTTCCGCATAGGGCATTGAGGTGGATTTGAGGCTGTTGAGAAGAGACCAAACATTAAAAATTGAATAATTACATGTCTCGTGAAATCTTTTTAAGATGCAAAACCGAATATAGCCAGGACACACTCACGTCGGAAATTGAGAAACAAGTACTAAAAGGAATACAGGTTTTAATAAGCAAAACTCAGGTTACAGATGAAGAACGTGAAGGATAATCACATGCCGGGTGCCATTTGTCAAAATGTTATGCTACATTTAACCAATGGTCTCGGTTCAGAGGAGAGATGCTACAGAGTACAGCGGACAAAAGGAAAATCTCAGGTCATCACAAGCAGTGCTTTAGCATTCATGTAGGAAATGGTGTTGCATCGGTATTTATGATAGTTATCAAAGCCAAAGATACTTCTAAATTGGCTTGAGAAGTACTGTCAAATTTCTGTGGTTTCATAAATGACGTGTAAAGATGAGAGGCAACTCACCCATCAGCAGTTGAAAAGAGAGACCGTTATGACAAATTCATCATCCAAAGAGCTTTAGCTTGCTAATCATTATGTATGACTAATTTTCCATTTCAGCCAAAGATCAAAACTGATGAAGCAAAACCAAGTTAGTATGTGTTTGGCAATACTGCAGGGAGTCAAACCTGTCACTGTTAGACGCAAATTACGCAACCCCAAGATCTCCATAACTAGAACAAGAACCCACATCCAAAGAGTAAAAAATTAACGCACCTGGGACCCATTGTTCTTGAAGCGGAAGCGGAAATACAATGTTCTACGCGCAAGTCCTTCTTCTCTATTGCCCTCCATATCACTGGCTCAATGAGGCGGCCCCTCTCACTTGTAGCGTTAGGTAAACGCCCCTTAGGCGAGGATACGACTTGAGCACTATTTATAGAGTTTCCAGCCAATCCCTCTCATTACGGGCCAGGTTCAACTCAGCCCACACTAGCCAGCCCATATTAGACTAATTAAGAAACATTCTATCTCACCTTAGACCAACCCTGTTTTACAGTAACCGTAAAAACAGTCAATTACAATATTAATTAATTTAGTTCACATTAAGAAAACTCTTACATTCTCCCACTTGGACTATATTAATTGAAATCGTACCGTATGTGCGCACATTTGGTCCAGAGATAATTCTTAATAGTCAAATCCTATCCCATAAAATCTTAAATACCGAATCATGGCGGTAACTCGCATGTATACACACGAGCCTTTCATGGTCACGAATGTTCTCAATTTTATTGATATGAATTCAATATGGTAGTGTGTCAAATGGATAACATCTCTCATAGAGAGATCCCATTTGTGAGTCACCATTATCTTACCTTAGGTGTCACAAAAAAAACTTGTGCCACTAGAGAATGCTTTATGGTTCCAATGAACCCACATATGTCTTGTCCTTATGGTTAACCTTTCTTTATGTATCACAAGACATATGCACAAGGCTAATAACCGGATGCCCGGATGCCCCTAGCCTTCACTTAAGGTTTATACAATCCCTTGAGACTTTATCAATATGTATTCAACATAACAACACATTCAAAATATTTTATTGAATGCAAAAGTTGATACATATCAAACCGTTACTAAGTGTAACGAACTACAGATGTGAACTTTATCAGAGTGAAGCCAAAATAGCTCCCACTAAACAACAATATCCGAAGATACTCCTAGGCCCATGCTAATGACATGCCACTTAAATACACATGAGCGTAGGCCTTTAGTTTGTGGATCTGTAATCACATTATCTGTGAAAATATATTATATTAAAACGTCACCTTTCTGTACCGTTTACTTTTGGTCAAAAATTTTGACCACCATATATTTAGACCCATTGAGACCTCTGTAGTAAATAAATAATATTACAAATTTATTATCTCAATACAATCGTATAGATCTATCTATAAAGTTAAAACGATCAACTCCTTCATGACGTTCTGGAGCCTAAAAGCCCAAGTAACAGCCTAAAAGAATGTTACTAACACTGCTTACATAGTAGAATATGACATAGAACTTTATTTACTGCACTTACTGCTAACATAAATATGTATTCCGTAATTGATTGCATGTCATCGAACAGCCAGCAAAGTTTACATCTAAATACCCTACTAAC
Organism: Eucalyptus brandiana; assembly: GCA_014182725.1. Classification (NCBI taxonomy): domain Eukaryota; kingdom Viridiplantae; phylum Streptophyta; class Magnoliopsida; order Myrtales; family Myrtaceae; genus Eucalyptus; species Eucalyptus brandiana. The sequence goes on along the minus strand of CM024672.1, from coordinate 754,223 downwards.
TGCAAGAATTGAACATGTCTATAAATTAGCATATAATATATTGTCTTCTTTAAGTACCTTAAAATATTCTTGACAGCAACCCAGTGATCATGTCCTGGATTTGACCGATATCTGCCTAGAAGTCCCGTCACAAAAACAACATTTTAGTCTAGTGCAAATTCGAGCATACATTATACTTTTAAGTGCACTGACACAAGGTACTCCCTTTAATTAGATTTTCTCAATATCTAAATAAGGACAATGTGATAGATTTAGTCCATCACTCTTAACAACATGAGCAATTCCTGGCTTGCAATGATGTATATTGAATATTTCCAATATACAATCAGCAAATATCCTCCGAGAAAATCTAATATAATATGGCAAAAACAATCCTTACAGACTTCAGTACAAAGGATATAAGATATCTCAAAGTCACAACTTGTAAGCAAAATATCAAGTACATAGAGTATGAGAAAAATAAATTTCCTCCCACCGACCTTGCAAAGATATTGAATTACTTTGTTCCCAATTGAACAAAAAATAACAACACTATGATACTTTAATAATATTGTCTAGAAACTTGCTTAAGACTATGAATTAGAACTTTTCAGTCTACACACAAGTTTACTTGAATCTGCTACAAAATCATCCAATTGCACAATATAAATTTTGTATCTATTTGGCGTAACTCCATAAATAAATAAATAAATAAATAAACTATTAATGCCGCATTAACTCTGAAAGAATCTTTTAAAGAAATAGTTATTTCTTCACTATAAACAATCCACCCCTCTTTCAGAGTTAAAACTTTAGTTACCAATTTGGCTTTAAATTCCACAATCTTTCTTTGAAATTCTTTTAGTTTTGTACACCAATTTGTAACTAATAAACTTGTGATCTTTAGATAAGTCAGTAAGTTTCCAAACATGTTTCATAGATTGTATATCGCCTTTTATGGCATCTAATCACACACTTGATTGAGGATAAAAAACAACATTTATTTATGTCGCTAAATCAACCATGTAGTGGATATTATAGTCACGCCCTCACAAATAGACTATATAGTCTAATGGAATAACTGATCGTCTTTCCCTAACAAATCTCCTTAATAAAATTACTACCACTTCATTATGCACTTGAGAGGTTTAAGAAATTTCATTATAAACTATATCAAGAATAGTACCTTGAACCTCAACAAGTTGTCTATGGTATAGGAGATTCCATAATTATCTGTATAGGTAAAGACAAAGACACAGTGATATTCCATCACACTATTATCCTTAATAGTCTGAAAGTAGCTATCCTCTACAATTACGTCGAACTCAGAAATTTAGAAGTATGTGATTCCATAATTTTTATATCTTAAAATCAATACCCTTTTGAACAATCTAGGTAAGATACAAAATAATTTCGAGTGAATCTTTTGTCAGGATTTTCAGGCATAGTAATTAAGTTACCACCCCAGAATCTAACAAGTATTTGACAAATGACCATTTAACTTATTTCGCATTGTCATATTTGCCAAAATACTCACGGCCACTGTTAAGCTTGACAACCTTTTAATCATATACAAGATGTATATGTCATTAGGACTTAAACACAATCTTTGTAGATATGTCCTAATTTCAATATCAGATAAGATATAATTTCAAGCAACTAAGGCTTCCATCATCTCATAACAAAGGCAAAGTATGCAGGCAAATCTCTTTTCAAGTGTTCTAGAATGGAACGCTTCATGGACAGTAAGAAAATTCAATTGCTCTTTTTTCAAGCAACAAATCATATGTCCATAACTTAAAATTTGAAGCAGTAAAAACCTCAATAATAATGAAGTTATTAATTACAGAAAATGTGACTGAAAAACAAGCAATGTATATAATCAGCATCATGTGAGTACCGTGTAACTTGACGTACAAGTACACATCCAGAGAGTTACACGCATAATCATATAATCACCTTTGGGCAGAATATATGGCATGCAATTGTACACTCCCCACATGATAAGGGTTATGAGAATATATTCCAATCTTCGTGAATTCATCACCTTTGGGCATATGAACCATTAGGATCGGTCACTCCTCCACCACACTATCATATATCCCTCCATGAACTAATACACAATCACCTCCTTTGGGAGTATAACTATGCATTAGACCAGGAGACATCCAGTCAAATACACGAGACCGAAATTTCTCAAATCCAATCAAGCGTGCCACTTTGGCGGTCACAACTCAATTGAATCATTGAAATTCTCTCATACTAGGGATATAAACTTTACTCATCACATACACCATATACATGTGATTTTAACTTTAGTGATATGGGCACATATCACCAAAATCACATATCATGCTAATTACATTGCTTTATTTATTAATAAAATTAATCATACATATATATAAATATATATACAAATAACTTGAAAGACAGATTCCAATGAGATTATTGATCACAAGAAGAACACAAGAAACTTCTCATAATAGAGAATAAAACATCTCTTATGCACCCCAATTACATATTACCAGAACAACATAAAAAGAATGCTGATCTAAAATATCTCTCATAAATTAACATCAATAGTAATACAGGGTACACCATATCGACAAGCTTAACAGCTGATCAACTATTGCTCATGAGTTTCATAAGGCAAAACATGACTCAAAGGCCAACAATTGATTTATTAATCAATTTTAAGTAACAAATATCATTACTTCAACCAGTGGCCTATAAATTGAGTCAAACCACGTAACTAAATATCTAAACTATAACAGTAGATACTATTGCTCTGCATAAATATTGCCATACTTCTTAACCATAAAAAATATTAACTTGATAGACATTAACAAGTGACCAGATGAATTCATGTACAATATGCAGTAACTTAATTGACATGCATTACCCACATACAGCAGATATGTTAATTAGTACAATCAGTTTAGTCACAAGTTCTTAAGACGTCCATCATTCAAAGATTATCAGCGTGTCAAGGAGTATGCTTGAGCAACAAAAATTTCATAACCTTTACTGTTTCACATCAGTTCAATACATAGCTCAAATACTATCCCATACTGATTGTATCTCATTAAGCCAGCTTTAGTTCACAATAAAGTTTAATTTTTATTTATGAATCACACCATTATAATGTTTATGTGATAGCAAATCTGTAACCCAACAATTATATTTCCAAAATCATAGAAAATATAAGAAAAATACGCAAAAATACACTAAAAATACACGTATTTAGGGTTCCGTATGTATTTTCACATCCATAAAATCATCAAACATATAAAATAAATATACCACAAGATAGGAAATCACCATACGAGTCCAACGCCGCCAGCCACACGCCGAACGGAGCCTCCACACGCCCACACGCGCCACCGAGTGCGCGGTGCGTGGATCTCACGCGCGGCACGCGTTCGACGCCCAGGAGGCGCGTGGCCGCGCGTGGGGGCGCGTGCGGCCTCCCCCGGCAACGCGCCGCCAACCGTCTTGCTCGTCTCGTCGAGCCCAGTCTGAATTTGTGATTTAATTTTATTTTTATTGAACAAAAAGTCTCGAAAATCACAAATTAGGGCAAGATCTGAACTTATTAGGGCAAAACCTTTATGCGTTCAAGTTCTAGGGTTATGATTGTTCTGATACCACATGTTAGACGCAAATTGTGCAACCCCAAGATCTCCATAACTAGAACAAGAACACACATCCAAAGAGTAAAAGATTAACGCACCTGGGACCCATTGTTCTTGAAGCGGAAGCGGAAATACAATGTTCCACGCGCAAGTCCTTCTCTTCTATTGCTCTCCGTATCACCGGCTCAATGAGGCGGCCCCCTCACTTTGTAGCGTTAGGTAAACGCCCTTAGGTGAGGATATATGTGAGAATTAGGGTTAGAGGAGAGACTTGAGCACTATTTATAGAGTTTCCAGCCCGTCCCTCTCATTACGGGCCGGTTCAACTCAAATTTCACACTAGCTGAACCCCATATTAGACTAATTAAGAAACCTTCTATCTCACCTTAAACCAACCCCGTTTTTTACGGTAACCGTAAAAACAGTAAATTACAATATTAATTAATTTAGTCCACATTAGGAAAACTCTTACAGTCACATCCAATGCATATTGCGAAGCCTTAAAAGCTCTGGGAATCTGAATTCTGTCCTAATTCATTCTTATATCCCTCAGCTTTAACTCCGTGATCATTCTTATGAGCGGTCGCTGCTGCCTGCTCACAATCGTCAATTCAGATCAGCTATCAAGCTCCAAATAAGAAAACAGATGTTCACATGGGTACAACCTAATTAAGTTTCTATGAGTCAAGACTCAGAACAAGCTCAAAGGTTTTGAAGAGGAGTATTAACTAGAATTTCAATCAAGTAAAATTACGGGAAGATTAACACTCGCACCTACAAAACTAAGCCGCCACTAACACACTTTTTCACTAGACATGCAAAGGTATGACAGGAATATGCATTAAACCCATTCCAAGTTTTCGCTGTAAGTTCTGCTTATGTTATATTTGATGCAGATTCAATCACTGCCGCCACAAGCGATGAAGAACCAAGTCTGAAGATGAATATGCTTGCAGTTTCTTATGCAGAGGTAAGATGTACGCTTGTGCTCTTTCTTTCCTTCTTGCGAAACTTCACTATAATTTTTGAAATGATCTCTCTACAATCTACACCTCAAATTTTCTACAAAACCAATGAGAACCTTATGATGACAGAAATTGTGGGGCTTGTGATCAAACTCACTAAGATCTAACGTAGCTGGTGAACACATTAGCAGACACAACTTACATACAACAGTACAGGCTTAATATTTTCTCATGTAGGCTTTATTTATGCGAGCTTGGAATACGGAGCAGGCGTTTACACGTTAGCAGACACAAAGTTCGCATGAGATATACTTTTATGTAGCCTACAATTTATTTGACAAATTTATGATAATAAATTTGTTTTTTTACGGAGCTACACGAGACAATGACAATCAAAAGAAAAGGGAAAAAGAAGCACGAGAGACAAAAGTTACTGCCGAAAGCCCGCCCTCAACGAAATTGTAACTGCTTAGGCTGCGTATGACAACATTTCTTGAATGGGGATGAGTTTTTTTTTTTTTTTTTTTTTTTTCCAGAAATAGTTCTTTTGTATTTCTATTCCGTGGAATAATTTCTAAGTAAAATAAGGTATTTGGTAACTACACAAAATTTCTACTCCAGAAATAGAAAAAAAAATAGAAATACGTTTGGTACGAAACAGTTTCTTTTTTGTATTTATTCATTTTTTATTCTTGCTCATGGATCGCCAACTGCCAACCGCCGCCGCCCGTCGTCGCCACTGCATGATCGCTAGCCGCCGATCTTCACCGCTGCCGCTGCCGCCGCCACCGTCCGAATAGAAGAAATTTTGTATCGTTATTAAACGAATTTCTAATTTTAGAGTATAAATTTTATCTTGTTATCAAACGAGTATTTTTGCTTAGAAACTCATCTAAAAATAGAAATAGAAAATCTATTTCTCTTCCGAAATCAATTTCTAAGCCAAAATGATTATCATTCGCTTCCTTAATTCTCTACTTTCCTTACTGTTCCTTGGCCTAGAATCTCTAGAATGTGTCCCTTATTCACGTCCCAATTTTGCAAAAATTAACGCCTCAAATCTGACCATCCTTTGCTCGAAAATCACACTTTCGTTGATGAGAATCGGTTGAACTTTCTTGCCCAATTAGAACGATGACCAGATGGTCGCGAAGAAGAAGCCAAAACTAAAAAGCTACATGCCTACATCTGGGCAAGGCTGGCCGCAACCCTCACCCAAAAGTCCATCACGGCTGCAGACAAGAAAGTCGCGACCCTTGCCAGCAGTTGGGACCCTCAAAAAATAAAAAATAAAAAAATATTAAAATTTATCTACATTAGCATAATCGTACTACATAAGGCGATTGGTGTTCACATCAAGAAATTTCAATTAAAATTAATAAGATGGATTCAGTTGGATAAAAAAAAAGTGTTTAGTACTTAACTAATAAAATTAAAAAAATCATTTGGACAATTCTAACTCTTTTTAAGGAAATCTGCTCCGGCTTCTTTGTGAAATGAACCGTTTGGCCATGTGTCGATAGACACTCTTTTTAAGGAAATGCTTGCTAGAAGCTGGGGCTCTTAAAAAATAAAAAAAAATTATTAAAAATTATCTACATCAACGCAATCGTGCTACATAAGACGGTCGGCGTTCACATCAATAAATTTCAATCAAAATTAATAAAGTTGACTCAGTTGGCAAAAAAAATGTGTTTAGTACTTAACTAATAAAATTAAAAAGATCATTTGGACAATTCTGATTCTTTTTAAGGAAATCTGCTCCGGCTAGAACCGCTCGGCGGTGCGTCAGGAGACACTCTTTTTAAGGAAATGCACTCCGGCTTCTTCGTGGAAAAAAACTGTTCGGCCCCGTGTCAGGGGACACTCTTTCCAAGGAAATGCTCAGGGAACACCTTCCATTTTTCCAGTATTTCCCCACATGCTTTGCTTTTGAACGGTCAAAACTTGGAGAAATATCCCGGCGATGCAAAACAAACACGCAAAAGTCCTCTAATCAATGCAATCGACGACCCCAAAATACGTGTGCCTCCTTCCTTAGATAATTGGAGAAATTCTAATCCAAATAAGAAAGTGAATTTCTTGAGATTCCTCTCACGCAGACTTGAGCTTAAAACATAATTTAACAGGTTTAATCCACAATCACTAGTTGATTAGATATTCGTTAGAATGCCCATGTGCCAAGTGACGCACTCTCCCAAACAACACAAACATGGACGTCATAGGTGGGCTCCATCTTTATCCTATAAAAAGCCCCTAATTCCCAACTTTCTCAAGGCCCAACGAGAGAGCAACCTCTAATCAAGTATATCGAGTGAGTCGAAAGAAATACTAAACATGGCCTCCAAATCTTCAGCCTCACCAGTATTTCTCATTTCAATCATTTTGGCTCTTGTGTTTGGCATCAATGGCGGAGAAATCGCTGTCTATTGGGGTCAGAATGGCGGCGAAGGTAGTTTAGCCGACACTTGTGCCTCCGGAAACTACAACATTGTGAACCTAGCTTTTCTCGTTGTCTTCGGCAATGGCGAGGCTCCTGTGGTCAACCTTGCCGGCCACTGCGATCCTCCCAGCGGAGGATGTACTAGCTTGAGCTCCGACATCAAGTCTTGCCAAGCTGGGGGAGTCAAGGTGATGCTTTCGATCGGAGGAAGCGCGGGAAGTTACTATCTTGCTTCTGCCGAGGATGCTAAACAGGTTGCGACTTATCTATGGAACAACTTTCTAGGAGGCCAGTCCTCATCTCGGCCGCTTGGGGATGCAGTGCTCGACGGCATCGATTTCGACATCGAAGGAGGCACGAATCAACACTGGGATGATCTGGCTAGGTACTTGTCTGCATATAGCAGCAATGGGAAGAAGGTGTACTTGGCTGCAGCCCCTCAATGTCCTTACCCAGATGCTTGGCTTGGAGGTGCCCTTCAAACAGGCTTATTCGACTATGTTTGGGTCCAATTTTACAACAATCCTCCATGCGAGTACAATTCTGGGAACACTAATCTCCAAGATGCATGGAATCAATGGACTTCAAATACCGCCGGTAAAATCTTTTTGGGATTGCCCGCATCTTTGGATGCAGCTAACAATGGTTTTATTCCTGCGTTGGACCTTACTTCCAAAGTATTGCCCGCCATTAAAGGATCTGCCAACTATGGGGGCGTGATGTTGTGGTCCAAATATTATGATCATGGATACAGCTCTTCCATCAAGGGATCCGTCTGAGGGTGAATTTTACCTTTAATACTACCATGTAATAAGCTACATGTCTTGTTTACATGTACGTCTTTGTACTCATCAGAAATCACTTTATGTAATCACATATATTGGTCATGGTGTATACGTGTACCAATTAATGTCAAATATAATAATGATGTCATTGTGGGATAATCTATATTGAGATCCACTCTTATATTATACTCAACTCGATAAATATTCTAATTTGCATATAGATTAGCCTGGGTCTATTTCATTTCAAGCACAAATTTCTAACCTAATTCACGTGTCCCAAGACCGTTCATCGAGATTAATTTCCAGTCCCTCAAGTCATGAATAGAAGATGAAAAATGTTGCATGGACATGGTTTACCAATATTAGGAAGTGGGATCGACGGTAGTTCTTTCCTTTTAAAGGACATCAAATTTGAAATGCAGATCTCGAACAATTCAAATAAGGAGGAGTCTGAGCAGAATCAACCATGTTACTGCAAAGTTCATTGTTCACGGTTATAATCAACTTCTGCAGAGGTGGGAAACCTCCAAGCAACTTCACTATAATAGGGAAGTGTCCTTCCTGAAGATTTGTTTTTAGTATGAGATGATTATATTCGAGCGACCCGATAGGTCAGAGCCAGCCTTTCAGCTCCACAAAGGATAGAACCTGCCGGACCGGGACGACGCAACCAAAGGAAAAAAAAATTAGAGGGAAGTGAACATTTTCGTATATTAAGTCATAAAGATCTACACATGAAATCAACATACGATCTGCCGTTAGGAATCGTACTTCTAATTGTCAAATACGAAACATATATGATCGCAATAGTTTTTGACGATCTGCACCTCCAAACATTCACGCAAAGGTGGTACAGTTCATTGATTTAATGACGGGCACATGTGCAGATTAATCATGAGCGGTGCACGGTAAAATATTCAATGAAAGTTTCAGGGCCATGGCCTTAAAAAAAAAAAAAAAAAATGACCTCCGGTCATGTACAAGTAAGATGATACCGATTCAATATATTTGTATCGGATTCCCTTTCTCTGGAACTTCTTTCTAAGCAGAAAAGGCTGTACGCATTTAACAACAGGAAACCTCGAAGAAAACACGTCACTTATCGCATCCTACATTTACCATCGAAATTAAGAAATGAAAGGACGAGGCTGAGCTGAATGATTGCTCACCCGAAGGCACCAGCGTCCAGTTGAAATTTAGCAGCACTTTTCAATATCCGCAACAATCGATCTAACATGTTTAGAACAGGTTGTGCTTTATCTAAAATATGGCTATCAATACCAACACCATGAAGTTCCCTATTAGAACGACCGCAAATGTGGAGCTCAAATGGGCAAAGTAGAGCCATCTTTTGTTATTTCATAGCCACAAATTATTAACTGTTTGGTGGGTGCAGAATTTAAATTCTGTTAACACCTAAATTTTGGAGACCCGGTCATTTATTTATTGCATAAAAATTATGGATTAATTTTATCCCTGAAAAAAATATTATAATTAAATTGCGTAGCATATAGTTTTATGAGCATTTTTTTTTATTGTATTTACATTGGATTTGTGACATATGGATTTAAATTGGTAGTTTTGAGCTTTAAATTGACGAGTTGGACTAGACTCATGAAAAGAGCAAATTAGCCCGAGCCCGTTATAGAGATTTGATATCCTTGGATAGGGTAGGTATGACAATGAGATATTACAAGCTCATCTTTACAAGATTTAAAATTTGAGAAAAATCCTATTGTAATCTTGAATCTTTGGCAATATGTGATAAAATCGGTGGAGAATATTCGTTTTTGCAAAGAAAATCTAGAAGAGATGTTGAAAATAAAAAGGAATATTGCATTCGGGAAGATATCTTCATGGATGTTGATTTGAAGAAGGAAATAAAACCCTAATTCATTCACCTATAAAAAGGTTGCTACACTACAGAAAGTGGGGGGAGGCCGAACATTGAACACACGGCCAAATAGAGAGAACTTTAGAGAGAAAAGTAAAGGAGAAAAAGCGTGAAGAGAGGGTCGGCACTCAGAATAGAGGAGAGAGGGAGACGACGGCTGAACACTTCAGAGCCAAACATCCCACTCCATCGACCCACACGGCCACGACTCTAGCGCCGCCTGCTGTTCCCGACGACTTGCTGCGTCGACGAGAGTGCAGTTGCTGCAAAGCCCCATCAACGAGTTGCAACGTCTGCACATTGCATGTTGACTAGTCCTAACCGCACTGCGAGCCCTTGGCGACTTGCTATTGCCTCCTTGAACCGCTGCTGAACTTTCAGCGATGGCCAGTTGCTGCTGCTCCTGTCACCGAGAGCTGCTCAGCCAGGACATCTAGCGAACGAAGTGAACATCAAAGCAGTCCAGCGAGCTCTAGATTATTGACGATTTCTCTTGCGATCGGCAAGTTCTTTAGTTTTCTCTGGTGTCTTCGCAATCTCAGTCCATTCCACACTGCTGAACCGTCCATGGCCGAGAGTTGGTAGAAGAGAAGAAGACAAAAGTCAAGTGCTGGATTGAAGATTAAAATAAAAAGTCCAAGAGCATTCCATCGCACGTAGATTTGCTGCTCCTGCACTCATCTCTTTCCTGGACCTTTCCATAGAAAAAAAATAGATAGAAAGTAAAAGAATTGGAGTGGAATAGAACGATCGATCCTTGACGTGCTCAACCGAGAAGCTTAGTGAAACAATTTCGTTCTCTTGATGATTTTTTTTAGCAGGATTTTCTAGTCTCGCCGGCCACCCACGGGCACCTTGTTGATCCACCGCCAGGCACATCAACCGTAAATCATCCGCCACGAGCCATCGCTGGTCCCATCATCAAATGGGACCAAATTCGGGAACGATATTACGAAATAGGTAAAGATATTATCCAAATTTAATTTGGTAATTTCCTTACTTAATTCATTGATATTGCGATTAAATTCAAATTTTCGAATGATGTATCTTATCCAAAGTTTCTCAAAAAGTTTTTTTTTTTTTTAAATTAGTGAAATTTTCCTAATTTCACAACAAGCATACGATTGACAGTTCAATTTCATGCCCGAAATATGACTCACAATCGCATGGAAAAATCATCAATCCAATCTCACGCTCGAGATACGATTTGCGATTTTGTTAAAATTGGCTAATCCGATCTCATGCGCAAGATACGATTCGTCGATTTATTGAATTTGAATATCAATCATATATTACCTTTGTTTGAATCGATTGCATGTTTAAGATTAGGAAATTTATTTATTTTGATTTTAAAAAAATAAAAATACCAAAAACATTGATTTAGGATGTTAAATTTTTTCTTTTCATTAATTTAGATTGCACGTTTAATTACTGGATAGTTTTGATTTCGAATTTTATAAAAAAGAAAAAGAAAAGAGCATTCTTTGCACGTCATCTAGTCATTGCATACTAGGATAGATTACATGCTTATTTAAGAAAACACAAAAAATACCATACTCATGTCATATAGCTTAGGTCATATTGCTATGTCATGTCATGTCGTGTCATGTTAGATTAATAACATTACATTGCATAAAGCATGATTCTCATTAAATAAGTGAAACCAAAACAAAAAGTAATTGCGTGTTAATTAAAAATCATATCTAGGACTGTTGATATGAATTCTGATATAACATTGTAGATGCTTTCAATGCCATGAGATAAGTCCTGCAATTTATTCACCGCTTTATCTGGGCGTTAAATTAATGATTTACACACCCGCATGATCACCTTACATGTTAGGGAAATAAATTAAAATCAATTCAAACTGCCTGTAAAACATTTTTTTTTTCAAAATAAAAGAGAAAGGTACCAGTGTTAGAGAAATCTAGCGTAACCAAATTCCCAAACTCACAATCTTTGGTTCGTAAGAATCTCTGGTTCGTAGGAGTAAGGTAAATCTCCCATTACTTTATTTGGTTGCTAATCGACCCACCAAAAATAGATTAGTGACAAACTCCTCATTAAAAATGAATTGCATGTTAAAAGACTTGAACCTAAGTCACGAATTGATATGAGTTTGGGAGAGCCCGAGTTAAGTTTAGGCTTAATAATCCATTAGCCAAACCCTAGGTTGTTCACCCGAGGTTAGGTAGGTTAGGTCGCGACAAATCCAAACTCTGTTCACGAAATCCTAGAAACAATCAAGGAGCATCGAAGGACTCTTGAGAGTGGGGGAGAAAAATGAGGTAAGGGCTTGTGGTTCAGAAGTGAAGCAATGTCTTCGATAGAATGCAAAGTATCTTAGTCTCTTGAGAGACCCTGAATAAATACTAGAATTATTATGCAGTATTCTCAATTGAGATTTTGTTGTATGGGGCAAATGGTTACTTAAATAAAGTCATGTCTAATAGTCCAACTTCATTGTTCTATCCAAATTCGAAGTAACATTTTTCCAACATTTATCTCCTTCGGTTCGATTGAATTATTTTTTATTTTTTTAAAAAGGATGAGCATGATTATGGACATATATGATGGAATAAGAGATCCTTGACGAGCGTTTTCTTTTTATCTTTCCTTTCCAACCCGCCTATTGATTCCTACAGGTCATTGCTTCCCTTGTAGAAAATTTTGCCCTCCTCCCCCGAGCTTCAGCCCTTGTTTCCCCTTCTGCTTTTTCATTGAAGCTTCCCTTGTAGAAGACTCCCAAAATCTCTTTTATTTTGTCAACCCGCTTTTTCACGGTTTCCCGTCGAATTTTCACTGAATTAATTTCTTCAGCCGCATTGGACAATTTAATTCTCTACTTTCCCTATTGTTCCTTGGCCTAGAATCTCTAGAATGTGTCCCTTATTCACGTTCCAAATTTGCAAAAATTAACGCCTCAAATCTTACCAGCGTTTGCTCGAAAATCACACTTTCCTTGATGAGAATCAGTTGAACTTTCTTGCCCTATTGTAACGATGAGCAGATGATCATTTAGGTTGCGAAGAGGAAGCCCAAACCGAAAAGCTATGTGCCTACATCTGGATGAGCTAGCTGCCACCTCACCCCAAAAGCCAAGCTGCAAGCAAGAAAGTCACGACCCTTGCGAGCAGCCAGGACCCTAAAAAAAAAAATTATTATTATTAAAATTGTCTACTTCAAGTTTAGTATTTGACTAATAAAATTAAACGGATTCCTCGACCCTATTTAAGGAAATCCACTCCGGCTTCTTAGGGTGCGCATGATAAAATTTTTGAAATAGAAATTGATTTCTGCCCGTAAACCGATTTCTCAATTTCTACTTGAAACCGAGAAGCTAAAAATTTTAGCTTCTCATTTCTTCTTCAAATCTATTTCTGGAATAGAAATCTGTTTCAGAAAAGAGAAATCAAATTGCGTTACCAAACGGATTTTTGTTCCAAACTTGTTCCGGGGAACAGAGAAACAAAGAAATCAAGAAACAGAAATTTTATCATGCGCAGCCTTAGTGTTCGGCCGAGTGTCAGGGCACACTCTTTCCAAGGAAATGGTCAGGGGACTTCCATTTTTCCAGTACTTGCCCCACAGGCTTTGTTTTTGAACGGTCAAAACTTGGACAAATATCCAAACACGCAAAAGTCCTCTGATCAAAGCAATCGACGACCCCAAAATACGTGTGCCTCCTTCCTTAGATAATTGTAGAAATTCTAATCCAAATAAGAAAGTGAGTTTCTTGAGATTCCTCTCACGCGGACTCAAGCTTAAAACATAATTTAACAGGTTTAATCCACAATCACTAGTTGATGAGATATTCATCAGAATGCTCATGTGCCAAGTCACGCACTCTCTTAAACAACACAAACATGGACATCATAGGTGTGCTCCATCTTTCTCCTATAAAAAGCCCCTAATTCCCGACTTTCTAAAGGCCCAAAGAGAGAGCAACCTCTAATCAAGTATATCGAGTGAGTCGAAAGAAATACTAAACATGGCTTCCAAATCTTCAGCCTTGCCAGTATTTCTCATTTCGGTCATTTTGGCTCTTGTGGTTGGCATCAACGGCGGAGAAATTGCTGTCTATTGGGGTTAGAATGGCGGCGAAGGCAGTTTAGCCGACACTTGTGCCTCCGAAAACTACAACATTGTGAACCTAGCTTTTCTCACTGTCTTCGGCAATGGCCAGCCTCCTGTTGTCAACCTCGCCAACCATTGCAATCCTCCCAGCGGAGGATGTACCGGCTTGAGCTCCGACATCAAGTCTTGCCAAGCTAGGGGAGTCAAGGTGATGCTCTCAATTGAAGGAGGCATGAGAAGTTACTATCTCGCTTCAGCTAAGGATGCTAGATACGTCGCAACTTATTTGTGGGACAACTTCCTAGGAGGCCAGTCCTCATCTCGACCACTTGGGGATGCAGTGCTTGACGGCATTGATTTCGACATTGAAGGAGGCACGAGTCAACAATGGGATGATCTGGCTAGGTACTTGTCTGCATATAGCAGCAGTGGGAGGAAGATGTACTTGGCTGCAACCCCTCAATGTCCTTACCCAAATGCTTGGCTTGGAGGTGCCCTTCAAACGGGCTTATTTGACTAAGTTTGGGTCCAATTTTACAACAATCCTTCATGCGAGTACAATTCTGGGAACATCGCTAATCTCAAAGATGCATGGAATCAATGGACTTCAAATACCGCCGGTAAAATCTTTTTGGGATTGCCCGCATCTACGGACGCAGCTGTCAATGGTTTTATTCCTGCGTCGGACCTAACTTCCAATGTATTGCCCGCCATTAAAGGATCTGCCAAGTATGGAGGCGTGACGTTGTGGTCCAAATATTATGATAATAAAACTGGATACAGCTCTTCCATCAAAGGATCCGTCTGAGGGTGAATATTTTAATTTGCATATAGATTAGCCTAGGTCTGTTTCATTTCAAGCACAAATTTCTAACCTAATTCACGTGTCCCGAGACCATTCATCGAGATTAATTTCCAATCCCTCAAGTCATGAATAGAAGATGAAAAATGTTGCATGGACATGGTTTACCAATTTTAGGAAGTGGGATCGACGGTAGTCCTTTCCTTTTAAAGGACATCAAATTTGAAATGCAGATCTCGAACAATTCAAATAAGGAGGAGTCCGAGCAGAATCAACCATGTTACTGCAAAGTTCATTGTTCATGGCTATAATCAACTTCTGCAGAGGTGGGAAACCTCCAAGCAACTTCACTATAATAGGGAAGTGTCCTTCCTGAAGATTTGTTTTTAGTATGAGATGATTATATTCGAGCGACCCGATAGGTCAGAGCCAGCCTTTCAGCTCCACAAAGGATAGAACCTGCCGGACCGGGACGACGCAACCAAAGGAAAGAAAAATTAGAGGGAAGTGAACATTTTCGTATATTATGTCATAAAGATCTACACATGAAATCAACATACGATTTGCCGTCAGGAGTCGTACTTCTAATTGTCAAATACGAAACATATATGATCCCAATAGTTTTTGACGATCTGCACCTCCAAACATTCACGCAAAGGTGGTACAGTTCATTGATTTAATGACGGGCACATCTGCAGATTAATCATGATCGGTGCACGGTAAAATATTCAATGAAAGTTCCAGGGACATGGCCTTAAAAAAAAATGACATCCGATAATGTACGAGTAAGATGATACTGATTCAATATATTTATAACGGATTCCCTTTCTTTGGAACTTCTTTCTAAGCAGAAAAGGCTGTACACATTTAACAACAGGAAACCTTATCGAAGAAAACATGTCACTTATCGCATCCTGCATGTACTATCGAAATTAAGAAATGAAAGGGCGAGGCTGAGCTGAATGATTGCTCACCCGAAGGCACCAGCGTCCAGTTGAAAATTTAGCGGCACTTTTCAGTATCCGCAACAATCGATCTAACATGTTTAGAACAGGTCGTGCTTTATCTAAAATATGGCTATCAATACCACCACCATGAAGTTCCCTATTAAAACGACCGCAAATGTGGAGCTGAAATGGGCAAAGTAGAGCCATTTTTGTTATTTCATAGCCACAAATTATTAACTGTTTCGTGGGTGCGGAATTGAAAATCCAAACTCTGTTCACGAAATCCTAGAGACAACCAAGGAGCATCGAAGGACTCCTGAGAGTGGGGGAGAAAAATGAGGTAAGGGCTTGTGGTCCAAAGGTGAAACAGTGTCTTTGATAGAATGCAAAGTATCCTCGCCTCTTGAAAAAAAAATACTATAATTGCTATATAATATTCTCAGTCAGAACTTTGTTGTATAAGGCAAATGATTCCTTAAAAAAGTCATGTCTAATAATCCAACTTCATTATTATATCCAAATTCGAAGTTAACATTTTTCCAACATTTATCTCCTTCGGTTCGATTGAAATTTTTTTTAAAACAGGATGAGCATGATCATGGGCAGATATGATGGCATGAGAGATCCTTGACCAGTGTTTTCTCTTATCTTTCCTTTCCAATCCGTCTATTGATTCCCACAGGTCACTGCTTTCCTTATGGAAAAGTCACGCCCACCTCCCACGAGCTTCAGCCCTTGTTTCCCTTCCGCTTTTTCATTGAAACTTCCCTTGTAGAAGACTCCCAAAATCTCTTTTGTTTAGTCCACCTACCAATCACGGTTTACCCTCTAATCTACATTGAATAAATTTCTTTAGCCGCCTTGGACCACTCGATTCTCTACTTTCCCTATTGTTCCTTGGCCGAGAATGTCCAGAATATGTGTCCCTTAGTCACTTCCCAATTTCGGAAAAATTAGCCCTCAAATCTCACCATCCTTTGCTCGAAAATCACACTTTCCTTTAAGAGAATTGGTTTAACTTTCTTGCCCTATTGGAACGATGAGCAGATGATCGTCAATGTTGCGAAGAGGAAGCCGAAACTGAAAAGCTAGGCACCTAGATTTGGGCAAGGCTGGCCTTGACACTCATTCAAAAGGTTATCGCAATCGCGAGCGAGGGCTGCACATCCTTGCTCATGGTCGGTGAGGAAGTTGCAACCCTCGTCAGTAGTCAACAAGAGCCCTCACCGGCCATAGTAAAAAAAAATTAAAGAAGGAAAAAAGAAACAAATAAAAATTATTAACATCAGCGTCGTCGATTATGTTACATAATACGGTTAGTGTCCACATCAGTGAATTCCGATCAAAATTGATCTAATAAACTCAATTGACAAAAAAAAAAAGAAAATACTTAATACTCACTTAATATATTTAAAAAGAATTTTGGACAATTTTCCTTGACACTTTTCAAGAAAATCCACTACGGCTTCTTCGTGGAAAGAACTGTTGGGCAGCGTGTCCGGAAAGAAAACCTAGGCTTTTTTTTTCATTGACGCTGGCCCCACACGCTTCGCTTTTGGACGGTCAAACTTGGATAAACATCTCCAGCAATAAAAAACAAACACGCAAAAGTCCTCTGGCGACACAAAGCGGAGACCCCCAAAAATACATGTAACTCCTTCGGTAGATAGATAAAGAAATTAAAATCCAAATAAAAAAGTAAATTTCTTCTTGAGTGGAGAGAAATTATACCAAGCGAGTGGAGAGAAACACTGAACATGGCTTCCGAATCTTCAACCTCACCAGCATTTCTCTTTTCAATCATTTTGGCTCTTGTGGTCGGCATCAACAGCGGAGGAATTGCTGTCTATTAGGGTCAGAACGGCGGGGAAGGCACTTTAGCCGAAGCTTGTGCCTCTGGAAATTACAAGTTTGTGAACCTAGCTTTCCTTACTGTCTTCGGCAACAGCCAAGACTCCTATGATCAACCTCGCTGGCCACTGCGATCCTTCCAGTGGAGGATGCACTGGCTTGAGCTCCGAGATCAAGTCTTGCCAAGCTAGGGGAGTCAAGGTGATGCTCTCAATCGGAGGAGGTGTGGGGAGTTACTATCTCCCTTCCGCCGAGGATGCTAGATACGTCGCAACTTATCTGTGGGACAACTTCCTGGGAGGCCTGTCCTCATCTCGACCACTTGGGGATGCAGTGCTCGACGGCATTGATTTCGTCATCGCAACAGGCACGAATCAACACTGGGATGATCTGGCTAGGTACTTGTCTGCATATAGCATCAGTGGAAAGAAGGTGTACTTGGCTGCAGCCCCTCAATGTCCTTATCCGGATGCTTGGGTTGGAGGTGCCCTTCAAACCGGCTTATATGACTACGTCTGGGTCCAATTTTACGACGATCCTCCATGCGAATACAGTTCTGGGAACATGGGTAATCTCGAAGATGAATGGAATCAATGGACTTTGATTCCCGCTGGAGAAATCTTCTTGGGATTGCCCACGTCTGCGGATGCCAGTAGTGGTTTTATTCCTGCATCGAATCTTACTTCCATAGTATTGCCCACCATAAAAGGATCTGCCAAATATGGGGGTGTGATGTTGTGGTCCAGATATTATGATGGTCAAACTAGATATAGCTCTTCCATCAAGAGATTTGTCTGAAGGTGAATTTTACCTTTAGTACTACCAATTCAATATATTTGCATCAGATCCCCTTTCTTTGGAATTTTTTTCAGCGGAAAACACTGTACACATTTAACAACAGGAAACCTTACCAAGGAAAACAAGTCTCTTATCGCACCCTACATGTACCATAGAAATTGAGAAATGAAAGGGCAAGGCTGAGTTGAATGATTGCTCACCCCAAGGCACCAGCGTCCAAAGGAAAATTTAGCAGCACTTTTCAGTCTCTGCAACAATCAATATAGCATGTTTCGAACAGGTCCTGCTCTATCTAAAATATGGCTATCAATACCACCACCATGAAGTTCCCGATTAAAACGACTGCAAATGCAGAGCTGAAATGTGCAAAGTAAAGTCATCATTTGTTATTCCGTAGCTACAAATTACCAACTATTTCTTGGGTGGGGAATTGAAAACCAAAACTCTGTTCGTGAAACCCCAGAAACAATCAAGGAGCAACATCGAAGGATTCCAGAGAATGGGGGAGAAAAATGAGGTAATGGCTCGTGGTCCAGAGGTGAAGCAGTGCCTTCAATAGAATGCAGAGTATCATCGCCTCTTCGACTTTGGAGAATCAAAACATGCAGTGGATTGGGTGAGCCGGCAAACGGCTTATGCGGTCACAGTCCCAGTCCGCCATTGGATTTCATTCAAGGGCTTTGCAATGCAAGGCTCTAGGATGAGAAGAGATGGAAAATTCCCAAATATGAAATTCAAAAGGAGGATGGGAAAGAGAGAGATTGATTGCGCCCTGCTTTATCACATGAGAGCACATAGTAGGTTTTGAGAAAGCCACAGTTAAATTTCCTTATCTTTCTGTTTCCTGGTGCTTTTATCACATGAGAAAATGTAGTAGGTCTTGAGAAACCAACTGTTAATGCCCTCCTCGTGCGAACATTGAAAAACTTCCTATCTCATAAAGCTGGCCAGCTTCATGAGATCGTCCTAGTATTCATTAAACGATCGTGAGATTGACAGTATACGCAATAGCACTAATCCATAAGAAGATTTGCAATTGCGGACTTGAAAGAACCGTGTATTCGCGAATCCAAGTGAGGCATTTTGCAAGCAATGTTGGGATCAGGATAGAACCCACGAAGATCTAACAGCACGGTGACTAGAGCAAGAATCAAACAACTTTTATGATCTCTCTAGTTCTCAAACAAGAACGAGCTTTCATTAGCTTGTCCGTTGGATTCACGTTATTAACCTTAAAATTTCTGTACAATTTCTGGTGTGAACTTAAACATACTATGGCCAAATAAGAAATACTTTCGACATCAAAAAATTATTACTACTAGAGACAGCTGCTTCTGTAGGAAGTAGGACAATTCTAATAGCATCAATCATAAAGCAACTTTACATACAGGAGACAACAATTAGCTGCCATCGAATGCACGCCGATGAATCCGAATGGCTGGGAAAATAGTCTTTCTAGCAAATGAATGGAGAGAACGGGTCGGACAGGTTTTCAAGGAATTGGACGTCTGAAAGTTCTGATTGGCTGATTTACCGGCAAAAAAGGTTTTATGATGCCATCGGCAAAGAGCTCATCGGCATGTAGAAGGGCAGGGGATAACTGAGAGAGGGAGACATTGAAATTGAAACTCTGGGATTTTTCTGTATGACTCTCAGAGTCGATAGAAGAAGGTCGAAGAGACTCATCAAGACCATCAAAGGAGGTCCTTACATTGGACAACCAGCTATACGAAAAACTATCGATTGCTAGAGGTTTCGTGCTTTCCATGGAACTTAGCAGCTAGTGTCATACAGGTTGATGAGGAGAGGAAGGGTTCATATATGTTGGTAGGGATTAGACTTAATACACGCGGCATCCCTATGCTACTCGAGTTGTATTAGGATTGAAGGTCAGAGACAGCAGGAACATGAATAGAATAAAGGAAAGCAAATAGATAATTATTTTGTCTGAATGGCTTTTGTCATGCTTGATATTCCAATGAATTTATTTGTCCGTGTTGGTCGCATGCTTCGTACATTTTTTCTCTCATCATGCATAATACCAAAAGCATGGGCCAATATATTTTGGAAGTTTTCATATGAGTTAACGCGATTCCTTGCAAATCAACAAGTCTGTGAATTTGCCGAAAAGACTCCACTTTCATCACAAAACGAACAAATAGAAATACTCTTTTCATCTAATTGAAGGTACAACATCGTGGATTGAGCTGATCGTCCGATAAGCATACAATGATGACAGTACTTTTTAATACATCAGTAACAGTTTAGCATCATCATGCAATATTTAATAAAGCTGGATCTTACAGTTGCATTCTAGAAGTGCTATATAGAATATTAGATGCAGGTTCCAGATGTCAGCATAACATTCAGAAAAGACAATGCGAGATCGAAATATACAAGTGTAGACAGCTATTTCCAAGATTTTGTCTTCTCGATCTTGAAAGGGCCAAAATGAGTAGATTCACGTAAATGGCTGAAGTGACCATAAATGTGAACCTTCATACTGATGTTAAGAAAAGGGCTTATGCAGCCCAAACTGCGCACACTCGGCTAAAGAGTGCTAAAGTCTGAACACCTGGGTAGATCTTTTTTTTTTTTTTGGTCGAAACCTGGGTAGATCTTTGACAGGGTACATCATCAAGCAAAAAAGATAACGATGAGTTGCATCCGTGGACCTCTTGCAGACAGTGCAATCTACCATTTTTCTATGCTAACCAAAATATACATTAATATAGGCGATAAGATAAAAAAAACAACCTTTTTTCAATGCAAAACTTTGCTCATGTACTGCTGAACTTCTAGACATACACAAATTATTATGGACGTTGTCTGCACTTACGAAGACCAGACTTAATCTGCTCAGGCCAAAAACTTATCCAGTTATGCAGCAATATATACCTCCAACCACACGAAACCGTAATTTCACCTAGATATTTGCTTCAATAATTCCGCTCAAGCAATCTAAACAGCTATTTAAACTGCCGTGAGCATGGAGTGTGCTAATATTGGAGCTCTTTCCGCATAGGGCATTGAGGTGGATTTGAGGCTGTTGAGAAGAGACCAAACATTAAAAATTGAATAATTACATGTCTCGTGAAATCTTTTAAGATGCAAAACCGAATATAGCCAGGACACACTCACGTCGGAAATTGAGAAACAAGTACTAAAAGGAATACAAGTTTTAATAAGCAAAACTCAGGTTACAGATGAAGAACGTGAAGGATAATCACATGCCGGGTGCCATTTGTCAAAATGTTATGCTACATTTAACCAATGGTCTCGGTTCAGAGGAGAGATGCTACAGAGTACAGCGGACAAAAGGAAAATCTCAGGTCATCACAAGCAGTGCTTTAGCATTCATGTAGGAAATGGTGTTGCATCGGTATTTATGATAGTTATCAAAGCCAAAGATACTTCTAAATTGGCTTGAGAAGTACTGTCAAATTTCTGTGGTTTCATAAATGACGTGTAAAGATGAGAGGCAACTCACCCATCAGCAGTTGAAAAGAGAGACCGTTATGACAAATTCATCATCCAAAGAGCTTTAGCTTGCTAATCATTATGTATGATTAATTTTCCATTTCAGCCAAAGATCAAAACTGATGAAGCAAAACCAAGTTAGTATGTGTTTGGCAATACTGCAGGGAGTCAAACCTGTCACTGTTAGACGCAAATTACGCAACCCCCAAGATCTCCATAACTAGAACAAGAACCCACATCCAAAGAGTAAAAAATTAACGCACCTGGGACCCATTGTTCTTGAAGCGGAAGCGGAAATACAATGTTCTACGCGCAAGTCCTTCTTCTCTATTGCCCTCCGTATCACTGGCTCAATGAGGCGGCCCCCCTCACTTGTAGCGTTAGGTAAACGCCCCTTAGGCGAGGATACGACTTGAGCACTATTTATAGAGTTTCCAGCCAATCCCTCTCATTACGGGCCAGTTCAACTCAGCCCACACTACTAGCCCCCATTATTAGACTAATTAAGAAACATTCTATCTCACCTTAGACCAACCCCGTTTTTACGAACCGTAAAAACAGTAAATTACAATATTAATTAATTTAGTTCACATTAGGAAAACTCTTACATTCTCCCACTTGGACTATATTAATTGAAATCGTACCGTATGTGCGCACATTTGGTCCAGAGATAATTCTTAATAGTCAAATCCTATCCCATAAAATCTTAAATACCGAATCATGGCGGTAACTGCATGTATACACACAGAGCCTTTCATGGTCACGAATGTTCTCAATTTTATTGATATGAATTCAATATGGTAGTGTGTCAAATGGATAACATCTCTCATAGAGAGATCCCATTTGTGAGTCACCATTCTCTTACCTTAGGTGTCACAAAAAAAACTTGTGCCACTAGAGAATACTTTATGGTTCCAATGAACCCACATATGTCTTGTCCTTATGGTTAACCTTTCTTTATGTATCACAAGACATATGCACAAGGCTAATAACCGGATGCCCGGATGCCCCTAGCCTTCACTCAAGGTTTATACAATCCCTTGAGACTTTATCAATATGTATTCAACATAACAACACATTCAAAATATTTTATTGAATGCAAAAGTTGATACATATCAAACCGTTACTAAGTGTAACGAACTACAGATGTGAACTTTATCAGAGTGAAGCCAAAATAGCTCCCACTAAACAACAATATCCGAAGATACTCCTAGGCCCATGCTAATGACATGTCACTTAAATACACATGAGCGTAGGCCTTTAGTTTGTGGATCTGTAATCACATTATCTGTGAAAATATATTATATTAAAACGTCACCTTTTTGTACCGTTTACTTTTGGTCAAAAATTTTGACCACCATATATTTAGACCCATTGAGACCTCTGTAGTAAATAAATAATATTACAAATTTATTATCTCAATACAATCGTATGAATCTATCTATAAAGTTAAAACGATCAACTCCTTCATGACGTTCTGGAGCCTAAAAGCCCAAGTAACAGCCTAAAAGAATGTTACTAACACTGCTTACATAGTAGAATATGACATAGAACTTTATTTACTGCACTTACTTTGCTAACATAAATATGTATTCCGTAATTGATTGCATGTCATCGAACAGCCAGCAAAGTTTACATCTAAATACCCTACTAACCGCAAGAATTGAACATGTCTATAAATTAGCATATAATATATTGTCTTCTTTAAGTACCTTAAAATATTCTTGACAGCAACCCAGTGATCTTGTCCTGGATTTGACCGATATCTGCCTAGAAGTCCCGTCACAAAAACAACATTTTAGTCTAGTGCAAATTCGAGCATGCATTATACTTTTAAGTGCACTGACATAAGGTACTCCCTTTAATTAGATTTTCTCAATATCTAAATAAGGACAATGTGATAGATTTAGTCCATCACTCTTAACAACATGAGCAATTCCTGGCTTGCAATGATGTATATTGAATATTTCCAATATACAATCAGCAAATATCCTCCGAGAAAATCTAATATAATATGGCAAAAACAATCCTTACGTACTTCAAGACAAAGGATGTAAGATATCTCAAAGTCACAACTTGTAAGCAAAATATCAAGTACATAGAGTATGAGAAAAAATAAATTTCCTCCCACTGACCTTGCAGTATATTGAATTACTTTGTTCCCAATTGAACAAAAAATAACAACACTATGATACTTTAATAATATTGTCTAGAAACTTGCTTAAGACTATGAATTAGAACTTTTCAGTCTACACACAAGTTTACTTGAATCTGTTACAAAATCATCCAATTGCACAATATAGATTTTGTATCTATTTGGCGTAACTCCATAAATAAATAAATAAATAAATAAATAAATAAACTATTAATGCCGCATTAACTCTGAAAGAATCTTTTAAAGAAATAGTTATTTCTTCACTATAAACAATCCACCCCTCTTTCAGAGTTAAAACTTTAGTTACCAATTTGGCTTTAAATTCCACAATCTTTCTTTGAAATTCTTTTAGTTTTGTACACCAATTTGTAACTAATAAACTTGTGATCTTTAGATAAGTCAGTAAGTTTCCAAACATGTTTCATAGATTGTATATCGCCTTTTATGGCATCTAATCACACACTTGATTGAGGATAAAAAACAACATTTATTTATGTCGCTAAATCAACCATGTAGTGGATATTATAGTCACGCCCTCACAAATAGACTATATAGTCTAATGGAATAACGATCGTCTTTCCCTAACAAATCTCCTTAATAAAATTACTACCACTTCATTATGCACTTGAGAGGTTTAAGAAATTTCATTATAAACTATATCAAGAATAGTACCTTGAACCTCAACAAGTTGTCTATGGTATAGGAGATTCCATAATTATCTGTATAGGTAAAGACAAAGACACAGTGATATTCCATCACACTATTATCCTTAATAGTCTGAAAGTAGCTATCCTCTACAATTACGTCGAACTGTAGAAATTTAGAAGTATGTGATTCCATAATTTTTATATCTTAAAATCAATACCCTTTTGAACAATCTAGGTAAGATACAAAATAATTTCGAGTGAATCTTTTGTCAGGATTTTCAAGCATAGTAATTAAGTTACCACCCCAGAATCTAACAAGTATTTGACAAATGACCATTTAACTTATTTCGCATTGTCATATTTGCCAAAATACTCACGGCCACTGTTAAGCCTGACAACCTTTTAATCATATACAAGATGTATATGTCATTAGGACTTAAACACAATCTTTGTAGATATGTCCTAATTTCAATATCAGATAAGATATAATTTCAAGCAACTAAGGCTTCCATCATCTCATAACAGTGCAGTATGCAAGCAAATCTCTTTTCAAGTGTTCTAGAATGGAACGCTTCATGGACAGTAAGCAAATTCAATTGCTCTTTTTTCAAGCAACAAATCATATGTCCATAACTTAAAATTTGAAGCAGTAAAAACCTCAATAATAATGAAGTTATTAATTACAGAAAATGTGACTGAAAAACAAGCAATGTATATAATCAGCATCATGTGAGTACCGTGTAACTTGACGTACAAGTACACATCCAGAGAGTTACACGCATAATCATATAATCACCTTTGGGCAGAATATATGGCATGCAATTGTACACTCCCCACATGATAAGGGTTATGAGAATATATTCCAATCTTCGTGAATTCATCACCTTTGGGCATATGAACCATTAGGATCGGTCACTCCTCCACCACACTATCATGTATCCCTCCATGAACTAATACACAATCACCTCCTTTGGGAGTATAACTATGCATTAGACCAGAGACATCCAAATCAAATACACGAGACCGAAATTTCTCAAATCCAATCAAGCGTGCCACTTTGGCGGTCACAACTCAATTGAATCATTGAAATTCTCTCATACTAGGGATATAAACTTTACTCATCACATACACCATATACATGTGATTTTAACTTTAGTGATATGGGCAACATATCACCAAAATCACATATCATGCTAATTACATTGCTTTATTTATTAATAAAATTAATCATACATATATATAAATATATATACAGCGAACTTGAAAGACAGATTCCAATGAGATTATTGATCACAGTAACACAAGAAACTTCTCATAATAGAGAATAAAACATCTCTTATGCACCCCAATTACATATTACCGTAACAACATAAAAAGAATGCCGATCTAAAATATCTCTCATAAATTAACATCAATAGTAATACGAGTACACCATATCGACAAGCTTAACAGCTGATCAACTATTGCTCATGAGTTTCATAAGGCAAAACATGACTCAAAGGCCAACAATTGATTTATTAATCAATTTTAAGTAACAAATATCATTACTTCAACCAGTGGCCTATAAATTGAGTCAAACCACAGAACTAAATATCTAAACTATAACAGTAGATACTATTGCTCTGCATAAATATTGCCATACTTCTTAACCATAAAAAATATTAACTTGATAGACATTAACAAGTGACCGGATGAATTCATGTACAATATGCAAGAACTTAATTGACATGCATTACCCACATACAAAGAGATATGTTAATTAGTACAATCGCCTTAGTCACAAGTTCTTAAGACGTCCATCATTCAAAGATTATCAGCGTGTCAAGGAGTATGCTTGAGCAACAAAAATTTCATAACCTTTACTGTTTCACATCAGTTCAATACATAGCTCAAATACTATCCCATACTGATTGTATCTCATTAAGCCAGCTTTAGTTCACAATAAAGTTTAATTTTTATTTATGAATCACACCATTATAATGTTTATGTGATAGCAAATCTGTAACCCAACACTTATATTTCCAAAATCATAGAAAATATAAGAAAAATACGCAAAAATACACTAAAAATACACGTATTTAGGGTTCCGTATGTATTTTCACATCCATAAAATCATCAAACATATAAAATAAATATACCACAAGATAGGAAATCACCATACGAGTCCAACGCCGCCAGCCACACGCCGAACGGAGCCTCCACACGCCCACACGCGCCACCTGAGTGCGCGGTGCGTGGATCTCACGCGCGGCACGCGTTCGACGCCCAGGAGGCGCGTGGCCGCGCGTGGGGGCGCGTGCGGCCTCCCCCGGCAACGCGCCGCCGACCGTCTTGCTCGTCTCGTCGAGCCCAGTCTGAATTTGTGATTTAATTTTATTTTTATTGCACAAAAAGTCTCGAAAATCACAAATTAGGGCAAGATCTGAACTTATTAGGGCAAAACCTTTATGCGTTCAAGTTCTAGGGTTATGATTGCTCTGATACCACATGTTAGACACAAATTGTGCAACCCCAAGATCTCCATAACTAGAACAAGAACACACATCCAAAGAGTAAAAGATTAACGCACCTGGGACCCATTGTTCTTGAAGCGGAAGCGGAAATACAATGTTCCACGCGCAAGTCCTTCTCTTCTATTGCCCTCCGTATCACTGGCTCAATGAGGCGGCCCCCCTCACTTGTAGCGTTAGGTAAACGCCCCTTAGGTGAGGATATATGTGAGAATTAGGGTTAGAGGAGAGACTTGAGCACTATTTATAGAGTTTCCAGGCCAGTCCCTCTCATTACGGGCCGGGTTCAACTCAAATTTCACACTAGCCAAATTTATATTAGACTAATTAAGAAACTTTCTATCTCACCTTAAACCAACCCTGTTTTACGGTAACCGTAAAAACAGTAAATTACAATATTAATTAATTTAGTCCACATTAGGAAAACTCTTACAGTCACATCCAATGCATATTGCGAAGCCTTAAAAGCTCTAGGAATCTGAATTCTGTCCTAATTCATTCTTATATCCCTCAGCTTTAACTCCGTGATCATTCTTATGAGCGGTCGCTGCTGCCTGCTCACAATCGTCAATTCAGATCAGCTATCAAGCTCCAGCATAAGAAAACAGATGTTCACATGGGTACAACCTAATTAAGTTTCTATGAGTCAAGACTCAGAACAAGCTCAAAGGTTTTGAAGAGGAGTATTAACTAGAATTTCAATCAAGTAAAATTACGGGAAGATTAACACTCGCACCTACAAAACTAAGCCGCCACTAACACACTTTTTCACTAGACATGCAAAGGTATGACAGGAATATGCATTAAACCCATTCCAAGTTTTCGCTGTAAGTTCTGCTTATGTTATATTTGATGCAGATTCAATCACTGCCGCCACAAGCGATGAAGAACCAAGTCTGAAGATGAATATGCTTGCAGTTTCTTATGCAGAGGTAAGATGTACGCTTGTGCTCTTTCTTTCCTTCTTGCGAAACTTCACTATAATTTTTGAAATGATCTCTCTACAATCTACACCTCAAATTTTCTACAAAACCAATGAGAACCTTATGATGACAGAAATTGTGGGGCTTGTGATCAAACTCACTAAGATCTAACGTAGCTGGTGAACACATTAGCAGACACAACTTACATACAACAGTACAGGCTTAATATTTTCTCATGTAGGCTTTATTTATGCGAGCTTGGAATACGCAGCAGGCGTTTACACGTTAGCAGACACAAAGTTCGCATGAGATATACTTTTTATGTAGCCTACAATTTATTTGACAAATTTATGATAATAAATTTGTTTTTTTACGGAGCTACACGAGACAATGACAATCAAAAGAAAAGGGAAAAAGAAGCACGAGAGACAAAAGTTACTGCCGAAAGCCCGCCCTCAACGAAATTGTAACTGCTTAGGCTGCGTATGACAACATTTCTTGAATGGGGATGAGTTTTTTTTTTTTTTGTTTTCCAGAAATAGTTCTTTTGTATTTCTATTCCGGGGAATAATTTCTAAGTAAAATAAGGTATTTGGTAACTATACAAAATTTCTACTCCAGAAATAGAAAAAAAAATAGAAATACGTTTGGTACGAAACAGTTTCTTTTTTGTATTTATTCATTTTTTATTCTTGCTCATGGATCGCCAACGCCAACCGCCGCCGCCCGTCGTCGCCACTTTGCATGATCGCTAGCCGCCGATCTTCACCGCTGCGCGCGCCGCCACCGTCCGAATAGAAGAAATTTTGTATCGTTATTAAACGAATTTCTAATTTTAGAGTATAAATTTTATCTTGTTATCAAACGAAAGTATTTTTGCTTAGAAACTCATCTAAAAATAGAAATAGAAAATCTATTTCTCTTCCAGAAATCAATTTCTGGCCAAAATGATTATCATTCGCTTCCTTAATTCTCTACTTTCCTTACTGTTCCTTGGCCTAGAATCTCTAGAATGTGTCCCTTATTCACGTCCCAATTTTGCAAAAATTAACGCCTCAAATCTGACCATCCTTTGCTCGAAAATCACACTTTCGCTGATGAGAATCGGTTGAACTTTCTTGCCCAATTAGAACGATGACCAGATGGTCGCGAAGAAGAAGCCAAAACTAAAAAGCTACATGCCTACATCTGGGCAAGGCTGGCCGCAACCCTCACCCAAAAGTCCATCACGGCTGCAGACAAGAAAGTCGCGACCCTTGCCAGCAGTTGGGACCCTCAAAAATAAAAAATAAAAAAAAATATTAAAATTTATCTACATTAGCATAATCGTACTACATAAGACGATTGGTGTTCACATCAGCAAATTTCAATTAAAATTAATAAGATGGATTCAGTTGGATAAAAAAAGAAAGTGTTTAGTACTTAACTAATAAAATTAAAAAAATCATTTGGACAATTCTAACTCTTTTTAAGGAAATCTGCTCCGGCTTCTTTGTGAAATGAACCGTTTGGCCATGTGTCGATAGACACTCTTTTAAGGAAATGCTTGCTAGAAGCTGGGGCTCTTAAAAAATAAAAAAAATTATTAAAAATTATCTACATCAACGCAATCGTGCTACATAAGACGGTCGGCGTTCACATCAATAAATTTCAATCAAAATTAATAAAGTTGACTCAGTTGGCAAAAAAAATGTGTTTAGTACTTAACTAATAAAATTAAAAAGATCATTTGGACAATTCTGATTCTTTTTAAGGAAATCTGCTCCGGCTAGAACCGCTCGGCGGTGCGTCAGGAGACACTCTTTTTAAGGAAATGCACTCCGGCTTCTTCGTGGAAAAAAACTGTTCGGCCCCGTGTCAGGGGACACTCTTTCCAAGGAAATGCTCAGGGAACACCTTCCATTTTTCCAGTATTTCCCCCACATGCTTTGCTTTTGAACGGTCAAAACTTGGAGAAATATCCCGGCGATGCAAAACAAACACGCAAAAGTCCTCTAATCAATGCAATCGACGACCCCAAAATACGTGTGCCTCCTTCCTTAGATAATTGGAGAAATTCTAATCCAAATAAGAAAGTGAATTTCTTGAGATTCCTCTCACGCAGACTTGAGCTTAAAACATAATTTAACAGGTTTAATCCACAATCACTAGTTGATTAGATATTCGTTAGAATGCCCATGTGCCAAGTGACGCACTCTCCCAAACAACACAAACATGGACGTCATAGGTGGGCTCCATCTTTATCCTATAAAAAGCCCCTAATTCCCAACTTTCTCAAGGCCCAACGAGAGAGCAACCTCTAATCAAGTATATCGAGTGAGTCGAAAGAAATACTAAACATGGCTTCCAAATCTTCAGCCTCACCAGTATTTCTCATTTCAATCATTTTGGCTCTTGTGTTTGGCATCAATGGCGGAGAAATCGCTGTCTATTGGGGTCAGAATGGCGGCGAAGGTAGTTTAGCCGACACTTGTGCCTCCGGAAACTACAACATTGTGAACCTAGCTTTTCTCGTTGTCTTCGGCAATGGCGAGGCTCCTGTGGTCAACCTTGCCGGCCACTGCGATCCTCCCAGCGGAGGATGTACTAGCTTGAGCTCCGACATCAAGTCTTGCCAAGCTGGGGAGTCAAGGTGATGCTTTCGATCGGAGGAAGCGCGGGAAGTTACTATCTTGCTTCTGCCGAGGATGCTAAACAGGTTGCGACTTATCTATGGAACAACTTTCTAGGAGGCCAGTCCTCATCTCGGCCGCTTGGGGATGCAGTGCTCGACGGCATCGATTTCGACATCGAAGGAGGCACGAATCAACACTGGGATGATCTGGCTAGGTACTTGTCTGCATATAGCAGCAATGGGAAGAAGGTGTACTTGGCTGCAGCCCCTCAATGTCCTTACCCAGATGCTTGGCTTGGAGGTGCCCTTCAAACAGGCTTATTCGACTATGTTTGGGTCCAATTTTACAACAATCCTCCATGCGAGTACAATTCTGGGAACACTAATCTCCAAGATGCATGGAATCAATGGACTTCAAATACCGCCGGTAAAATCTTTTGGGATTGCCCGCATCTTTGGATGCAGCTAACAATGGTTTTATTCCTGCGTTGGACCTTACTTCCAAAGTATTGCCCGCCATTAAAGGATCTGCCAACTATGGGGGCGTGATGTTGTGGTCCAAATATTATGATCATGGATACAGCTCTTCCATCAAGGGATCCGTCTGAGGGTGAATTTTACCTTTAATACTACCATGTAATAAGCTACATGTCTTGTTTACATGTACGTCTTTGTACTCATCAGAAATCACTTTATGTAATCACATATATTGGTCATGGTGTATACGTGTACCAATTAATGTCAAATATAATAATGATGTCATTGTGGGATAATCTATATTGAGATCCACTCTTATATTATACTCAACTCAATAAATATTCTAATTTGCATATAGATTAGCCTGGGTCTATTTCATTTCAAGCACAAATTTCTAACCTAATTCACGTGTCCCAAGACCGTTCATCAAGATTAATTTCCAGTCCCTCAAGTCATGAATAGAAGATGAAAAATGTTGCATGGACATGGTTTACCAATATTAGGAAGTGGGATCGACGGTAGTTCTTTCCTTTTAAAGGACATCAAATTTGAAATGCAGATCTCGAACAATTCAAATAAGGAGGAGTCTGAGCAGAATCAACCATGTTACTGCAAAGTTCATTGTTCACGGTTATAATCAACTTCTGCAGAGGTGGGAAACCTCCAAGCAACTTCACTATAATAGGGAAGTGTCCTTCCTGAAGATTTGTTTTTAGTATGAGATGATTATATTCGAGCGACCCGATAGGTCAAGAGCCAGCCTTTCAGCTCCACAAAGGATAGAACCTGCCGGACCGGGACGACGCAACCAAAGGAAAAAAAAATTAGAGGGAAGTGAACATTTTCGTATATTAAGTCATAAAGATCTACACATGAAATCAACATACGATCTGCCGTTAGGAATCGTACTTCTAATTGTCAAATACGAAACATATATGATCGCAATAGTTTTTGACGATCTGCACCTCCAAACATTCACGCAAAGGTGGTACAGTTCATTGATTTAATGACGGGCACATGTGCAGATTAATCATGAGCGGTGCACGGTAAAATATTCAATGAAAGTTTCAGGGCCATGGCCTTAAAAAAAAAAAAAAAATGACCTCCGGTCATGTACAAGTAAGATGATACCGATTCAATATATTTGTATCGGATTCCCTTTCTCTGGAACTTCTTTCTAAGCAGAAAAGGCTGTACACATTTAACAACTGGAAACCTCGAAGAAAACACGTCACTTATCGCATCCTACATTTACCATCGAAATTAAGAAATGAAAGGACGAGGCTGAGCTGAATGATTGCTCACCCGAAGGCACCAGCGTCCAGTTGAAATTTAGCAGCACTTTTCAATATCCGCAACAATCGATCTAACATGTTTAGAACAGGTTGTGCTTTATCTAAAATATGGCTATCAATACCAACACCATGAAGTTCCCTATTAGAACGACCGCAAATGTGGAGCTCAAATGGGCAAAGTAGAGCCATCTTCTGTTATTTCATAGCCACAAATTATTAACTGTTTGGTGGGTGCAGAATTTAAATTCTGTTAACACCTAAATTTTGGAGACCCGGTCATTTATTTATTGCATAAAAATTATGGATTAATTTTATCCCTGAAAAAAAATATTATAATTAAATTGCATAGCATATAGTTTTATGAGCATTTTTTTTATTGCATTTACATTGGATTTGTGACATATGGATTTAAATTGGTAGTTTTGAGCTTTAAATTGACGAGTTGGACTAGACTCACGAAAAGAGCAAATTAGCCCGAGCTCGTTATAGAGATTTGATATCCTTGGATAGGGTAGGTATGACAATGAGATATTACAAGCTCATCTTTACAAGATTTAAAATTTGAGAAAAATCCTATTGTAATCTTGAATCTTTGGCAATATGTGATAAAATCGGTGGAGAATATTTGTTTTTGCAAAGGAAATCTAGAAGAGATGTTGAAAATAAAAAGGAATATTGCATTCGGGAAGAGATCTTCGTGGATGTTGATTTGAAGAAGGAAATAAAACCCTAATTCACTCACCTATAAAAAGGTTGCTACACTACAGAAATTGGGGGGAGGCTGATAGACAAAATTAAATCATATGCGGAAGCCAAAATCGATAAAAGACAAACCTCCAGCCATTGTTTGCAATCACGTTCGTCGAATCTCCTGAAAATCAAGGAAGCAATAGGCGCACTCTACTAACCAAATCTCTTCACGTACTGATGGTGTATTCTCAATGTGAAGATTTTGTGTTAGACCTTGATAACCCGTCGAAAAATGAACGTACGTCTCTATTTATACATCGTCTCCCATCAAGACGAACGGTTGTCAACGAAAAGGCACGAAGCGTGGAAAACTTCATGTCGAATAGTCGTAACTTTTAGGAGAAAATTTGGGTATAAATATGGGATCACTAAAAAATAAATAACATTCTCCCACTTGATCCCATCATTTTCATCATACGAATCATTCAACTAATTCCACGAAAACTTTATGCTTAAAGAAAAGAAATAAAACACATGGATCATGGCGACATATCCTCTAAGAGTGAGTAATACCTTCCATGTATCACAATGCATCTTATTTCTTTAATATCAGCCTATATGTGACAACATATCTTAATGAATAAACCTCATGTTTATTCCAGAATCAAGGATAAATGTTATTCTCATAAACAACAAAATGTGTACACAAAAATTGAGAATCAACAATACAACTGAATAAGAGTTCCATACAACAAAAATTGTTCATATGTCGACAAATCACATAATGGGACCTATTCCCATACTAGTTACATGATCCTTATACTTCATCGGTGGCATGCCTTTAGTTAAAGGATCAGCTATCATCAATTCAGTGCTAACGTGTTCAATGACCACTTTATTCTCCTTAACACGCTCCCTTATGGCTAAATACTTAATGTCGATATGCTTACTTCGACTGCCACTTTTGGCATTTTTAGCCATAAAAACTGCAGCTGAATTGTCACAATACATTCTTAATGGCCTAGAAATAGAATCAACAATTCTAAGCCCAAAGAATGAAACTCTTCAACCATACACCATGCGAGGTAGCCTCAAAACAAGAAACGAACTCAGCCTCCATAGTGGAAGTAGCGGTCAAAGTCTGCTTGGCACTTCTCCATGACACGGCTCCGCCGCCTAACATGAAAATGTATCCGGATGTTGATTTTCGTGAATCAATGCAACCCGCGAAGTCCGCATCCGAATAACCGATCACTTCCAAGTTGTCAGTCCGTCTATACATAAGCATATAGTCTTTGGTACCTTGAAGGTATCTTAACACTTTCTTTGCAGCTCTCCAGTGGTCTAAACCCGGATTACTCTGATATCTTCCCAACATTCCAACAACAAAAGCAATGTCAGGTCGAGTGCAAACCTGAGCATACATCAAGCTTCCAACAGCAGAAGCATATGGAATGTTGCACATTTGTTCCCTTTCTAGATCGTTCTTCGGGCATTGATTCAA
Source organism: Eucalyptus brandiana (assembly GCA_014182725.1). Taxonomy (NCBI): domain Eukaryota; kingdom Viridiplantae; phylum Streptophyta; class Magnoliopsida; order Myrtales; family Myrtaceae; genus Eucalyptus; species Eucalyptus brandiana. Next base: position 719,752 of record CM024672.1, on the reverse strand, counting down.
ATTGAACTGTCACCCTTCACAATGGGTGCTATACTTGGTGAACAATCTTTCATCCGAAATCTCTCTAGGACCTTATTGATATAGGTTTCTTGAGACAGTCCTAAAATTCCTCGAGATCTATCTCTATGGATCTTAATGCCAATGACATAAGATGCCTCACCCATATCCTTCATGTCAAAACTCCTAGAGAGGAATTGTTTCACCTCATGTAGCAACCCCTTATCATTGGTTGCAAGTAGTATATCATCCACATATAGCACAAGGAAACAAATTTTGCTCCCACTAACCTTCTAGTATATACATTGATCCATGACATTCTCTATAAAACCAAATGAAGAGATAACATCATGAAACCTTAAGTACCATTGGCGGGATGCTTGTTTCAAGCCATATATAGATTTCTTAAGCTTACACACCAAATGCTCACCTTTACTAGAGGAGAATCCTTCAGTTGTTTCATGTAAACTTCCTCCTCTAGTTCTCCATTGAGGAACGCCGTTTTCACATCCATCGATGTAATTCCATATCAAAATGGGCAACCAATGCCAAAACAATACGAAGAGAATCTTTCTTAGATACGGAGAAAAAGTCTCAAGTATAATCGATTCCTTCCTTTTGAGTGAATCCTTTGGCAACAAGTCTAGCTTTATATCTTTCAATGTCACCCAATGAATCTTTCTTAGTTTTGAAGACCCATTTACAACCAATAGCCTTCGCACTATCAGGTAACTCAACCAAATCCCAGACTTTGTTAGATGCCATAGAACTCATCTCTTCCTTCATGGCATTGTACCACAAATTGGATTTATCACTATCCATGGCTTGTGAAAACGTTTCAGGATCATTCTCAGCTCCAATATTGTAGTCAGACTCTTGTAAATACACAATATAATCACTAGGAATAGCCGATTTCCTTGTTCTAGTAGATCTTCTCAATATTGGATCAACATTCTCTTGAGGAGCATGTTGCTCAACCGATTGTTCAACAGGTTTACGGTAATTGCTTGAACAACCGGATCTACCGGATCAATATCGGCGGGTTGTGGAACTTCAAATTGGTTGTTCAATAGCCGGCTGAACTGAAGGGGCATTATAAGCAACAACCAATCTTAAACTTGAGGTGGAAAGTTGAGTGTCTGAATGATCTTCCTTAGGAACATGATCCCTTGGTCGATCGCTCTCACTGATCAAGTCATTTTCAAGAAATTTAGCATTTCTTGATTCCATAATCCTAGTGGTATGAGATGGATAATAAAACCTGTATCCCTTGGACCTTTCGGCATATCCAATGAAATACCCACTTATGGTCCTTGGGTCCAACTTCTTTTCTTGTGGATTATAAATTCTTACTTCAGACGGGCATCCCCAAACGCGCACATGATGTAAACTCGGTTTCCAACCCTTAAATAACTCAAAAGGTGTCTTTGGGACAACCTTGGTTGGAACTCGGTTTAATATGTACACTTTGCCGTCTTAAGTGCTTCATCCATAAGAATTTAGGAAGTTTGGAGCTACTAAGCATACTACGCACCATGTCTAATAAGGTCCGATTTCTTCTTTCCGCTACGCCATTTTGATCCGGAGAACCGTGGCATAGTATATTGGGCTACTATCCCATGCTCTTGAAGAAATCTTGCAAATGGACCAGTGCTTGTCCATCTTCAAAGTGTATCTACCATAGAATTCTCCACCTCTATCCGATCTCACGATCTTAATTTGCTTATTGCATTGTTTCTCTACTTCCGCCTTAAATACCTTAAAGGCATCTAATGCTTCATATTTATTATGAATCAAGTAGAGATACATATAACGTGAATAATCATCTATAAAGGAGATGAAGTATTTCTGACCACATGAGTCCATATCCGGACTACAAATATCTGTATGTATGATTTCTAATATTTCGTACTCCTCTTGGCACCTTTCTTTGACTTGTTAGTCTGCTTTCCCTTTATGCAGTCCACACAAGTATCACAATCAGTAAAATCTAAAGTATCGAGTACTCCATCATTTACTAATCGCTTAATTCTTTCTATGGAGATATGTCCCAATCTCTGGTGCCACAACATAGAGGAATGTTCTTTCACAACACATCGTTTCATACCAGCTTTATTTTGAACATGCATCGCATCATAATAGGCATTGTCTTGTAAATTAATTCGAAAAAGACCATCGTACAAAATACCACTCCCAACAATTTCAGATTTAAATGATAAACGAAGTTTGAATCTGAAAAGTTAAAAGAGTATCCCAAAAGTACAAGTCTTGAAACTGAAATTAAGTTTCTAGAAAAACTAGGAACATAAAAGGTCTTTTCCAAATCTAAAACAAAACCACTATTAAGAACTAGTCTATATGTCCCAATAGCTTCCACATGCGAACGCATCTTGTTTCCGAATAGATGCTTTGTTCACTTCCCACCGGCTTCCGGTGGTTTTGAAAACCCCGCAAGGAATTCGAAATATGAATTGTAGATCCGTAATCAATCCACCAAGTGTTGTGACTTATATCAATCATATTAGATTCATAACAAACACAAGAGATTGGATTACCTTTCTTCTCGAGTCGGGCCTTAAATTTGACACAATCCTTCCTCATATGCCCCTTCCGTCTGGAAAGAAACACTTGGATTCTTTCTTAATGTCAGCTAGGGGAGGTATTTTACCTTTTCCCTTATTCTTGCCATAGCCCTTATTCTTTCCTTGTGTTGCCAAATGAGCACTTTCTCCAAATTCCATAACCAGTCTTTCTTCCTCTTGAACACACATGGTCATGAGTTCATTAATAGACCATTTATTCTTATGTGTGTTATAAGAGATCTTGAAAGGTGCATACTGTTGTGTGGGAGAGTGTTCTTAACATAATACACAAGGAAGGATTCAGATATCTCAACCTCAAGGTTCTTAAGCTAAGCTGCAATGTTCCTCATTTGCATGATGTGCTCACGCACACCTCTAACACTAGTGAGCTTCAATGATGAAAACTTCATAATCAGGGTCATGGCATGCGCCTTCTCAGAACTTTCAAACCGCGCATCTATGGCCTCCAATAAAGCCTTAGCATTGCTATGCTTGAGCAACCGAACCACGAATACTAGGAGATATCTTAGCTCTTATAAACATGGCACAAACGCGGTTGGACCGCTCCCATTGGTTATAAAGAGCTATCTCACTGAGTGCTCGAATCGGAAGAGCGGGTGGTTCGTCTTTCCTTATAGCATAGTCAATGTCCATCCACCCCAATTGAAGAAGAACCGACTCCTTCCAAATTTTATAGTTCTCACCATTCAAGACGGGAACATCAAACTTAAATTCGAGAGAAATTCACGGGTTGCGAAACCGCATATCAAATAATCATGCTTATGTCACAAAATTTGAGGCAAATAAAAATAAATCATGTTTTACCAATGCAAACATGTCACAATATGAATCACATAAAATAAAAACTACATGTGGGCTAAGTTTTTAATTTAAATAGATTCATAATTACATCATGAAGAAACTATCATATTATATGCATTTTCTTAATCCCTGTGGGTAAATTAAGAAAATAATATGATATTTCTTCCTAATTAATCATATTAATATAATGAAAATTCCTGTGGGATAAAATTCATCATATTAATATAATTAATTACAATCAATGTCCATTTCTAAATATGATCCGGAGGCTTTTAATATATAATTTAATTAATTAAAGATGCTGTGGCCACTCTCTAATTAATTAATTATATGGACCATTGGACATTTATTTTCATGCATAAAAAATATTCATAACAATGCATGAAATGACATAATAAATAAATACATCAAGGGCATAACAGTAAATAAATAAATTGGCCAAGGGCAAGATTGCAAAAACATGAGAAATTTGGGGCAAAAATGTAAATAGAAGCCGCGGGTGGGAGACGACGGCGCGTGCCGAGCACGTGCGCGTCCAGCGCACAGGCGCGTGCTCGGCACGCGCAAGAACCGCGCGGGCACGTGCCCCGCACGCGCGCCGTTCGGCGCGCGGGCGCGTGCGAGGGGCACGCGCGCGGTTCACACCGTGCGGCGCGTGCAACGCACGCGCCTGGCAACTGCCGCGCGCAACGGTTGCCGCGCGCGTGAGAGCGCGTGGCGCGTGGAATCCACGCGCCTGCAACCGCAGCGCGCGCGTGGGCTCCACGCGCCTTCTTCCTCGCGCGAACGAAGCGTTTCTTCGCCGTTTTTCGCCGTTCCGCCGTGGTTTCGCCGGCCGTTTCTTCTCCGGCAGCCCATTTCAGACAAAAATAAATAATGGATTTTGAAGAGCAAGCCGGCACGACCACATGGATACAAGTTTCAGCGAAAATGACGAAGAAATAAGCTCCAAATCATGAGAAAATTCCCAAAAACACAAAACCTCAACCACGAGAGACTTCCGCCGCCCGATTAGCCTCCGGCGAACATCAATATACCGGAAAAACTCATGGCCAACGTTCCTGATGGCGGTGCGACCGAATGGGTCCGAAATCATGGGGTGGGTCGCCGGAATTTGTTTGGAATTTGGGAGTTTCTCTCTCGGCCTCAAAATGCCGAGTTACTGTTCATCTCTCATATGCCCCAAAAATACACCGAAAATATACCAACAATTCGAGAAAAACAAGGCAGAGGCATTAACGTGCTCTGATACCAAATGATAGACAAAATTAAATCATATGCGGAAGCCAAAATCGATAAAAGACAAACCTCCAGTCATTGTTTGCAATCACGTTCGTCGAATCTCCTGAAAATCAAGGAAACAATAGGCGCACTCTACTAACCAAATCTCTTCACGTACTGATGGTGTATTCTCAATGTGAAGATTTTGTGTTAGACCTTGATAACCCGTCAGAAATGAACGTACGTCTCTATTTATACATCGTCTCCCATCAAGACGAACGGTTGTCAACGAAAAGGCACGAAGCGTGGAAAACTTCATGTCGAATAGTCGTAACTTTTAGGAGAAAATTTGGGTATAAATATGGGATCACTAAAAAATAAATAACAGAGGCCACACATTGAACACACGGCCAAATAGAGAGAACTTTAGAGAGAAAAGTAAAGGAGAAAAAGCGTGAAGAGAGGGTCGGCACTCAGAATAGAGGAGAGAGGGAGATGACGGCTGAACACTTCAGAGCCAAACATCCCACTCCATCGACCCACACGGCCACGACTCTAGCGCCGCCTGCTGTTCCCGACGACTTGCTGCGTCGACGAGAGTGCAGTTGCTGCAAAGCCCCATCAACGAGTTGCAACGTCTGCACATTGCATGTTGACTAGTCCTAACCGCACTGCGAGCCCTTGGCGACTTGCTATTGCCTCCTTGAACCGCTGCTGAACTTTCAGCGATGGCCAGTTGCTGCTGCTCCTGTCACCGAGAGCTGCTCAGCCAGGACATCTAGCGAACGAAGTGAACATCAAAGCGGTCCAGCGAGCTCCAGATTATTGACGATTTCTCTTGCGATCGGCAAGTTCTTTGGTTTTCTCTGGTGTCTTCGCAATCTCAATCCATTCCACACTGCTGAACCGTCAATGGCCGAGAGTTGGTAGAAGAGAAGAAGACAAAAGTCAAGTGGTGGATTGAAGATTAAAATAAAAAGTCCAAGAGCATTCCATCGCACGTAGATTTGCTGAAGTTCTCTCCTGCACTCATCTCTTTCGTGGACCTTTCCATAGAAAAAAAATAGATAGAAAGTAAAAGAATTGGAGTGGAATAGAACGATCGATCCTTGACGTGCTCAACCGAGAAGCTTAGTGAAACAATTTCGTTCTCTTGATGATTTTTTTTAGCAGGATTTTCTAGTCTCGCCGGCCACCCACGGGCACCTTGTTGATCCACCGCCAGGCACATCAACCGTAAATCATCCGCCATTAGCCATCGCTGGTCCCATCATTAGACAAGACCAAATTAGGGAACGATATTACGAAATAGGTAAAGATATTATCTAAATTTAATTTGGTAATTTCCTTACTTAATTCATTGATATTGCGATTAAATTCAAATTTTCGAATGATACATCTTATCCAAAGTTTCCCGAAAAGTTTTTTTTTTTTTTTAAATTAGGGAAATTTTCCTAATTTTACAATGTGCATACGATTGACAATTCGATTGCACGCCCGAAATATGACTCACAATTGCACGGAAAAATCATCAATCCAATCTCACGCTAGAGATACGATTTGCAATTTTGTTAAAATTGGCTAATCCGATCTCATACGCAAGATACGATTCGTTGACTTATTGAATTTGAATATCAATCATATCTTACCTTTGTTTGAATCGATTGCACGTTTAAGATTAGGAAATTCATTTATTTTGATTTTAAAAAAAATAAAAATACCAAGAACATTGATTTAGGAGGTTAGATTTTTTTTTCATTAATTTAGATTGCACGTTTAATTATTGGATAATTTTGATTTCGAATTTTATAAAAAAAGAAAAAGAAAAGCCTAGAATTAGAGCATTCTTTGCACGTCATCTAGTCATTGTATACTAGGATATATTGCATGCTTATTTAAGAAAACACAAAAAATACCATACTCATGTCATATATCTTAGGTCATACTGCTATGTCATGTCATGTCATGTTAGATGCACGATTCTCATTAAATGAGTGAAACCAAAACAAAAAGTAATTGCCTGTTAATTAGAAATCATATCTAGGATTGTCGATATGAATTCTGATATAACATTGTAGATGCTTTCAATGCCATGAGATAAGTCCTGCAATTTATTCACCACTTTATCTGGGTATTAAATTGGTGACACCCGCATGATCACCTTACATGTTAGGGAAATAAATTAAAATCAATTCAAACTGCCTGCAAAACATTTTTTTTTTTTCAAAATAAAAGAGAAAGGTACCGAAAGGGCATTAGAGAAATCTAGCGTAACCAAGTTCCCGAACTCACAATCTCTGGTTCGTAGGAGTATGGTGAACCTCCCATTACTCGATCCACCAAAAATAGATTAGTGATAACTCCTAATTAAAAATGAATTGCATGTTAAGGACTTGAATCTAAGTCGCGAATTGATATGGGCTTGGGAGAGCTCGAGTTAAGTTTAGGCTTAGTAATCCATTAACCAAACCCTAGGTGGTTCACCGAGGTTAGGTCGCGACAAATCCAAACTCTATTCACAAAATCCTAGAAACAATCAAGGAGCATCGAAGGACTCTTGAGAGTGGGGGAGAAAAATGAGGTAAGGGCTTGTGGTTTAGAAGTGAAGCAATGTCTTCGATAGAATGCAAAGTATCCTAGTCTCTTGAGAGATCCTGAAGAAATACTAGAATTATTATGCAGTATTCTCAATTGAGATTTTGTTGTATAGGACAAATGGTTACTTAAATAAAGTCATGTCTAATAGTCCAACTTCATTGTTCTATCCAAATTCGAAGTAACATTTTTCCAACATTTATCTCCTTCGGTTCGATTGAATTATTTTTTATTTTTTTTTAAAGGATGAGCATGATTATGGACATATATGATGGAATAAGAGATCCTTGACGAGCGTTTTGTTTTTATCTTTCCTTTCCAACCCGCCTATTGATTCCTACAGGTCATTGCTTCCCTTGTAGAAAATTTTGCCCTCCCCCGAGCTTCAGCCCTTGTTTCCCCTTCTGCTTTTTCATTGAAGCTTCCCTTGTAGAAGACTCCCAAAATCTCTTTTATTTTGTCAACCCGCTTTTTCACGGTTTCCCGTCGAATTTTCACTGAATTAATTTCTTCAGCCGCATTGGACAATTTAATTCTCTACTTTCCCTATTGTTCCTTGGCCTAGAATCTCTAGAATGTGTCCCTTATTCACGTTCCGAATTTGCAAAAATTAACGCCTCAAATCTTACCAGCGTTTGCTCGAAAATCACACTTTCCTCGATGAGAATCAGTTGAACTTTCTTGCCCTATTGGAACGATGAGCAGATGATCATTTAGGTTGCGAAGAGGAAGCCCAAACCGAAAAGCTATGTGCCTACATCTGGATGAGCTAGCTGCCACCTCACCCAAAAAGCCAAGCTCCAAGCAAGAAAGTCACGACCCTTGCGAGCAGCCAGGACCCTAAAAAAAAAAAAAAAATTATTATTATTAAAATTGTCTACTTCAAGTTTAGTATTTGACTAATAAAATTAAAAGGATTCCTCGACCCTATTTAAGGAAATCCACTCCGGCTTCTTAGTGTTCGGCCGAGTGTCAGGGGACACTCTTTCCAAGGAAATGGTCAGGGGACTTCCCTTTTTCCAGTACTTGCCCCACACGCTTTGATTTTGAACGGTCAAAACTTGGACAAATATCCAAACACGCAAAAGTCCTCTGATCAAAGCAATCGACGACCCCAAAATACGTGTGCCTCCTCCCTTAGATAATTGGAGAAATTCTAATCCAAATAAGAAAGTGAGTTTCTTGAGATTCCTCTCACGCGGACTCAAGCTTAAAACATAATTTAACAGGTTTAATCCACAATCACTAGTTGATGAGATATTTACCAGAATGCTCATGTGCCAAGTCACGCACTCTCCTAAACAACACAAACATGGACATCATAGGTGTGCTCCATCTTTCTCCTATAAAAAGCCCCTAATTCCCGACTTTCTAAAGGTCCAAAGAGAGAGCAACCTCTAATCAAGTATATCGAGTGAGTCGAAAGAAATACTAAACATGGCTTCCAAATCTTCAGCCCTGCCATTATTTCTCATTTCGGTCATTTTGGCTCTTGTGGTTGGCATCAACGGCGGAGAAATTGCTGTCTATTGGGGTTAGAATGGCGGCGAAGGCAGTTTAGCCAACACTTGTGCCTTTGAAAACTACAACATTGTGAACCTAGCTTTTCTCACTGTCTTCGACAATGGCCAGCCTCCTGTTGTCAACCTCGCCAGCCATTGCAATCCTCCCAGCAGAGGATGTACCAGCTTGAGCTCCGACATCAAGTCTTGCCAAGCTAGGGGAGTCAAGGTGATGCTCTCAATTGGAGGAGGCATGAGAAGTTACTATCTCGCTTCAGCTGAGGATGCTAGATACGTCGCGACTTATTTGTGGGACAACTTCCTAGGAGGCCAGTCCTCATCTCAACCACTTGGGGATGCAATGCTTGACGGCATTGATTTCGACATCGAAGGAGGCACGAGTCAACACTGGGATGATCTGGCTAGGTACTTGTCTATATATAGCAGCAGTGGGAGGAAGATGTACTTGGCTGCAACCCCTCAATGTCCTTACCCAGATGCTTGGCTTGGAGGTGCCCTTCAAACGGGCTTATTTGACTACGTTTGGGTCCAATTTTACAACAATCCTTCATGCGAGTACAATTCTGGGAAAATCGCTAATCTCAAAGATGCATGGAATCAATGGACTTCAAATACCGCCGGTAAAATCTTTTTGGGATTGCCCGCATCTACGGACGCAGCTGTCAATGGTTTTATTCCTGCGTCGGACCTAACTTCCAATGTATTGCCCGCCATTAAAGGATCTGCCAAGTATGGAGGCGTGACGTTGTGGTCCAAATATTATGATAATAAAACTGGATACAGCTCTTCCATCAAGGGATCCGTCTAAGGGTGAATATTTTAATTTGCATATAGATTAGCCTAGGTCTGTTTCATTTCAAGCACAAATTTCTAACCTAATTCACGTGTCCCAAGACCATTCATCGAGATTAATTTCCAATCCCTCAAGTCATGAATAGAAGATGAAAAATGTTGCATGGACATGGTTTACCAATTTTAGGAAGTGGGATCGACGGTAGTCCTTTCCTTTTAAAGGACATCAAATTTGAAATGCAGATCTCGAACAATTCAAATAAGGAGGAGTCCGAGCAGAATCAACCATGTTACTGCAAAGTTCATTGTTCATGGCTATAATCAACTTCTGCAGAGGTGGGAAGCCTCCAAGCAACTTCACTATAATAGGGAAGTGTCCTTCCTGAAGATTTGTTTTTAGTATGAGATGATTATATTCGAACGACCCGATAGGTCAGAGCCAGCCTTTCAGCTCCACAAAGGATAGAACCTGCCGGACCGGGACGACGCAACCAAAGGAAAAAAAAATTAGAGGGAAGTGAACATTTTCGTATATTATGTCATAAAGATCTACACATGAAATCAACATACGATTTGCCGTCAGAGTCGTACTTCTAATTGTCAAATACGAAACATATATGATCGCAATAGTTTTTGACGATCTGCACCTCCAAACATTCACGCAAAGGTGGTACAGTTCATTGATTTAATGACGGGCACATCTGCAGATTAATCATGATCGGTGCACGGTAAAATATTCAATGAAAGTTCCAGGGACATGGCCTTAAAAAAAATGACATCCGATCATGTACGAGTAAGATGATACTGATTCAATATATTTATAACGGATTCCCTTTCTTTGGAACTTCTTTCTAAGCAGAAAAGGCTGTACACATTTAACAACAGGAAACCTTATCGAAGAAAACATGTCACTTATCGCATCCTGCATGTACCATCGAAATTAAGAAATGAAAGGGCGAGGCTGAGCTGAATGATTGCTCACCCGAAGGCACCAGCGTCCAGTTGAAAATTTAGCAGCACTTTTCAGTATCCGCAACAATCGATCTAACATGTTTAGAACAGGTCGTGCTTTATCTAAAATATGGCTATCAATACCACCACCATGAAGTTCCCTATTAAAACGACCGCAAATGTGGAGCTGAAACGGGCAAAGTAGAGCCATTTTTGTTATTTCATAGCCACAAATTATTAACTGTTTCGTGGGTGCGGAATTGAAAATCCAAACTCTGTTCACGAAATCCTAGAGACAACCAAGGAGCATCGAAGGACTCCTGAGAGTGGGGGAGAAAAATGAGGTAAGGGCTTGTGGTCCAAAGGTGAAACAGTGTCTTTGATAGAATGCAAAGTATCCTCGCCTCTTGAAAAAAAAATACTATAATTGCTATATAATATTCTCAGTCAGAACTTTGTTGTATAAGGCAAATGATTCCTTAAAAAAAGTCATGTCTAATAATCCAACTTCATTATTATATCCAAATTCGAAGTTAACATTTTTCCAACATTTATCTCCTTCGGTTCGATTGAAATTTTTTTTAAAACAGGATGAGCATGATCATGGGCAGATATGATGGCATGAGAGATCCTTGACCAGTGTTTTCTCTTATCTTTCCTTTCCAATCCGTCTATTGATTCCCACAGGTCACTGCTTTCCTTATGGAAAAGTCACGCCCACCTCCCACGAGCTTCAGCCCTTGTTTCCCTTCCGCTTTTTCATTGAAACTTCCCTTGTAGAAGACTCCCAAAATCTCTTTTGTTTAGTCCACCTACCAATCACGGTTTACCCTCTAATCTACATTGAATAAATTTCTTTAGCCGCCTTGGACCACTCGATTCTCTACTTTCCCTATTGTTCCTTGGCCGAGAATGTCCAGAATATGTGTCCCTTAGTCACTTCCCAATTTCGGAAAAATTAGCCCTCAAATCTCACCATCCTTTGCTCGAAAATCACACTTTCCTTTAAGAGAATTGGTTTAACTTTCTTGCCCTATTGGAACGATGAGCAGATGATCGTCAATGTTGCGAAGAGGAAGCCGAAACTGAAAAGCTAGGCACCTAGATTTGGGCAAGGCTGGCCTTGACACTCATTCAAAAGGTTATCGCAATCGCGAGCGAGGGCTGCACATCCTTGCTCATGGTCGGTGAGGAAGTTGCAACCCTCGTCAGTAGTCAACAAGAGCCCTCACCGGCCATAGTAAAAAAAAATTAAAGAAGGAAAAAAGAAACAAATAAAAATTATTAACATCGGCGTGTCGATTATGTTACATAATACTAGTTAGTGTCACATCGGTGAATTCCGATCAAAATTGATCTAATAAACTCAATTGACAAAAAAAAAAAGAAAATACTTAATACTCACTTAATATATTTAAAAAGAATTTTGGACAATTTTCCTTGACACTTTTCAAGAAAATCCACTACGGCTTCTTCGTGGAAAGAACTGTTGGGCAGCGTGTCCGGAAAGAAAACCTAGGCTTTTTTTTTCATTGACGCTGGCCCCACACGCTTCGCTTTTGGACGGTCAAACTTGGATAAACATCTCCAGCAATAAAAAACAAACACGCAAAAGTCCTCTGGCGACACAAAGCGGAGACCCCCAAAATACATGTAACTCCTTCGGTAGATAGATAAAGAAATTAAAATCCAAATAAAAAGTAAATTTCTTCTTGAGTGGAGAGAAATTATACCAAGCGAGTGGAGAGAAACACTGAACATGGCTTCCGAATCTTCAACCTCACCAGCATTTCTCTTTTCAATCATTTTGGCTCTTGTGGTCGGCATCAACAGCGGAGGAATTGCTGTCTATTAGGGTCAGAACGGCGGGGAAGGCACTTTAGCCGAAGCTTGTGCCTCTGGAAATTACAAGTTTGTGAACCTAGCTTTCCTTACTGTCTTCGGCAACAGCCAAGACTCCTATGATCAACCTCGCTGGCCACTGCGATCCTTCCAGTGGAGGATGCACTGGCTTGAGCTCCGAGATCAAGTCTTGCCAAGCTAGGGGAGTCAAGGTGATGCTCTCAATCGGAGGAGGTGTGGGGAGTTACTATCTCCCTTCCGCCGAGGATGCTAGATACGTCGCAACTTATCTGTGGGACAACTTCCTGGGAGGCCTGTCCTCATCTCGACCACTTGGGGATGCAGTGCTCGACGGCATTGATTTCGTCATCGCAACAGGCACGAATCAACACTGGGATGATCTGGCTAGGTACTTGTCTGCATATAGCATCAGTGGAAAGAAGGTGTACTTGGCTGCAGCCCCTCAATGTCCTTATCCGGATGCTTGGGTTGGAGGTGCCCTTCAAACCGGCTTATATGACTACGTCTGGGTCCAATTTTACGACGATCCTCCATGCGAATACAGTTCTGGGAACATGGGTAATCTCGAAGATGAATGGAATCAATGGACTTTGATTCCCGCTGGAGAAATCTTCTTGGGATTGCCCACGTCTGCGGATGCCAGTAGTGGTTTTATTCCTGCATCGAATCTTACTTCCATAGTATTGCCCACCATAAAAGGATCTGCCAAATATGGGGGTGTGATGTTGTGGTCCAGATATTATGATGGTCAAACTAGATATAGCTCTTCCATCAAGAGATTTGTCTGAAGGTGAATTTTACCTTTAGTACTACCAATTCAATATATTTGCATCAGATCCCCTTTCTTTGGAATTTTTTTCAGCGGAAAACACTGTACACATTTAACAACAGGAAACCTTACCAAGGAAAACAAGTCTCTTATCGCACCCTACATGTACCATAGAAATTGAGAAATGAAAGGGCAAGGCTGAGTTGAATGATTGCTCACCCCAAGGCACCAGCGTCCAAAGGAAAATTTAGCAGCACTTTTCAGTCTCTGCAACAATCAATATAGCATGTTTCGAACAGGTCCTGCTCTATCTAAAATATGGCTATCAATACCACCACCATGAAGTTCCCGATTAAAACGACTGCAAATGCAGAGCTGAAATGTGCAAAGTAAAGTCATCATTTGTTATTCCGTAGCTACAAATTACCAACTATTTCTTGGGTGGGGAATTGAAAACCAAAACTCTGTTCGTGAAACCCCAGAAACAATCAAGGAGCAACATCGAAGGATTCCAGAGAATGGGGGAGAAAAATGAGGTAATGGCTCGTGGTCCAGAGGTGAAGCAGTGCCTTCAATAGAATGCAGAGTATCATCGCCTCTTCGACTTTGGAGAATCAAAACATGCAGTGGATTGGGTGAGCCGGCAAACGGCTTATGCGGTCACAGTCCCAGTCCGCCATTGGATTTCATTCAAGGGCTTTGCAATGCAAGGCTCTAGGATGAGAAGAGATGGAAAATTCCCAAATATGAAATTCAAAAGGAGGATGGGAAAGAGAGAGATTGATTGCGCCCTGCTTTATCACATGAGAGCACATAGTAGGTTTTGAGAAAGCCACAGTTAAATTTCCTTATCTTTCTGTTTCCTGGTGCTTTTATCACATGAGAAAATGTAGTAGGTCTTGAGAAACCAACTGTTAATGCCCTCCTCGTGCGAACATTGAAAAACTTCCTATCTCATAAAGCTGGCCAGCTTCATGAGATCGTCCTAGTATTCATTAAACGATCGTGAGATTGACAGTATACGCAATAGCACTAATCCATAAGAAGATTTGCAATTGCGGACTTGAAAGAACCGTGTATTCGCGAATCCAAGTGAGGCATTTTGCAAGCAATGTTGGGATCAGGATAGAACCCACGAAGATCTAACAGCACGGTGACTAGAGCAAGAATCAAACAACTTTTATGATCTCTCTAGTTCTCAAACAAGAACGAGCTTTCATTAGCTTGTCCGTTGGATTCACGTTATTAACCTTAAAATTTCTGTACAATTTCTGGTGTGAACTTAAACATACTATGGCCAAATAAGAAATACTTTCGACATCAAAAAATTATTACTACTAGAGACAGCTGCTTATGTAGGAAGTAGGACAATTCTAATAGCATCAATCATAAAGCAACTTTACATACAGGAGACAACAATTAGCTGCCATCGAATGCACGCCGATGAATCCGAATGGCTGGGAAAATAGTCTTTCTAGCAAATGAATGGAGAGAACGGGTCGGACAGGTTTTCAAGGAATTGGACGTCTGAAAGTTCTGATTGGCTGATTTACCGGCAAAAAAAGGTTTTATGATGCCATCGGCAAAGAGCTCATCGGCATGTAGAAGGGCAGGGGATAACTGAGAGAGGGAGACATTGAAATTGAAACTCTGGGATTTTTCTGTATGACTCTCAGAGTCGATAGAAGAAGGTCGAAGAGACTCATCAAGACCATCAAAGGAGGTCCTTACATTGGACAACCAGCTATACGAAAAACTATCGATTGCTAGAGGTTTCGTGCTTTCCATGGAACTTAGCAGCTAGTGTCATACAGGTTGATGAGGAGAGGAAGGGTTCATATATGTTGGTAGGGATTAGACTTAATACACGCGGCATCCCTATGCTACTCGAGTTGTATTAGGATTGAAGGTCAGAGACAGCAGGAACATGAATAGAATAAAGGAAAGCAAATAGGCAATTGTTTTGTCTGAATGGCTTTTGTCATGCTTGATATTCCAATGAATTTATTTGTCCGTGTTGGTCGCATGCTTCGTACATTTTTTCTCTCATCATGCATAATACCAAAAGCATGGGCCAATATATTTTGGAAGTTTTCATATGAGTTAACGCGATTCCTTGCAAATCAACAAGTCTGTGAATTTGCCGAAAAGACTCCACTTTCATCACAAAACGAACAAATACAAATGCTCTTTTCATCTAATTGAAGGTACAACATCGTGGATTGAGCTGATCGTCTTATGTGCGACAAACATAAAATAATGACAGTACTTTTTAATACATTAGTAACAGTTTAACATCATCATGCAATATTTAATAAAGCTGGATCTTACGGTTGCATTCTAGAAGTGCTATATAAAATATTAGATGCAGGTTCCAGATGTCAGCATTAACATTCAGAAAGGACAATGCGAGATCTAAATATACAAAAGTAGACAGCTATTTCCAAGATTTTGTCTTCTAGATCTCGAAAGGCCAAAATGAGTAGATTCACGTAAATGTCTGAAGTGACCATAGATGTGAACCTAGATAGTGATGTTAAGAAAAGGGCTTATGCAGCCCAGACTGCGCACACTCGGCTAAAGAGTGCTAGAGGCCGAACACCTGCGTAGATTTTTGAGGGTACATCATCAAGCAAAAAAGATAACGATGAGTTGCAGAGTCCGAGGACCCCTTGCAGACATTCAATCTAATTTTATTCTATGCTAACCAAAATATACATTAAGATAGGCGATAAGATAAAAAAACAACCTTTTTTCAATGCAAAACTTCGCTCATGTACTGCTGACCTTCTAGACATACACAAACTATTATAGACGTTGTCTACACTTAAGAAGGCCAGACTTAATCTGCTCAGGCCAGAAACTTATCCAGTTATGCAGCAATATATACCTCCAACCACACGAAACCGTAATTTCACCTAGATATTTGCTTCAATAATTCTGCTCAAGCAATCTAAACAGCTATTTAAACTGCCATGAGCATGGAGTGTGCTAATATTGGAGCTCTTTCCGCATGGGCATTGAGCTGGGTTTGAGGCTGTTGAGAAGAGACCAAACCAAACATTAAAAATTGAATAATTATATGTCTCGTGAAATCTTTTTAAGATGCAAAACCGAATATAGCCAGGAAACACTCACATCGGAAATTGAGAAACAATTACTAAAAAGAATACAAGTTTTAATAAGCAAAACTCAGGTTACAGATGAAGAACGTGAAAAATAATCACATGCCAGGTGCCATTTGTCAAAATGTTATGCTACATTTAACCACTGGTCTCGGTTCAGAGGAGAGATGGTACAGATTACAGAGGACCAAAGGAAAATCCCAGGTCATCACAAGCAGTGCTTTCGCATTCATGTAGGAAATGGTGTTGCATCGGTATTTATAATAGTTATCAAAGCCAAAGATACTTCTAAATTGGCTTCAGAAGTACTGTCAAATTTCTGTGGTTTCATAAATGACGTGTCAAGATGAGAGGCAACTCACCCATCAGCAGTTGAAAAGAGAGACCGTTATGACAAATTCATCATCCAAAGAGCTTTAGCATGCTAATCATTATGTATGATTAATTTTCAATTTCAGCCAAAGATCAAAACTGATGAAGCAAAGCCAAGTCAGTATGTGTTTGGCCATACTGCAGGGAGTCAAACCTGTCACATCCAATGCATATTGCGAAGAATCTGAATTCTGTCCTAATTCATTCTTATATCCCTCAGCTTTAACTCCGTGATCATTCTTACGAGCGGTTGCTGCTGCCTGCTCACAATCGTCAATTCAGATCAGCTATCAAGCTCCAGCCTAAGAAAACAGATGTTCACATGGGTACAACCTAATTAAGTTTCTATGAGTCAAGACTCAGAACAAGCTCAAATTTTTTGAAGAGGAGTATTAACTAGAATTTCAATTACGTTAAATTACGGGAAGATTAACACTCACAGCTACAAAACTAAGCCGCCACTAACACACTTTTTCACTAGACATGCAAAAGTATGACAGGAATATGCATTAATCCCATTCCAAGTTTTCGCTGTAAGTTCATGCTTATGTCATATTTGATGCAGACTTCAATCACCGCCGCCACAAGCGATGAAGAACCAAGTCTGAAGATGAATATGCTTGCAGTTTCTTATGCAGAGGTAAGATGTACGCTTTTGCTCTTTCTTTCCTTCTTGCGAAACTTCACTATAATTTTTGAAATGATCTGTCTATACACCTCAAATTTTCTACAAAACCAATGAAGAACCTTACGATGACAGAAATTGTGGGGCTTGTGATAAAACTCACTAAGATCTAACGTAGCTGGTGAACACATTAGCAGACGCAACTTACATACAACAGTAAAGGCTTAATATTTTCTCATGTAGGCTTTATTTATGCGAGCTTGGAATACGCAGCAGGCGTTTACACATTAGCAGACACAAAGTTCGCATGAGATATACTTTTTATGTAGCCTACAATTTATTTGACAAATTTATGATAATAAATTTGTTTTTTTACGGAGCTACACGAGACAATGACAATCAAAAGAGAAGGGAAAAAGAAGCACGAGAGACAAAAGTTACTGCCGAAAGCCCGCACGCCCTCAACGAAATTGTGACTGCTTAATGATCGTCATTCCTTTTGGCTTTAAGGATGAAAAAACAATAATGAATTGATAACCATGAAGGATAGTTTTGTTCTGATCTTAACCTTTATACGTGTTGTAATATTAATGCTGAAGCTAATCAGGATCTTGCAATTAAATCAATGTAAAAATCAGAGAAATAAATGATGAACAATAAATGATACTAAAAATGTACATGTTTGGTTTGAGTGCTGCTACTTATATTCATGAAAAGAGACAACAACAAATAATCCATTATAATCGCAGAATCGCAGTTATAATCACTTAAGTTGGAATGTTTCTCACGTTTAGATTACATCGAAACCCAAATAACTCATCTAAACGTAAAATTCATAACATAAAATTACCGAATTTCTTCTTTTTTTTCATGCGTCCCAAAGTGCTCTCTGTCCAGCTTTTCGGACGTCACTATGGTCTATTTCTCTATGGGGCTCTATTTAAGGAAACCCTCTGTAGCTTCTTTGTGGAAAGAACTGTTCGGCCGTGTGTCAGGAAACAAAAACCTAGACTTTTAGGGTTTGTTTGATAACATTTTTTTCTTGGAAATAATTTTTTTCCATTTTTATTTCCTGAAAGAATTTCTAAAAAAAAAAAAAGGCATTTGGTAACTATAAAAAAATTTATATTCTTAGAATAGAAAAATAATAGAAATGTGTTTAGTATGACCCATAATTTTTTTGGTAACGTAGAATTTATTTTAATTTATTTAATAATTCTTTTAGATTTTTTTTTCCCTCTCTTCTTCTTCTTGCTCCTCCTCTAGCCGGTGATGGTGGCAGTCGCATCCAACGGCAGCAGTCGGCGAACGGCAGCTGACGGTCAGGGGCAGTGAATAGTGGGCGGCAAGGAAGAAGAAGAAAAGAAAAAAAATGACTTATTTCTAAAGATTGTTCACGGAAACACGAAATTACTTTTTTCAATTTCTTATTTCTGTTTCAAATCTATTCCCCTACCTTTCTTTTCTATTTCGGGAATAGAAAAATTGGTTGATATTAACAAATAAATTTCCATTTTTTTTTATTTCAGATAATAAAAGAATAGAAATCGGAAGAAATATGAATATTGCCAAACAGAGCCTTATTCTCGTTCCTTCTATTTCTCTTACTTGGCCCCACACTGGCCTCACACGCTTGCTTTTGAACGGTCAAACTTGGATGGTACCCCAACAACAAAAAAACAAACACACAGAAGTCCTCTTACCGAAGAAATAGATGACCCCAAAGTACGTGTGCCTCCTTCATTTGATAATTGGAGAAATTATAATCCAAATAGGAAAGTGGATTTTTTGGGATTCCTCTTGCGGACTCATACGGGAGTTTAATTCTCTACGAATGCTAAGGGTGTTCAAGCAAAAGCTTGAACTTCGCCAAAAGAATAAACTTAGTTATCATATATATCGAGTTCTCCATTATCGGATAAAATAGTACTTGGTGTCAATATACTTGAATTAAATGCCAAATATATCATAATTTTATTATCACAATGTATATCAACACTTTTCTTGTCTAACTTAAAGTCAGAGAGCAAACACCTTAGCCATATCATGCCCTTCACTATAAAGGTCAGCGCTTCCCCAGTCAATTAAGGATATGGCAACATGATCCTATAAGGACCCTTCCAACTCTACACTGCCTACTAGCATCAGTACGCACCTTGCTAAAGATCTACACTTATCCAAGTCATTAGCGTGATCCGACTCCACATAACCTATGATCTCACTACCATTATCGTCCTTTTGGAATACCATATTAATGTTTGATGTCCCATTTCAATATATGAAGATCCACTTCACAGCTTCCCAATAAGTTTTTCCATACCATGACGCTTCATATAATGGCTAACTACTCGCATAACTTATTAAATATTAGGCTTAGTGCATACCATAGCATGTATAATACTACCCATCATACTAGAATAAAAATACGGGATATATGCTCATCATTCTCCTTAGTTTGTGGTGATAACTTATCATAAAGTTTTAAGTGCTTTGCTAAAAGTGTACTCATAAATTTCACTAACTATATATTAAAACATGCCACAATCTTTTCAATATATTTCTTTTGATATAAACGTAAAACCCCAGTAGTCCTATCACGCAAAATCTCTATATCCAATATTTTCTTTGTAGTATCTAAATCTTTCATCTGAAATCAACACTCAACTATCTCTTCAATATATCAATATCAGACATATTTTTGACACCATCAACGTGTCATCAACATATAACAACGGATAAATGAAAGGCTCATCCTTCAATCTCTTAAAGTAAATAAATAAACATGGTCTTTCTTACCTAAAATAGTGAATCCATCTAATTGCCTTATGTAAATTAGCTCCTCTAATTCACCATGAAGAAACATTGTTTCACATCTAGCTCTAACTCAAGATCTTATGTAGCAACTAAGGCAAGTAATATACAAATAGAAGTATATCTTACCACAAGAGAGAATACATTATTGTAGTCAATACCTCCCTCTGTGTACACCCATTTGCGACGAGTTTCGCCTTATACCTCGCGATGTTGAAATCAGGAATGCCCTTTTTCCATTTGTAAACTCACTTGTTTCCGACAATCTTCTAGCTTTTGGTTACCTTGACTAGCTCCCATGGTTGAATTCAATAGAGTAATTTTATCTCTTCACTCATAACCCCTAACAATTACAATGACTCAACTACTAGCTATTGCCTCAATGTAAGATGAAGCCTCATCTGTCTCCACATCATCACCTGTAGTCAATGCACAAGCAATATCAATATAACCATAACATGCCAATAATTTAACTTGCCTTCTTTGTCTTCCCTTGGCTATTGTGCATTGCGACTATGCTGGTTGTTCAATATTGCCAACTTTGGGAACTACAACCTCTCCACATTTGTTACCTCTATGGTCTCTAGAGCATTAATGCCATGATTTTTTAGCTCTGCTAGTTGTGTATTAAGACTCCTACGTTGAAGCATTGTAACTCATCGAAGATCATGACTCTGCTAATTAGAATATTAGGTGATCAATGCACTACAGCTTATAGCCTTTCATCTTATGCACATAACCCATAAATATGCACTTTTTTGCTCTTAGCTCAAGTTTATTATCACTCGCTTGAGCATACGCAAGATATTCAAATACTCATAATATGGAGTAATCAACAAGTTTCCTCGACTATACTTTCTCAGGAGTCTTCCATTTAATAGTAGATGATGGAGATCTATTAACTAAGTAACAAATCATGTTCACTGCTTTGGCCCAAAAATCCTTACCTAGTCCTACATGTGAAAGCATGCTGCGAGCTTGCTCGAGTAAAGTTATGTTTTCTGTTCTACCACGGTACTCTATTGTGGTGTCCCGAATATTGTATGATATCTCACAATCCCTTCTTTCTCACGGAATGCAAAAAAAAAATCTTTACTGTAGAACTCCGTGTCGTTGTCGATTCTCAAGCACTTGATTTGTTTATTGGACTACTTCCAAATCAATGCCTTAAAATTCTTGAACCGATCAAACACATCAGATTTGTGCTTTAAAAAATATACTCATAACTTTCTCAAATAATCATCAATAAATTTTAGCTTATATCGAGCAATTCATTTTGAGGGAATCGGAGATGGGCCTAAGACGTTTGAATAAAAGTACTCAACTAATCAGGTAATTGAATGAAAGGCTATAATAACTTTAATACGATGCTTTTCCCCAAAGATGCAATACTCACACAAGTTTAGCTTCCTTGTCTTTTGACCATTGAAGAACGCTCTCTCACTCAACAGTTATGCATGCTTCACTCAGATGCCCTAATCGCATATGTCATAATTGAGTCAAGTCAGAATCTGACTCACCTAATAAAACTACAACAGCTCTGGTTACACAATATATCCTAGTTGATGATAGAGAGTATTCACTCTCTTTTCATCACTGTCATAGCACCTTAAGAAATCTTCAATAATATTTACACTTGATATTATTGAATTTCCCTAGAGAACTAAGGTTCTTTTTGAACTCCTGTACATGCCTCATATATGTCAATGAGTGCACCACTCAATCGTGCATTCGAATCTGAACTGCCCCTACCCCATTATCTTGCAAGCTATATTATTCCCCATCAAAATTCTATCACCATATGCAGTTTAGTAAGTATTAAACTAGTTCCTATAAGGTGTCATATGATAAGAACATGTTGAATCTAGCATTCACTCGTCTCTTGATGAAATAGTAGTTATGCACAAGACAACCTTTGCATCACTAGTGCTCTCCTTAACAACGTTTTTCACACTGTTTGTGGCATTCTGCTCATCACCCCTATTTTTGACCTTCGGACAGTCTCTCCTAATGTACTCCTACTCATAACACTTAAAGCACTTCACGTGTCCCTTAGACATTCTATGATGTGACTTTGATATGCTTTTATCTTTGTTGCTATTGGACCCTCGATTTTAATCTCTATGTCAAATAACTAGTCCTTGTGCTACATCCCACACCAAACTGTCATCTCGCACTTTCTCTGCTATTTCTTAAAGAATGATGCAAACTATACTTCTTTCAAGGTAATTGTAGTATGCCCTTATAATAATGAATCAATAAAGTACTGCATGACTATAGTAAAAAAGCCAACAACATGATGGCATGTTCTTCATCATCAAGTATCTTTTTGTCGTTCTTCAAATCCATCACGAGTTTATTAAACTCATCTAGGTGGGATCTGATAGAAGTACATTCAATGTATCGAAATTGAAACATCTTGCTCCAATACCCAACCAAAGGGCCACTTATAAGTGATTATTCAACCATTCCATTACATGGAGTATCCAAAGGATTACCCACAACACTGCACCATGCTGGCATCCTTCTCCTACGCCACCTCTATTAACACTTCATTTAATAAATTCAACGATATTATACTATTTGCTTTCTCCATTGGCTTTACCTTGTTAGCATCTTTCATTATAAATGACAACTCATCTTTGCCATCCAACACCTTAGCCAAACCCTGGGGTTGTCAATCATGCATCTTGACACTTCATAACCTAAAGTTGTTCCTCCCAGTAAACTTTTCAATTTCTACTTCCATCCTACACATAATTGCAATATCAGAATTTCTAAATAATAATCAGACAAGCAAAAGCCCTAAATCAAAATTTAACAAATCCTACTCTCAAGCTTTGATATCAATTATTATAATATTAATGCCAAAGCTAACTTGAATCTTGCAGTTAAATCAATGCAAAAACACTAGAGAAATAAACAATAAATAATAAAGGATACTAAAGGTTTACATGATTTAGTTCGAGTGAGAGTGCTACATTCATGAGGATAGCCAACGGCAAATAATCCACTATAAACGGAGAATTAAAGTTACAATCACCCATAGGTTTGAGTGTTTCCCAAATCTAGATTACACTCAAGCTCAAAATGTTTACAAATAAATAACTCAATTGAATGTAAAACTCACAAAACAAAATCACGGTGTATTCAAGAGTTCCCTCTTTTCGTGTGTCCCTGAAGTGCTCTTTGGTCAGCTTTTACTATTTTTATAGGTGGCTTAATGGGGAAAATTGTCCAAAAAATCCTATACATATTGCATTTTTTGCTAATTTAGTTATGAACCTTTTAATTTTGTCAATTGAATTCTAAACATCTTCATATTTTGTCAATCAAATCCATTCAATCAATTTTGGCCACGTAAACGCTAGTCGTCTTACGTGGCATGGTCAACATTACATGGATAATTTTTAGAATTATTTTAATATTTTAATTAAATTTTTTTCTTTTCTTTATTTTTATTTTTATTTTTATTTTTGCTACAGTTAGCAAAGGTTGTTGGCCCTCACCAGTCACCGGCAAGGACCGTGACTTCCTCCCCAACCATGGGGGAGGGTGCGCAGCCCTCACCCACTGATGCCATGGCCTTCTGGGGGAGGGTCGCAGCCAGCCTCACCTAGTTCTGGCTGTGTGATTTTTCGGCTTTGGCTTCCTCTTCGAGACGTGAACAATCCTCTACTCAATGGGGAGAGCAATGACGTGAACAATCGTCGATTGGACGCCCTCACTTATGGCTCTCCTTACCGGAAGGTGGCCGCTCCGATCAATCTGGTGGGCCTCGCATTCTCGCACGAACTGTTTCGCCAGCTCTTTCTCTTCATCATTTGCTTTCTTTGATTTGATCGAAATTTTTTATAAAAAGGATGAGCATGATTATGGGCAGATACGATGGAATAAGAGATCATTGACGAGCGTTTTCTTTTTATCTTTCCCATTCAATCCGCCTATTGATTCCCATAGGTCATTGCTTCCCTTATAGAAAATTTTGCCCACCTCCCACGAGCTTTAGCCCTTGTTTCCCTTCGGCTTTTTCACTGAAACTTCCCTCGTAGAAGACTCCCAAAATCTCTTTTATTTTGTCAAACCGCCTTTTCACGGTTTCCCCTCGAATCTTCATTGAATTAATTTCTTCAGCCGCGTGGGAACACTTAATTCTCTACTTTTCCTGTTGTTCCTTGGCCTAGAATCTCTAGAATGTGTCCCTTATTCACGTCCCAATTTTGCAAAAATTAACGCCTCAAATCTCACCATCCTTCACTCGAAAATCACACTTTCCTTGATGAGAATCGGTTGAACTTTCTAGTCCTATTAGAATGATGGCCAGATGATCATTCAGGTCGCGAAGAGGAAGCCAAAACTGAAAAGCTACGTGCCTACATCTGGGCAAGGCTGGCCGCAACCCTCACCCAAAAGTCCATCACGGCTGTAGGCAAGAAAGTCGCAACTCTTGCCAGCAGCTGGGGCTCTCAAAAAATAAAAAAATAAAAAAATTATTAAAATTTATCTACATCAGCACAATCATGCTACATAAGACGATTGGTGTTCATATCAGCAAATTCCAATCAAAATTAGCAAGATGGACTTGGTTGGAAGAAAAAAAAAGTATTTAGTACTTAACTAATAAAATTAAAAAGATCATTTGGACAATTCTGACTCTTTTTAAGGAATCTGCTCCGGCTTCTTCATGAAAAGAACCATTTGGCTGTGTGTCGGTAGACACTCTTTTTAAGGAAATGCTCTTTGAAACTATTCGGCCGTGTGCGACCCTTGCTAACAGCTGGGGCCCTCAAAAAATAAAAAATAAAAAAATTATTAAAATTTATCTACATCAGCACAATCGTGCTACATAAGATGATCGGTGTTCACATAAGCAAATTCCAATCAAAATTAACAAGATGGACTCGGTTGGAAGAAAAAAAAAAAAAGTATTTAGTACTTGACTAATAAAATTAAAAAGATTATTTGGACAATTCTGACTCTTTTAAGGAATCTGCTCCGACTTCTTCATGAAAAGAACCGTTTGGCCGTGTGTCGGTAGACACTCTTTTTAAGGAAATGCTCTTTGAAACTGTTCAGCTGTGTGCAACCCTTGCTAACAGCTGGGGCCCTCAAAAAATAAAAAAAAATGATTAAAATTATCTACATCAACGCAATCGTTCTACATAAATCAGTTGGTGTTCACATCAGCAAATTCCAATCAAAATCAATAAGATGGACTCAATTGGCAAAAGAAAGAAAGTGTTTGGTACTTGACTAATAAAATTAAAAAGATCATTTGGACAATTTTGACTATTTTAAAGGAAATCCGCTCTGGCTTCTTCGTGGAAAGAACCGTTCCGCCGTGTGTCGGTCGACGGGGACACTCTTTTTAAGGAAATGCTCTTCGGCTTCTTCGTGGAAAAAACTGTTCGGCCGTGTGTCAGGGGACACTCTTTCTAAGTAAATGCTCAGGGGACAAAACCTGGGCCGTCCATTTTTCCGGTACTTGCCCCACACGCTTTGCTTTTGAACGGTCAAAACTTGGAGAAATATTCCGGGCGGTGGAAAACAAACACGCAAAAGTCCTCTGATCAAAGGAATCGACGACCCCAAAATACGT
The DNA here is from genome assembly GCA_014182725.1 of Eucalyptus brandiana. NCBI lineage: Eukaryota > Viridiplantae > Streptophyta > Magnoliopsida > Myrtales > Myrtaceae > Eucalyptus > Eucalyptus brandiana. Next base: position 694,105 of record CM024672.1, on the reverse strand, counting down.
GTGCCTCCTTCCTTAGATAATTGGAGAAATTCTAATCCAAATAAGAAAGTGAATTTCTTGAGATTCCTCTGATGCGGACTCGAGCTTAAAACATAATTTAACAGGTTTAATCCACAATCACTAGTTGATGAGATATTCATCAGAATGCCCATGTGCCAAGTGATGCACTCTCCCCAACAACACAAACATGGACGTCATAGGTGGGCTCCATCTTTCTCCTATAAAAAGCCCCTAATTCCCGACTTTCTAAATGCCCAAAGAGAGAGCAACCTCTAATCAAGTATATCGAGTGAGTCGAAAGAAATACTAAACATGGCTTCCAAATCTTCAGCCTCACTAGTATTTCTCATTTCAATCATTTTGGCTCTTGTGTTTGGCATCAACGGCGGAGAAATCGCTGTCTATTGGGGTCAAAATGGCGGCGAAGGCAATTTAGCCGACACTTGTGCCTCCGGAAACTACAACATTGTGAACCTAGCTTTTCTCGTTGTCTTCGGCAATGGCCAGGCTCCTGTGGTCAACCTTGCTAGCCACTGCGATCCTCCCGGTGGAGGATGTACCGGCTTGAGCTCCGACATCAAGTCTTGCCAAGCTAGGGGAGTCAAGGTGATGCTTTCGATCGGAGGAAGTGCGGGAAGTTACTATCTCGCTTCTGCGGAGGATGCTAAACAGGTTGCGACTTATCTATGGGACAACTTTCTAGGAGGCCAGTCCTCATCTCGGCCGCTTGGGGATGCAGTGCTCGACGGCGTCGATTTCGACATCGAAGGAGGCACGACTCAACACTGGGATGATCTGGCTAGGTCATTGTCTGCATATAGTAGCAGTGGGAAGAAGGTGTACTTGGCTGCAGCCCCTCAATGTCCTTACCCAGATGCTTGGCTTGGAGGTGCCCTTCAAACAGGCTTATTCGACTACGTTTGGGTCCAATTTTACAACAATCCTTCATGCGAGTACAGTTCTGGGAACATCGCTAATCTCCAAGATGCATGGAATCAATGGACTTCAAATACCGCCGGTAAAATCTTTTTGGGATTGCCCGCATCTATGGAAGCAGCTAACAATGGTTTCATCCCTGCGTCGGACCTTACTTCCAAAGTGTTGCCCGCCATTAAAGGATCTGCCAAGTATGGGGGCGTGATGTTGTGGTCCAAATATTATGATGATCAAACTGGATACGGCTCTTCCATCAAGGGATCCGTCTGAGGGTGAATTTTACCTTTAATACTACCATGTAATAAGCTACATTTCTTATTTACACGTACGTCTTCGTACTCATGAGAAATCACCTTATGTAATCCAATATATTGGTCATGGTGTAGACGTGTACCAATTAATGTCAAATATAATAATCATGTCATTGTGAGATAATATATATTGAGATCCACTCTTATATTATACTCAACTCGATAAGTATTTCAACGACCATTTTGTTATTTCATAACCACAAATTATTAATTGTTTCGCGGGTGCGGAATTGAAAATCAAAACTCTATTCACGAAATCCTAGAAACAATCAAGGAGCATCAAAGGACTCCTGAGAGTGGGGGAGAAAAATGAGGTAAGGGCTCGTGGTCCAGAGGTGTAGCAGTGTCTTCGATAGAATGCAAAGTATTCTCGCCTCTTAAGAGATCCTGAAAAAATACTAGAATTGCTATATAATATTTTCAGTCGAGACTTTGTTGTATGAGGCAAATGGTTCCTTAAAAAAAAGTCATGTCTAATAATTCAACTTCATTGTTCTATCCAAATTCACAGTTAACATTTTTCCAATATTTATCTCCTTCGGTTCGATTGAAATTAAAAAAAAAAAAAAAAAGGATGAGCATGATCATGGGCAGATATGATGGCATTAGAGATCCTTGACGAGTGTTTTCTCTTATCTTTCCTTTCCAATCCGCCTTTTGATTCCCACAGGTCATTGCTTTCCTTATGGAAAAGTTACGCCCACCTACCACAAGCTTCAGCCCTTGTTTCCCTTCCGCTTTTTCATTGAAACTTCCCTTGTAGAAGACTCCCAAAATCTCTTTTGTTTAGTCCACCCACCAATCACGGTTTCCCCTCGAATCTACATTGAATAAATTTCTTTAGCCACCTTGGACCACTCGATTCTCTACTTTCCCTATTGTTCCTTGGCCGAGAATGTCCAGAATATGTGTCCTTCATTCACTTCCCAATTTCCCAAAAGCTAGCCCTCAAATCTCACCATCCTTTGCTCGAAAATCACACTTTCCTTTAAGAAATTTGGTTGGTCCAGCCTAAGGACCTTAAACAAAGGCCCTGGTTATCGGAGCTCCCATTCCTGGTCATAAAAATGGAAGGGTAAACCACCGAGGGGCTGAAAGGGTGTTTAACCAGCTGCTTTCATTGGAAGATGTGCGCCCACCCAATGGTGGAGAAGTAGAGCTTCCTCAAGCCCTATTAGAATGATGAGCAGATGATCGTCAATGTCGTGAGGAGGAAGCTGAAACCAAAAAGCTACGCGCCTAGATTTGAGCAAGCTGGCCACGACACTCATTCAAAAGGTCATCGCAGTCGCAGGCGAATGGTCGGTGAGGACGTCACAACCCTTGTTAGTAGCCAACATGAGCCCTCATTGGCCATAGTTAAAAAAAAATATAAAAAAGAAAAGAGAAACAAATAAAAATTATCAACATCAGTATCGGTCATATTCATAGTACAATTGGTATTCACATCAATAAATTTCAATTAAAATTGATCGAATAAATTCAGCTGACAAAAAAGAAAATATTTAATGCTCAATTAATATATTTAAAAAGAATTTTTGGACAATTTTCCTTGACTCTTTTCAAGAAAATCCTCCGCGGCTTCTTCTTGGAAAGAACTGTTCCGCCGCGTGTCCGGAAACAAAACCTAGGCCTTTTATTTCTTTGACACAGGCCCCACACGCGTCGCTTTTGGACGGTCAAACTTGGATAAACATCTCCAGCAATAAATAAAAAAACAAACACACACAAGTCCTCCGACCACAGAAAGCGAAGACCCCAAAATCCATGTGCCTCCTTCGGTTGATAGTTGGAGAAATTAAAATCCAAACAAAAAAATGAATTTCTTGAGTGGAGAGAAATTATACCAAGTGAGTGGAGAGAAACACCAGACATGGCTGCCAAATCTTCAACCTCACCAACATTTCTTCTTTCAATCATTTTGGCTCTTGTGGTCGGCATCAACGGCGGAGGAGTTGCCATCTATTGGGGTCAGAACAGCAACGAAGGCACTCTAGCCGAAGCCTGTGCCAACAGAAATTACAAGTTTGTGAACCTAGCTTTCCCTATTGTCGTTGACAACAGACTCCTATAATCAATTTCGCTGGCCACTGCGATCCTTCTAGCGGAGGATGCACTGGCCAGCTCTGAGATCAAGTCTTGCCAAGCTAGGAGAGTCATGGTGATGCTCTCAATTTGAGGAGGCATGGGAAGTTACTATCTCCCTTTTGCCGAGAATGCTAGATACGTCGTGACTTATTTGTGGGACAAGTTCCTAGGAGGCCAATATTGAATATCATAGTCTAACGTTCTCACAAGAGAAGCTCTTAAGAAATGAGATGAATACACTAATTTACTCGCTGAAATTTCTTTTCACTCTCCACACTTTGAAACGATTACAAGACTCACTAATATGTAGGCTTAAAATAAGAATCTTGACATACCTTAGATACATAAAAAGACATGTCTAGATAAATAGCAATAAAGACACTTTAATATGTGTGCCAAAAAAACTTCCCTTAGAAACTGAATAGCCTTTAGACCAAAAACATGAAGAGTCACAAGAGATAGGTGGTGATATCTTCTGCCAGTCCTCATCTCGACCACTTGGGGATTTAGTGCTTAATGGCATTGATTTCGTCATCGCAAGAGACACGAATCAACATTGGGATGATCTGGCTAGGTACTTGTCTGCATATAGCATCAACAGGAAGAAGGTGTACTTGGCTGCAGCCCCTCAATGTCCTTATCCGAATGCATGGGTTGGAGGTGCCCTTCAAACAGGCTTATTGGACTTCGTTTGGGTCCAATTTTACAACAATCCTTCATGTGAGGACAATTTTGGGAGCATCGCTAATCTCGAAGATGCACAAAGTCAACGGACTTCGATTCCCACCGGTGAAATCTTCTTGGGATTGCCTGCATCTGCGGATGCTAGCACTGGTTTTATTCCTGCATCGGATCTTACTTCCAAAGTACTGCCCACCATTAAAGGATCTGCCACGTATGGGGGCGTGACGTTGTGGTCCAGATATTATGATGGTCAAACTAGATACAGCTCTTCTATTAAGGGATTTGTCTGAAGGTGAATTTTATCATTAGTACTACCAATTCAATATATTTGCATCAGATTCTCTTTCTTTGGGAACTTTTCTTAAGCGAAAAAGACTACACATTTAACAGCAGGAAACCTTATAAAAGAAAACATGTCACTTATCGCATCCTACATTTACCATTGAAATTAAGAAATGAAAGGGCAAGGCTGAGTTGAATGATTGCTCACCCGAAGGCACCGGCGTCCAATGGAAAATTTAGCAGCACTTTTCAATCTCTGCAACAATCAATACAACATGTTTCGAACAGGTCATGCTCCATCTAAAATATGGCTATCAATGCCACCACCATGAAGTTCCCGATTAAAACGACTGCAAATGCGGAGCTGAAATGTGCAAAGTAGAGCCATCATTTGTTATTCCATAGCTACAAATTACCAACTATTTTTTGGGTGCGGAATTGAAAATCAAAACTCTGTTCATGAAACCCCAGAAACAATGAAGGAGCAATATCGAAGGATTCCAGAGAATGGGGGAGAAAAATGAGGTAATGGCTCGTGGTCCATAGGTGAAGCAGTGCCTTCAATAGAATGCAGAGTATCATCGCCTCTTCGACTTTGGAGAAGCAAAACATACAGTGGATTGGGCGACCCGGCAAACGGTTTTTGAGGTCACAGTCTCGGTCCGCCATTGGATTTCATTCAAGGGCTTCGCAATGCAAGGCTCTAGGATGAGAAGAGATGGAAAATTCCCAAATATGAAATTCCGAAGGAGGATGGGAAAGAGAGAGATTGATTGCGCCCTGCTTTATCACATGAGAGCACATAGTAGGTTTTGAGAAAGCCACAGTTAAATTTCCTTATCTTTCTTTTTCCTGGTGCTTTTATCACATGAGAAAATATAGTAGGTCTTGAGAAACCAACTGTTAATGCCCTCCTCGTGCGAACATTGAAAAACTTCCTAATCTCATAAAGCTGGCAAGCTTCATGAGATTGTCCTAGTATTCACTACACGATCGTGAGATTGACAGTATATGCAATAGCAGTAATCCATAAGAAGATTTGCAATTGCAGACTTGAAGGAACCATGTATTCGTGAATCCAGGTGAGGCATTTCACAAGCAATGTTGGTATTGGGATAGAACCCACGAAGATCTAACGGCACGGTGACTAGAGCAAGAATCAAACAACTTTCATGATCTCTCTAGTTCTCAAACAAGAACGAGTTTTCATCGGCTTGTTCGTTGGATTCATGTTATTGACCTCGAAATTTCTGTACAATTTCTGGTGTGAACTTAAACACACTATGGCCAAATAAGAAATACTTTCAACATCAAAAAATTATTACTACTAGAGACAGCTGCTTATGTAGGAAGTAGGACAATTCTAATAGCATCAACCATAAAGCAAATTTACATACAGGAGACAACAATTAGCTGCCAAAAGCACGCACATCCGTCGCCACAACAAATTTACGACTGCTTCACGATCTTCATTCCTTTTGGCTTTAAGTTAAAAAATGGAAGAACAATTGTAAATTAATGACCAAAAGAGGATGGTTTTGTTCTTATCTTACTTAACTTTTTTACAGGCCATCTACGTTAATCCGCAACCGCTAGTTGATGAAATATTTGTCAGACTGCTTAGTTGCCAAGTCACGCACTCTCCCGGAAAACACCAAACGTGGACATCATAGGTGGGCTCGATCTTTCTCCTATAAGAAGCCCCTAATTCTCAACATTCTCAAGCACCAAAGTGAGAGTAACCTCTAATCAAGTATTCCAAGTGAGTTGAGCGCAACACCAAAGATGGTTTCAAAATCCTCCATCTCACCAGCATTTCTCTTTTCAATCATTTTGACACTTGTGCTCGGCATCAACGGTGGGGAAATTTCTATCCATTGGGGTCAGAATGGCAATGAAGGCACCTTAGCCGACACTTGTGCCTCTAGAAACTACAAATTTGTGAACCTAGCTTTTCTTCGTGTCTTCGGCAATGGCCCGGCTCCTGTGATCAACCTCGCTGGCCACTGCAATCCTTCAGATGGAGGATGCACCAGCTTGAGCTCAGAGATTAAGTCTGCCAAGCTAGGGGAGTCCAGGTGATGCTCTGGATCGGAGGAGGCGCAAGAAACTACCATCTCACTTCCGCCGAGGATGCTAGGCAAGTGGCAACTTATCTGTGGGACAACTTCCTAGGAGGCCAATCATTATCTCGGCCACTTGGGGACGCAGTGCTTGACAGCATCGATTTCGACATCGAAGGTGGCACGAATCAACATTGGGATGATCTGGCTACGTACTTATCTGCATATAACAGCTTGGGGAAGAAGGTATACTTGACTGCAGCCCCTCAGTGTCCTTATCCGGACCCTTGGGTTGGAGGTGCCCTTCAAACAGGCTTATTCGACCATGTCTGGGTCCAATTTTACAACAATCCTCCATGCAAGTACAGTTCTGGGGACATGGGAAATCTTGACGATGCATGGAAGCAATGGACTTCAATTCCCGCTGGCGAAATCTTTTTGGGATTGCCCACAGCTCTGGATGCAGCTAACAATGGACTTATTCCCGCATCAGATCTCACTTCCAAAGTACTGCCCGCCATCAAAGGATCTGCCAAGTATGGAGGCGTGATGCTGTGGTCCAAATATTTTGACGATCAAACTGGATATAGTTCTTCCATCAAACACTCCGTCTAAAAATGAATTTTACCTCATGTAATCCTCTATAATAAGCTATCTCTCTCGGTTGCATATATGTCTTGTAACTACTCATGCAAAATATCCTTATGTAATCACAGGAATTGATCACAGCACATATGTTTTCAAAATAATGTCAAATATATTATTCATGTCATCGTGGTGCAATATATATTGAGATCCATTCTGACTTTATACTCGACTTGTTAAATATTGTGGTTTGCATATAGAATAGGTTGGGTTTATTTCATTTCAAGCACAGATTTCTAAACTAATTCACGTGTCCCAACGACCATTTGTCGGGATTGATTTTAAGTTATAAATAAAAGATGCCAAATGTTGTATGGACATGGTTTATCACTGTAACTTTTTTCCCTTTGAAGAACGTCAAAAATGAAATGCAGATCTAGAATAACTCAAACAAGGTGGAGTCTGAGCAGAATCAACCATGTTACTACAATGTTCATTGTTCAGGCTTGTAATTAACTTGTCCAGACGTGGGAAATTTCCAAGCAACTTCACTATATTAGGGAAGTGTCCTTTCTGAAGATTTGGTTTTAGTATGAGATGATCATAGAGAGGCAACCGATGGGGCAGACTCAGGCTTTTCGCTACATGAAGGATAGAACCTGCCGGACCGGGACGAAGCAACAAAAAAAGAACAGAGGGAAATGGTCATTTTCGTATATCAAGTCATAAAGATATTCACTTATAATCAGCGTATGATCTATCACAAGAAACCGTGCATTCGTACTTTGTGATCACATACGAAACATCTATGGCCTTAATAGTTTTCAGTGATCTGCACCTCCAAACATTTGTGCAAAGGTGGTACAATTCACGGATTTAATAATGGGCAAACCAGCGAATTAGTCATGCTCGGTGCACAATAAAACATTCAATGGGACCTCCTGAGACGTGGCATTGAAAAAATTACCTCTAATCATCATGAATAAGATGATACAAAATCAGTATATTTGTATTAGATTCCATTTCTTTGAAACTTCTTTTAAGCGGAAAAGACTGTACCCATTTAACAGCAGGAAAACTTATCGAAGCAAACACGTCACTTGTCGCATCCTACATTTACTAATGAAATTAAAACTGAAAGGGCAAGAGTGTGTTAAATGATTGCTCATCCGAAGGAACCAGCACCCAATCGAAAATTTAGTGGCACTTTTCAGTCTGCGACTATCAATACAACATGCTTCGAACAGGTCGCGCTCTCCCTAAAATATGGCTATCATAACCACCACCACCACCAAGGTCAGGTTTTAGGGGAAAACTGAATTCCGCTCGCGTCTGTATCTAACATCAAATTCTTTACATGGAAGCTCCTGATTAAAACAGCTGCAAATGGGGGTGCAAACTAGAGCCATCATTTGTTACTCCATTAGCCACAAGTTACCAACTATTTATTGTCAGAATTAATTTGCATTTGGTCCATCCAAGGGAGGTGTACTCGTAGCACTTGTGCAGCTCTAAATATCTAAAGAACAGGACAACTCTTCAAAACAATCCGGATTGCTTGATTACTCAACTCCCCCGCTCGAGGTATAAAACTCTAGGCAAATCAAATTGATACCTTTGCTCTCCCATACGGCACAAGGACCCACCCCCGCCACAAGAGACATGAGATAAAATCAATGAGGGGATCTATACTTAGAATCAGGGATTGAAAGGTCAATTTCAACATATATACTATTCCACTATAGGCGAACCCTTGTTCAAACCTTCCAAGGACTACCTTTTAGCTGCAAACTACCCAAGAATTTAGTTCAAAGTATAGAGATGTTCAAGAATTTCGGGATGATAACACTTCTAACTAGCCGAACCGCATTTCTTAAAGGATCCTACCAAGTTGGAGAAGAAGAAATGTTTAGAGAGAGATCGAGAAAATTTTCACAAGTACACACTTTATTTCAAGAGATTCTACCCAAAATATTACATCATATTTGCCTTTTATACGCTTCAAGAAGTCACAAAAAAACAAAGACCATGCTCACAAGTCTTGGAACAAACATAGGCTCCGGGAATCCCAATCAGAAATTATTTTATGTGATATGAACAGTGATTTCCCTAATATATTGCTATAGTACTTTACTATAGTGACATGTGCGATGGTAGATCTATCTTCCGTCTCGAGAGTTATAGTCATAATCTGAGTCATCAAAGTTATGTCCTGTCAGTTTTTCTTCCATGTGGCATTGCTCAAGATCTTTAAGTTTAGAGTCAAAAGGACTCTCAGTGTTGTGGATGAATCTTCTTTGTGATATCATGGCATTCCATATGCTTATTGCGTTTTAGAAATATCTTTCTTCAAGAGTCCTGGAGGGTCTTGGAGTGTCGGTTGGCATGACTGGCTGAGGCCAGTTTGATGATTGAGCATAGTGAGAAGTGTCTATTCCAAGGGATAAGGACAAAAGTCCTTGATCATAAGGGTCTTAAGAGAAAGAGACCCTCCCCATTGAACATAGGATTCTTGAGAGGACCATACAGGATCGTCCATGTCTATCATTTATTGCCCTTGTGAGAGGACTGTACAGGATTCTTGAGAGGACTATACAGGAGGACTGTACAGTATTTGCCCCACATACTTTGCTTTTGAACTGTCAAAACTTGGAGAAATATCCTGAGCGATGGAAAACAAACACTCAAAAGTCCTCTAATCAACGCAATCGACGACCCCAAAATACGTGTGCCTCCTTCCTTAGATAATTAGAGAAATTCTAATCCAAATAAGTGATAGTGCTAGTATGAACAAAATAAAGGAGTTAGGAAGAGAATAAGAACACAAGATTTATAGTGGTTCGGCTTAATCCAAGCCTACGTCCACTCTCCCACGCTAACAGCCTTCTTGGCTGGATTCCACTATGCAATCAATCAAGAGATTACAACTTCGAGCGCAAACACTTAATAGTAGATCACACTATCTCACTAAGTCACTCTTTTGGTATTTCTCTCACAATTACAAACGTTTAAGCTCTCCAAAGACAAGTGTATAATCGAAGGTCGCTCAGACTTTGGAATTATAAATTCTACACTCCGTCTCTTACTTGCTCATCGGTCCATGATCTCCTTAAATACTCCTCCACTTCCAAACTAGCCGTTGGACAGCATCCCGGAGAATCGTCTTCCAATATACCCATTGGACAGCTCTGTATCTAGAAGATTTGGTAGCCGTTGAGTGACAAAGGTAAAATCCCAAATTGATTCCGATCGCCCATACAAACAAAATCTTGGTTTCCATAAGTAAAGCTTCTTCGTGTAGAAAGTTCTTATCTTCAATCAAATCAATCTTGATGTGGAATCCAAACCAGATCACTAGCCGTTGTATGATTGGGTTTGAGTTACGATTCATCGAATCTGGATGTAAAGTCTGAGTCTGTAGACTTTACAATCTGAGTCCGTAGACTTTAAAATCTGAGTCTGACAGTCTTCAGACTTTGAGTCTTGAGACTTTGACACAGAAGTCTGGAAATCTTCAAAATATACTTCGGACATGTGTTACGTTCAGTCTTCTGGCCGTCTTCAGACTTTGACAATATCCTTTACATGTTCTATTATCTGCATGGTCTATTACTTAACCATTAAACATGTTAGTAGCCTTTGATTTATTTTGTCATCTTCAAAACATCATAAGGGATTTCCCTAACAATAAGAAAGTGAATTTCTTAAGATTCCTCTCACGCGGACTCGAGCTTAAAACATAATTTAACAAGTTAATCCACAATCACTAGTTGATGAGATGTTCATTAGAATGCCCATGTGCCAAGTCATGTACTCTCCCGAACAACCCAAACATGGACGTCATAGGTGGGCTCCATCTTTCTCCTATAAAAAGCCCCTAATTCCCGACTTTCTAAAGGCCCAAATAGAGAGTAACCTCTAATAAAGTATATCCTGTGAGTCGAAAGAAATACTAAACATGGCTTCCAAATCTTCAGCCTCGCCAATATTTCTCATTTCAATCATTTTGGCTCTTGTGTTTGGCATCAACGGCAGAGAAATCGTTGTCTATTGGGGTCAGAATGGCGGCGAAGGCAATTTAGCCAACACATGTGCCTCCGGAAACTACAACATTGTGAACCTAGCTTTTCTCATTGTCTTTGGCAATGGCCAGGCTCCTGTGGTCAACCTCGCTGGCCACTGCGATCCTCCCAGCGGAGGATGTACTGGCTTGAGCTACGACATCAAGTTTTGCCATGCTGAGGGAGTCAAGGTGATGCTCTCGATTGGGGGAAGCGCGGGAAGTTACTATCTCGCTTTCGCCGAGGATGCCAAACAGGTTGCAACTTATCTATGGGACAACTTTCTAGGAGGCCAATCCTCACATCGGCCACTTGGGGATGCAGTGCTCGACGGCATCGATTTCGACATCGAAGGAGGCACGACTCAACACTGGGATGATCTGGCTAGGGCCTTGTCTACATATAGCAGCAGTGCGAAGAAGGTGTACTTGGCTGCAGCCCCTCAATGTCCTTACCCAGATGCTTGGGTTGGAGGTGCCCTTCAAACAGGCTTATTTGACTACATTTGGGTCCAATTTTACAACAATCCTTCATGCAAGTACAGTTCTGGGAACATCACTAATCTCCAAGATGCATGAAATCAATGGACTTCAAATACCGCCGGTAAAATCTTTTTGGGATTGCCCGCATCTGTGGAAGCAGCTAACAATGGTTTCATCCCTGCGTCGGACCTTACTTCCAAAGTATTGCCTGCCATTAAAGGATCTGCCAAGTATGGGGGCGTGATGTTGTGGTCCAAATATTATGATGATCAAACTGGATACAGCTCTTTCATCAAGGGATCCGTCTAAGGATCCGTCTGAGGGTGAATTTTACCTTTAATACTACCATGTAATAAGCTATATTTCTTATTTGCACGTGCGTCTTTGTACTCATGAGAAATCACCTTATGTAATCACATCTATTGGTCATGGTGTATACGTGTACCAATTAATGTCAAATATAATAATCATGTCATTGTGGGATAATATATATTGAGATCCACTCTTATATTATACTCAACTCGATAAATATTTTAATTTGTATATAGATTAGCCTGGGTCTGTTTCATTTCAAGCACAAATTTCTAACTTAATTCACGCGTCCCAAGACCGTTCATCGAGATTAATTTCCAATCCCTCAAGTCATGAATAGAAGATGAAAAATGTTGTGTGGACATGGTTTACCAATTTTAGGAAGTGGGATTGACGGTAGTCCTTTCCTTTTAAAGGACATCAAATTTGAAATGCAGATCTCGAACAATTCAAATAAGGAGGAGTCCAACCACTGGGGGTTCGCCTCAGTGGCCACCCTTCCAACATGGAATGGGGAGGTGAGGGGTTCAAATCCCCACCTTCTCAGGGGGGGATGGGGGTAGGGACGAGTAAGTTTCGAGGGTGGGTTGCGACTCCCACGCCCTGCAAGAGGCAGGGCACAAGTCTGCGAGTGAGTGTAGAGTAGGAATAGAGTAGGACTGACAAAAAAATAATAATAATAATAAGGAGGAGTCCAAGAAGAATCAACCATGTTACTGCAAAGTTCATTATTCATGGTTATAATCTACTTCTCCAGAGGTGGGAAACCTCCAAGCAACTTCACTATAATAGAGAAGTGTCCTTCTTGAAGATTTGTTTTTAGTATGAGATGATTATATTCGAGCGACCCAATAGGTCAGAGCTAGCCTTTCAGCTCCATGAAGGATAGAACCTGCCAGACCGGGACGAAGCAACCAAAGGAAAAAAATTAGAGGGAAGTGAAAATTTTCGTATATTAAGTCATAAAGATCTACACATTTAATCAACATACGATCTACCGTCAAGAGTCGTACTTTTAATGGTCAAATATAGAAGATATATGATCGCAATAGTTTTCGACAATCTGCACCTCCAAACATTCACGCAAAGGTGGTACAGTTCATTGATTTAATGATGGGCACATCTGCAGATTAATCATGATCGGTGCACGGTTAAATATTCAATGAAAGTTCCAGAGGCACGGCCTTAAAAAAAGACCTTCGATCATGTACGAGTAAGATGAGATGCAAGGAGGGCATAGGGAGTTGGTAGGGATGAACCGAACAGGGCTTCGAAACAAGATGAGATCTGCCGGATCAGTTAGATTCGCTAGTGTTTATGCAAGGATACTTGAAAACAAGTAAAATGAAGAAAGGGGAAGAGGATCTCGAGACCAGCTGATCATAATAAGCCAGCATCGATTGTAGCCTTCAAGTCATTCAATCGCAAGAAGGTAAAAAAAAAAAAATTTATCATTAGATCCCGTTTACAGAGAAAGACGCGTGTCGAATTTTGAATGGAGGGTCACGGGACCGTGATGGTGATTTTAAAAAAAAAAAAAAGCGAAAATTATTTTTGGCCTTAAATATATGTGTTTCCAATAGCAATAGGGTGGGTGGTGGGCTGCCGTTGGATCTTTTTGGTGCCGATGACAAAAGGGGACAACGGAGGTGGGCCCACCACCACCGGAACCGGGAGCCTCCGGGAAGAAGTGGGCCCCCACTCGTCACTAAATGATTCGATCCCAACTTTTGTTTTGAGTGAGATGGTTGCCAATTTCCCATGGGCGGAACATCGCCATGTGCTCTCTCCCCTTTTGTTGGTGGGAAAATTAAATGCACAAGCCGCTCTCGATTGGCTGTGTTTTGCTCGTGACTCCTTGGGTGCTTTGATTCCCCCCTCCCTTGCAGAGATTGTGCACATGGGCTTCCAACTTAATTGGAGAAAATGACTGGAGAAAAGCTGCACATTTTGCTGCTTCTCTTTTCCTTCTTTTATCCCTTTTTTTGGGATATAAGGAAATTTGTCTTCGATTCGCCAAGTGGGGAAGGTAATTGCCAGTTTCGACGTGCTGATCTTTGAAGAGGTGGGATGGAGGAGATCACTAAGGGCCATGCCCAAGCTGCAGCTCCATCCATGTTCCATTAGTCGCCTTCAATAAGGGCGGTTTCTCAGCCACTCAAATGCCTCAGCAGTCAGCACCTAACTCTCACAATTGCAGTCCGCGCCTCCCCCGGCTATCCACAAGCCAGCAATTAAAATTCCAGAGCACACAAAGAGAAAAAGCGTGAAGGAAAGAAGTTCATAAGATGAAAGAGGCCAAGGAAGAAAGAGAGAAGGGTGGCCAGAAGAAGACAAAGGAGGGGGGTTTCGCTCATTGAAAATCGTGGGTTTCTCCTCTGGCTCTCTTGGGGCCTCGCAATTAGAGAGATCCGCAGCAAAAAGAAAGGAGGAAAGAAAGCCAAAGATTCACGACGATCTGCTCGGTGGCGCTCCCTTGTCTCGCCCGGTCCTCCTGCGTGCATGCCAACGTAGAGTTGACCTTGATCCCCTGACAACCCGTTGCTGCTTTGATCCGTGCCACACACGAGGAGTGCTGTCCATCTATGGCGCGACGCCACCGTGCCGAACCGTCCCTCTTGTTCCGCAGTCCATGAGTTGCCGCCGTGCCCTGCCTTGAACCGAGTGATCCCCGCAAAGTTTCTTTTTTGTAGGTCCATTGGCACGATCGCCGTCAACGACCAGCTGCGAGTTGCCCACCGTTTGCAGCGAATCGCCACCACGAGCCACCACCAGTCGCCATCCACCACCATATTGCCCGCCGATTGCGATCCCGGTCTGATTGCACAAAGTCCAAATTTGGAAACCAATATTTGGATTAGGTAAAAATTTTGTTTTATTTAATTTCCGAATATTCCATTTTCTTATTTGATATATCCGTTGATGCACATGATGGAAATTCCCGATATGCTATAACATCCGTAATCTCGAGTAGCCTTATAAATTGGGAAATCATCCTAATTTCACAACGTGTATACGATTGATAGTCCGATTTCACACTCGAAATATGACTCGCAATCGCATGAAAAAATCGCCAATCCGATTTCACGTTGGAAATATGATTCACGATTTTGTTAAAAATTGGCTAATCCGATCTCATGCACGAGATACGATTTGTCAATTTCGTAGATAGGTATCAATCATATTTTGCTTGATTTGCCGTTGTATTGTTTCAATCAATTTTGTTTCCGTAAAAAAAAAAAAAACCCAAAAATATATATATTTGAGTTAGATCAGGTTCATATTAGAATATTGTTTGTTTTAGGATTATTTGGCATGTTTAGAATATGAAGTTTATTTATTTCGAATTTTTTAAATAAAATACCAAAAATATCTTTTTATAATAAATTGAATATTGGTTTCTAAGATAGTTTGCACGTTTAAATATTAGGAATATTTAATTCCGAATTTTAATTAAAAAGAAAACACGAAAATGCTCGTGTCACGTAATGCATGATGTGTTAGAATAGTTGCATTAATCTTTTCCTATCATTTGATTAGGTCATTTAATAAATATCGCATGACATATAGTTCACATGTTAGGTTGCATGTTGCATGTCATTTTAGTTAAAATAATTTTGTACGTCATTGCATTGCATTACACGTAATTTCTAGGCTTCATTTAAATAAAATAATATCTTGAAAAAGATTGAGTGGTTGCACGTTAATTAGAAATCATATTTAGAACTGTTGATGTGAATTTTAATTTAACATTGCAGATACTTTCGTTACTATGAGCTAAGTCCCATAATTTATTTATTACTTTTATTTGGTGTTAAATTGGTGGTTTGCACACCCGCACGATCACCTCACATGTTAGAAAAGTAAATTAA
The DNA here is from genome assembly GCA_014182725.1 of Eucalyptus brandiana. Classification (NCBI taxonomy): domain Eukaryota; kingdom Viridiplantae; phylum Streptophyta; class Magnoliopsida; order Myrtales; family Myrtaceae; genus Eucalyptus; species Eucalyptus brandiana. The sequence goes on along the minus strand of CM024672.1, from coordinate 678,429 downwards.
AATCAATTCGAGTTGCCTGCAAAACATTTTTTCAAAGTAAAAGATAAAGGTACCGAAAAAACGTTAGAGAAATCTAGCGTAATCAAGTTCCTATACCCAAAATCTCTGGTTCGTAGGAGTAAAGTAAATTTCCTATTACTTTACTTGGATTTCTAATCAACCCACCAAAAATAGATTAGTAGCGACTCCTAATTGAAAAATCATTTACATGTTAAGAACTTGAACCTAAGTCGTGAATTGGTATGGACTTGGGAGATCCCGAGCTAAGTTTAGGCTTAGTAATCCATTAGTCAAACCCTAGGTGGTGCACTCGGGATTAGGTCGTAACACAGTATTAATTTAGGGTCGAGTTTGTCGATCATGTGCATTGTAATATAACGATGTAGTAGTGCTTGTTTTGATGTTCTCGTTTGAGCGTGATACTTTCGTGACATTCAAGTTATTTTAAGGTAATTTCATTTTCAATGTTTGTACTTTGATATCAATGTTGATCGCTCTAGTTACGATGCTTTACTTTAATTTTAACCTTTGCAACTTCAATTTTCAAGCACTTTAATCTCTTTATCATTAGATCGACGTCGCATTTTCTGCATCACATTTTGATTTGAAGAGCCGGCACGCTCTTTACACGTACATCCATACTCAATCTATTTTCGAAGAACCTCTTTTTGTGATAGTTTAACCACTTCGTTATGGAGTTGGAACCGGTGAACAAGCTTTCGTTTGTTCTCCCAACTGCTATTTGCCAAATATTTTTTAGATCAATTTAGTTCCAACACTCTTTTAACATGAACATAATATTTTATGTGATTGATACATCACATGATAATGACACGTGGTGTAGACTAATACAAAACAAGACACATACATACGAGGGTAATAACTTTCGTACGACGTTTACTTAAGTGTTATAACTTTTTTTTTGCTCACTTGAGTGCCATAAATTCGAAAAATCGATCACTTGAGTGCCATCGGCGATTTGCCTCATTGAAAAATCCGTGTGGACGCCAGTCACTTTAAGTTCCAATTTTTTAATATATTTTATTTTTATTTTCAGTTTTTTCCCTTTTGTTCTAGGGCTAGCAAAGGTCATCGGATTGGGCGAGGGCTGCCTCGCGCAAATTTGGCTATGAAGGCCCTCGCCAGCTCTGGGTAGTCGCGAGTGACGCCACCTCGCCTAGTTCTAGTGAGGGTTTCACAACTAGCTTGACTCTCACCGGCCCTAAAAAAAAACAATGCAAAAAAAAGGCAAAAGAAAAACCAAAAAATCAAAAAATTTTAAAAATCTACATAGGATGATGTGCCAAAATTGGTGCTCAAATAACCATTTTATTCCAATATGATAGTAAAGTAAGCAAAAAAAAAAGTTATGATATTTAAGTAAGTACCGTACGAAAGTTATAGTACTTTTGTTATTTTTCTCCATACAAACAAATTGCCAAGTGGGTGGACGCTTAGCACATGGGTAAAGATTATTGATGCATTGTCATATTCGTACATAAAAGTTCTTTCTCACTAACATAACTAGTGATATGTGTTAGGACTGTCAAAATGGTCACGGACCCATAATCTAACCTACATTTATATAAATGGGCCACCTCAAACATAAAGTATAGGTCATAATAGGTTTTAAAGTCAAAAGCCCAAAACATAAGGGTTTTAACGGGTCTATTATAAACCCACTTTCAACTTCATTTAAGTTCTGCTTGTTACAGTATGGTCATCCACATCGTGCTCGACCAAAAAAGGGGTGGTTTCTAAGGGTATTTTCGTCTGCTCACCGTAAAATGCTGTGTGTTTAGACATTCAGGATTGGGAAACAATGCCGGCCGTGGTTTATTTGACTTTGGATTATTTTGGAAAAGGAAGGAGACAATCAAAATAAGATGTTAAGGAAATCGAAATGCATTACGAGGGATGAGAATTGATATTAATTTGAAATTTTCGGCATTGGATGACATATCGAAATTGGAATATGGCTTTATATGATTTGAATTTGATCATTTCAAATTTCTAAAGAGATAGCTAAGTGTGCTTACCAAGTTACATTTGTTCATTTAAAAGTTACCAAATCAATGGCTTAGCTAATGATCCATTATCCACTTGTCGCTCTTTTTACTTGTCCGTGTTCTTGTTCTCACGTATTCCCACCTTCCCCCGTAGTCATGAAAATGCAATAATACAACATTTTTTCTCCAGTTTCATTTCCATTCGGTCTCATTCTAATTCACCAAACATTGGCAAGAAAGAGATTCATGATCCTAATTTCACTCAGGTTTTACTCACCATAACCAAACAAGCCCTCGACGATGTGAAATTATCCATATCAGTATGGATTTTGAAATGGTATACATGATTTGTGCACCTCTGCTATAATTTGGAAGCTTGGGAGGGACTTCCAAGGACCAAAGATAACCGCAGCGTGACTCTCTCTCTCTCTCTCTCTCCCCACCCCCTCCCTCCCTCCCTCCCTACCTACCCGACCTAAAACGCCAGTTCCACCATGTGCTCCTAGGAGCTATGGATGAGCAGCGGTCTAGGGTCAACCCTGGACCAACCCTAGACCGGCCCAACCCTGCCGGTCCTGGTCCGGTTCCCAAGGGGGACCCAGGTCGGTCCTTGGTCCTAAAATTCCAAGACCAACATTAATGCGGGTTAGTCCTCGGTCCCTAGGGTTTTGGGTCGATCCAACCCTGGACCAACCCTATATATTATATTATATTATTTATATAATTATTTTATATATTCAAACCTAAGTAAAATGTCATTTATATTATATTATATTATATTATATTATATTGAGATGTTCTATCAATAGCACTAATAATAATTTCAATTTAAAACTTTTGTTGAGTATTAATTATGTGTCGTTTGTTTTGTTTTCAGGTGTTTAGAAGTTCAAGTGAATTAACAAGATGTAAAGTTATATATTCATGATTTATATTAAGTATTTTGAACTTTTTATGGTTTAATTGTATTTTACTAATGAATTTCAGCTGCACTCTGCTTTTCAATTTGTGTCAAATGGTAGAAGTTTTTGAAGAGTAGAGTAGTACTACAGTTGCTACGATGATTTACTAGTCAAGTGGTGTGAAGTTCATTTTTTGGTTAAGTGGACTCTACATGATCAAATGCAGGAAAACGCTTTTGCATATGGTATTATGAATATTAAAGATAGATGATTACAAGAACTTTCCATCTTGTCCCATATCTCGATGAGCGATTAGTAGGTACGAAATTTCTATTATTATGTCATCTTAAATTTGCTAAATATGTATTAGTATTTATAGTTTAGTTGCACAATGCCGCATTTTCGACGGATGTGTAATTTGAATTTGTAGGTTTGCTTTTTTTAGAAAGTATAAAAAATAAGACGAAAAAAATTATCAATCGGTCCCGGGTTGACCTTGGAACCGGACCAAACCCATTGGGTCAGTTCGGTCCTTGGTCCAAGGCTCAATAGGGTCGGTCCTCAGTCCTAAAAATTGAGGACCGACACTGTACGGATTGGTCCTAGGGTTAGGGGGTGGCCCGGACCAACCCGGACCATGCTCGCCCCTATTAGGCGCTGCTACATGCTGAAGGCGAGAAGCTGATGATATGTTTATTCTTGCCCCCCCCCAGCACAAACAAATGAGATCTTCCAATCATCGACTTTCATTCACATATCATCTGTTCTGAATTCCCCATAGCCACAAGCCAAACTTAACTCGGCAAGCTCTTCCTTTCATACAACACCTTTCCCTCACAGTTTCAACGCCCGCTTCCCGCTCTGAACCTAGATACTATAATTCCCTGCTCTCCATTCACATTTTGTTGAATTACAAAAGACTCAGCTAAAAACAGTAGGCACTCATAAATGATTGTATTGGGATAAGCCATATCAGGTTAAAGGTGAGAAGCTGACCTAGTGTGACATCCCGATTTTCCAATCCTATTTTCAATAAATTGAGACGGGCATTTCGTTGGCACGCACATAGTTCTTTTCCTTGAGTCGGCCACTCATGTGGAAACTAGTCTATCAGGTGAAGCCGTTAAGAGTTTCCAATGCATCGACTCGAGAATTTGACCCAGAAAGCGACCTTTCGACCGAGCTAATCTGCAAGGGTCATTACGGCACGATTAAAATCGATTAGAGACCGGAGATAGGTCGACTCGACAAAGGCATGTGATCGAGTGTGGGTGATTCCACCGGATCGCACAATTCTTGTCGATCGGCACTTTGACCGACTTTTCTATCGATTGGGTACCTGTGTTCGTATTTGAAATCTTGAGATTACCTCGACAACCGAAAGTCGCCAATGTTTCAAAGATGTACATTGTGGCTTGAGATGATCAACCACGGTCGAATGCATGAAAATTTCTAAAGGCTACCCGGTAGGTTGGGCCACGCTAGTATCGTGCCAAAGTGAAATTAACCGTGGAATTGAGATCGAATCGAAATTGGAAGTCTGGGTGTGTCACAAATCATTTTAGGATCATTGACTTATCTTTGGAAGATTTTTCATGCAATCAGAGTTTTTCAGCAATTAAATCGGAAAATGGCTAATTTGGCTCGAGAAATTAGTAAGCCCGCCTTTAGTCGCGCTTTTGGGACTTAAGTTGGTTCTACGGACAAGTGAAGATGTGAATTAAAGTGTGGTGACATTTGATTAATTTTATGGACTTCAATTTGGACTCAATTGGAAGTGGATTGATTATAATTGAAGAATTTCATGCACAAGAATTGGACCCCGGCGGAAAAATAAAATGGACCCATTGGAAGATGTTGTGGAAGATTGAGTGAGTGGAGTGTGACATCATGGATGATGTCATGGTGGGCCAATTTGGGGGATTAAAGAAAAGGGAAAAGAAAAGAAAAGGGCCCCCATTCTCTCTCCTCCTTCTCTCTCCTCCCTCTCTTCTTCCTCTCCCTTCCGTGCGGTTCCTCCATCTCCATTTTTCTTCTCCTTCTTCGCACGCCCAGCCATGGAAGAAGCCGAAGCAGCAGCCAGCCACGCCGCCGTCGCCCGTCGCCGCCAGCTCGCCGCCGGAGCCGCCGCGGTCGCCGTCGTCCGCGCGAAGCCCGCGCCCGCACGCCGCTCCGCCCAGCTCGTCGTCCCGAGCTGCTGTTCAGCTCGCGCAAGAGCTGCCGGAGCCACCGTGGACCACCGTGCGCTGCCGCCTTAGCCCGCCGGAGCTTCACCTTGCCTCCGCCGCCCTTGGCCGCCCGAACCGGCGCCGGATCCGCCCATTCTCGGCCTCAAACCGCCATGGACAGCAACCAAGAAAAATGGGTATGCAGCGGACGTTTGGCCCGTTTTGGCCGCCTTCCCGAGCCCGGATGCTCGGCCCGCTTTGAGGAAAGTCGATCCTCGCGTCGTCCCCGTCGTTTTGGTCCGCTCGGTTCGCTAATCCGGTGAGTTTAACTCACTAAATCTTGATTAGAGGGTTAATGATGCCCTAAGTGTGCTTAGTCTAAGTTAAGTAAGTTTAGGTGGTTAGATTAGTTTATTTGGTTGATGATTAGATTATGGTGTTTAATTAAGTTAAATTGTGTTTGGTTTAAAGTTAAGTATGTTTATTTTTAATATAAAGCCTTGATGTGACATAATAGGTTTTATTTTTGATTTATTTAAAAGTTTCGAAATTCTGGAAATTTATAATATTATATTAATTCCGAAATTATTAAAATATTATTATTTAAAAAAAAAAAAAAACGGAAAAATTATTTTTGACCCCGGTTCTTTCGAATTTCGTGCCGATCGCCGTTTGTGTAGTCGGATTTTGAAATTGATGATTGGATGTTATAAATTGAGTGTGGATCGTGAAAAATATGAATATTATTATTTAATTATTTTCGGAATAAATTTAATTAATTAATAAATTCCGAAAATTTTGTCGGGACCCTAAACTCTCGAATTTCGTGCTTTGATTCTTCTTTGTGCATTTAGAATTTGAATTTGATGAATGGATGTAGCAAATTGAGTGTTGATTGTGATAAATAGGAATTTTATTCATAAAAACCCAAGTGTCAGGTTTTGATGCAAAAATTGGATTTTAAATTATTATATTAAATAGTGGGATTTGAAAAAAGTGAGATATTGGCTTTTGATTCGAAATTAGCGTGTCCCCACACACGTGAGTGATTTCCGGAATATTTTTAATATGGAGAAAAATGGCCGGGATCACTATTTTAAGTGGAAGCATTGATTGAAATATAAAGTGTCACCCGAGACCGAGTATGATTTGGGCTGTGTGATAATTAAGAGGAATCGTCCCGGGGTTGAGCCGGACTTGCCCCTATATGGGATGCCCACGCGGTGGATGCGGGTCGCAGTTGATTCTGGGCCCATGCTCCTTCGGGAACGCCGTCGACGTACTGACGAAGCCGCGCTCCAAGGTGGGGAGGCGATGCCTGGCTATATGCTAGTAGATAGCCGAACAGCGAGTAGGCTATGCCCTTGTGTGGCAGTGAATAACAATTGGAATGCATGTTGAGTGTTGTTGATGTGTCGGATTATGGGACGGAATTATGTGGCATGGAATGGGACGTGTCATAATGATTTAGTCTTATAATCGGGACCCCGCGGTTGTTGGTTATATGAAAGTGAATGCGTTCCGGTTGTTTAAGTCCCTATTGCTATCTGTGATTGAGTGGTTTGAATTGTGCTAACTGCGGGAAGGAACGAGGCGAGGTAAGTCTTCGTGTGATGTGGCTAGGCCACCCGGAGTGTATTTTCTTTCTAATAGGGGTTTAGGGGGTTGAACTTGCTGAGACATCGTCTCATCCCGGTTGTGGGATTAAAATTTCAGGTCTCTGGTGGACGGATTGGCTAAATAGCTTTGATTGGCCTTGATGAGTTGCGATGTGAAGTCATGAGGATTGGAGAACGTGTCCGACTTGTAGGTCGTAGGACGGTTCATTTTTAAGAGCCGGTCTTTTGTAGACTTTTGGCTGTAGGCCTTCGTTTGTATCTCCGTTGGTTTATGTAAGTGATTGGTTGTGAATTTGCTTCCTATTTTTCTATCCCATATTTCATTGTCAGGGGTTTTAGAATACGTTCCGCTTGCGCAATAATAAATGAATGGGTCGGCGATATATCCTGGGATGTCGCATATTTGATCGACCGCAGTGGGATGTGCACGTGCTCGAGGTTCGGGGCGTGACACCTAGGATCAACAAAATTGTGCACCGATGTCCCATGCCAACGCAAAAAGCTCAAGCTGAACAAAAGTTACCTAAAACAACTTATTTGTGATCTTAAACCAAGATGAAGTAAGATGCCAAAATCAATAACCACTAATGATCATTACTAGATCCTTTCTAACCAGCTTGCCCTCTCTGCCATCCATGTTTTGATATAAATGTTCACTCTTTGATATAAATGTTCACTCTTGGCAGTCATTGTGAGAATGCATTTGTCACGGCCCAAAAGAAAATCGATCCAAGAGGTTCCTATAGGCCGGCCGTGACACAACTATGGATCAAGCAACCCTCAACTTGTATCCCCGACTACTAAGGTTTTCTCAAGTTTTCTAGAATACTCCTGAGGACGGGCGACATTGTAATTGTATTCGTGTGTAATAAATGCGGGTAGTTGGTAGTTGAGGAAATTAATTTCTACCGCTAGATCGAGAAGAGATCTACGGATACGGTTTGCCTTATCTTTGTATAAATAGGAGTCTCATCCCCCTCATTGTATAATTTCATTGAAATACAAAACCAGAGCTCTCTCTCTAGAAGTTTATCTCTCTAAGATTATTGTGAGTCGAGTGTTGAAAGGCTGCTTATGGCTAAAATCCTAAGGCCACACGAGTCAGCCAACGAGTGATCGAGAGGAATCAATCGGCCCGTGACACATACCGTGACACATTCATTTAAGTAGAGGGACATCCATGTCATATGGGGTCTGCCATACGCATCAAGAAAATAATTGAAGTGTTCTCAATACTAATGTGAGTCCCAGGACATTGGAACTGATCATTTATAGTTCTCCAACTGTAACAAACTCATGCATTCTAGGCTAGTTTAAAGACAAAAAACCATATAGTCTTGCCAGATAAGCAACAACATCATTCCATGGAGAAGAGTCCATATAAAACATACAAGGCTCATAAGTCTTTCTCCACAGGTGATGAGCAAAAGATCATTGGAAAATAGGTGCATTTCTAGTACATTATGATTTCCAATTTTTACTAGGGACATGACACCATGTGCATCAACTCCATCAGAGGGGAGAAGATTGGGATTATGCCACATAAATGAAGCAATTTAACGATTCACATCAACAAGGAAGCAGGCAATATCAAGAAATATCTCTTTTTGCTCTTTGCTCCATTCTTCGTAACTAGCCATCAAAATCTTTTCAACATATGGACCAGGTTGCAAACTTACCTTTTTAAGTGCAGTCCATTCTTCCACCACTTTTATGGACAAGAGTGAACCAATTACTTTGATAAACAATGGGATCCCATTCACAGAATCGATTATACCTCTTGCAATTTCATCAAAATCTGGAATTGGAAGATTTCCTTGCGATACATGCTTACTAAAAAGCTCAAGAGCTAGATTATCATTCATCATGCCGATACAGTAAATACAATGCAACCGTTGAGGTATCAATTTTAAAAGAACAGATTTGTTACTAGTGGTGACAATTATCCTAGATCCATGACCAAACAAATCACGTTCCTCTCCAAAAATTTCATTGAAATGCAACCATACATCCAGATCATCAAAAACAATTAGGACTTTAATCATCGGTAATGTTTCTTCAAGAAAATAGACTCCTCCTTTTGCAACTAGATCAAACTCATCTACTTGGTCTTGGATATCAGACATCAACTTGCTTTGCAAAAGCTGAATACCTCCAGGTTGTTTCAGCATTGCCCCAATATCTGCGAAACTACAACTGTCGAACTGAGATGAAATTTGCTCATAAATGACCTTGGCAAGAATCGTCTTGCCGACGCCATCCTTCCCCAGATTCCAATTATTCGTACATCACTGACTTCTAAATCAAGTAAGTGCATCATGTCCTCCACTTGTTTGTCAATTCCCTCGTTTACCTACATGAGCAAATAAATTGTAAACAAGAAAGCTGCTGCGGGAAATGAAAAAGGTGTAAAAATCGGATATAATTTTCCTTTTATTTCTTGCTGCACTTCAGAAACAACACAGAAAACGCACCAGTCATACCCTAGTAAATGATCCGACCTATGTTGATACAACACTTTGACCGTTCAATAAGTTGGGATGTAGCATTAAATGGAATGTGATCAACCTTCGGATGATTATACTCCATTTGCAATATTAATCCAATCTCTATAGGGATACAAAAATCATCAAAAATCACGACTAATTACTTCTGTAACTGGACCTCTAAGGTAAGGTTGTTTGCCATGCCATGCCATGCCATGCAATGCATACTCCTCTATATAGGACTAGTTTGAATAGGTGAACACTCTACCGAGGAAATATATTCAAGCAATTTCACATGATCAACTACCAATAATTTAATGAGTATGTTCACATGCACGCGGTTTACCTTCACCTTCTGCATGACATCTTCAACGATTGCATAGATGACATCCAATATGCTGCCACAGAAGTAAACTTGTTTCAGTTAGAAAAGAAAGGGCGCGAGTTTATCATTGGGCGGATACTATATGACAAAGCAATAGCCACTCCCATTGAACTGCGGATCAACTATTTGAAGTTAATTTGTACTTAAAGCGCAACAAAGTAATCAGTTTGTTCTACTGGAGTCTAACTATGCTATTCCAGAAAATGATTTATGAGTTGCAAACCCTCCTGCAATTGCAGTGTGGGCCTTTTACCTGGAAGATTCCATATATCCCGGCAATGAACCAACCTCTTTAAGAGCATTTTCCCATGCTTTTGCTTCCTCGGACCCGATCCAGCCCTTGAGCTATAGGGCATTGCGGTACAGAGGGCTTACAAGCCTAACATCACGAGGTTCCACGCGGTAGAATATGGAGAAAATCATTTTTCCACGACCCGATTTCTCCTTATTCTCCACCACTCCCACAACACTTGCGACAATGGTGGAGAGCAAGGAGAAATCAGGTCGTGGGAAAACAATTTTCCCCATATTCTACGGCGTGGAACCTGTTAGGCCTGTAACCCTCTGTACCGCAATGTCCTAGAGCTCAAGTGGGAAAATACTAGGTTGGTTCATTGCCTGGATATATGGAATCTTCCTGGTAAAATGCCCAGACTCCATTGCAGGAGGGATTGCAACTCATAAATCATTTTCTGGAATAGCAAAGCTAGACTCCAATACAAATTAACTCCCACCATGGCCTGAGCTAGGTTTGAACCTGTTACGCCGCTCTCTCCCTTCGCTCATCTTTCTTCTTTCGGCTCTTCTTCAACGACACTCATCTTCTTGGCCATCGAAGGTCCAGATCTTCTTCTTCATCATTGAAGGTCTGGAGGCACGCTGTTCACTCTCCCTTTTTCGCTCGCCCTTCTTATTCGGCTCTTCTTCACTAATGCTCATATACGCTAATCTTCTTCGCTGCTAGTACATTTAGAATGAGAACATCGTGCATCATTAACACATAGAACCCAAACCTCCACATTCAGTAACCGGGCATGGCATAACCATCAAAACCCAACCGCAACCAACCTTCCAAAGAGCTACACAGACAGCCAAACACGCCTAACAATCACCGCCATACCAACAGAAGCCTCGCAAAATCGATGACAACGACCTGACGCGAAGCACCGAGCGGATGGAAATTCAACGTACCGTAGCTGGCCAAGGTCTAGTCGTCCTTCAAAATCCGGCCTTTGTAGATTAGCCGCTGCTGATCGGCGGGGACGTCGCAGTCCTGGGCCAGGGCCGCCTTGAAGGCCCCGATCGTGGACTCTGGGCTCGCCCGGACCTCGATTTTGGAGCTATTGGAGCACCGGACGTTGATCGCGACCGCCGCCCCGGCCACACCACCCTCCCCGGCGGTCGCCCGGGCGCCGTTGGGATCTCCTCCGTCCGAGCCCATCGGGCTGCTGCGATCGGGCCGGCGGAAACCCTAGGCCCGACGAGACGGCAATCGGAGCTCCGGATCGATGGATCTATGGGGGCGATACGGATTGGGCTTTTGTCGCTAGAAGAGAGAGAGAGTTTTGTCCAATGCGAAGGGAGAGAGCTTTTTGCAGGATGAGAAAAGGAATGGTGATATTTTCCTCCTTTCTCCCTTTTTCTTTCTTTTTGCTTCCTTTACTTCCTGCTTAATATCACGAAAACAGGCAGAAATACAGCCCAAGTGCCATAACTTGACGGCGGGACACTTAAATGCCATAACTTTAAAATGGTACTCTTGAGTGCCGCTTTTGAAGTTAAATGGGACACTTAAGTGCCACTCCGGCGAAAATCCAGCCAAATGGCTGACGTGGCCATTTTCCGGCGAGTTTAGTCCAAAACGGCGTCGTTTTGCATGTTGAGGTGGCGGAGAAAATGCAAAAACGACGCCGTTTCGTGTCTACGTGTAAATAATAATATAAAAATTAATTAAATTAGATTTAAAATTAATTTTATTTAAAATATTCAAAAAAATTTAAAAATTAAGAAATTTTAAAAAATTTTAAAAAATTAAGATAAATTATAAATTATAAAATAAAAAAAAGGGGGAGGTCGAAGGGGCGGCCGAGGGCCGAGCCCTCGCCGCCGCCGCCTCCCCGCCGTCGCCGGGAAGGGCCGGCGAGAGGGGGAGGGTCGGCCGGGGTCGCCGGCCCCCCGGCCGACCAACGACGAGGGCTGCGAGCCCTCGCCGGATCGTGGTGAGGGCCGCGACCCCTCGCCCAAATCTGGGCGAGGGTTGCGGCCCTCGCCGCCGATCGGCCGGCGACCCCGCCGACCGTCCCCACTCCGTTGCCGGCCCTTCCCGGCGGCGGTGGGGAGGCGGCGGCGAGGGCCCGTGAGCCCTCGCCGGATCTAGGCGAGGGTCACAGCTCGCGCCCAAATCTAGGGCGAGGGTTGCGGCCCTCGCCCGGATCCGGCGAGGGCTCGCGGGCCCTCACCGCCTCCCCGCCACCACCGGAAGGGGGCGGCGACGGAGTGGGGAGGGTCGGCCGGGGTCGCCGGCCCCGGCCGAGGCCGGCGGGGCGGCCGACCGGCAAGGGGGCCCGCAAGCCCTCGCCCGAGATCTGGCGCGAGGGTCACGACCCTCACCGCGATTCGGCGAGGGCTCGCGGCCCTCGCCCGTCGGTCGGTCGGGGACGGCGACCCCCGGCCGATCCTCTCCCCCTCCGTCCCCGGCCCTTCCGGCGACGGCGGGGAGCGGCGGCGGGGGGCTCGGCCTCGGCCGCCCCTTCGACCTCCCCCATTTTTTTCTTAATTTTTTAAAATTTTTAAATTTTTCTTAATTTTTTAAAATTTTCTTAATTTTCTTAATTTTTTAAAATTTTTAAATTTTTCTTAATTTTTTAAAATTTTTAAAATTTTCTTAATTTTTTAAAATTTTCTTAATTTTTTAAAATTTTCTTAATTTTTTAAAATTTTAAAATTTTTCTTATTTTTTAAAATTTTTAAATTTTTCTTATTTTTTTAAATTTTTGAATATTTTAAATAAAATTAATTTTAAATCTATTTTAATTAATTTTTATATTATTATTTACACGTAGACACGAAACAACGTTGTTTTTCATTTTCTCCGCCACGTCGGCGTGCAAAACGACGCCGTTTTGGACTAAACTCGCCAGAAAATGGCCACGTCAGCCATTTGGTCGGATTTTCGCCGGAGTGGCACCTAAGGGCGCGTTTGGTAACGATTACATTCCCTGGAGTAGATTCCGATCGGGCGATTCTTTTTTTTCTTACATTCCCGGAACGATTCTAAGCATTTTAAGCCGTTTGGTAGAATCGTCCAAAATTTCTAATTCGGAATAGAATTGCGTTTGGTACCGTCTTCATTAATTACGTTTCCAAATTAATTTCTTTTAATTTTTAAATATTTTTTTTACTTTTTCCTTTTTTCTTTTCATTTTTTCATTTTTTTCTTTTCTTTTTTCCTTTTCCTTTTCTTTTTCATTTTTTTCCTTTTCTTTTTCTTTTTTTTTTTTTTTTCTTTTCCTTTTCTCATCTTCTTCTTCTTCGTTTGGCCGGTCGCCCGGGCCGGCGACCGGCCAAACGAGGGCGGCGACCTCACCGGGGGCGGCGTCGGCCCTCGTCGGCCGAGCCTCGCCGCAACGGGCGAGGCTCGCCTAGCCTCGCCGAGCCGCACCGGTGGCCAGGCCGGCCTCGCCGGGGTTGGGCGAGGCCTGCCAGGCCACCGGCGGGCTGGGCGAGCCTCGCCGGTGGCCAGGCGGTGGGGCTGGGCGTCGCGAGGCTTGCCCAGCCCCTGCCCAGCCCCGGCGAGGCTTGGCCTCGCTAGATCCGGCGAGGCCGAGCCTCGCCGGTGGCCGATCGGGCCTCGCCCGGCCCGGCGAGGCTCGGCCTCGCCCGGATCCGGGAGGCCGAGCCTTGCCGTGGTGGGCAAGCAAGCCTCCGCGAGCTTGCCGGTGGGGGGGCTTGCCTCCGGCGAGCTCGCCGGACCTCACCCTGGTGTGGCGAGCTCGCCGGACCGGCGGCCGGCGGCAGCGGACGGCGGCGGCGGCGGACGGTGGCGGGCGGTCGTGGACAGCGGTCGCGAGATGGCCGAAGGGAAGAAGAAAATTTCTTAATTTTGATTCTCAAATTCGTTCCCGGAACAAGAATCAACTTTTTTTTGGTTCTTGATTCTATTCCCAATCTGTTCCCAGGAACAAAAATTTTACCAAACGTGATTCTAGGCCCAAACTGATTCCAGGAACAAAGAATCAGAATTTGGCCCTGTTTGGATGGTTACCAAACAGGGCCTAAGTGTCCCATTTTACTCCGATATTGGCACTCAAGTGTACTATTTTAAAGTTATGGCACTTAAGTGTCCCTCCGTGCCAAGTTATGGCACTCCAGGTGTCCCAACCTCCACGAAGACAGGTCTGAGTTTATTTGAGGAAGTAAAGCGACGTATAGAAGGTTGAGTCGCGTCGAGTTCGACTCTGAACTGTAGATCATCCGGTCTAATTTCGATCTAAAGCTTCCTTCACTTCGCTTCAACGGGAAGCATATTAAAAGCTATCTCACTCAAGAGGAGAGAGATGACCTTTGTTCTGTTTGAACTAAGAGCGGCGGCTCAGTAAAGAAGTCAAATGGGCTCCTGCAGAAGAAACGGTTATTGCGAAATACACTATGGCCATGGGAGTTGAGTTACCAAAATGGTGGGAACCGTGGAAATGCATGAAAATTCTGGTTAGAAAACCCAAGGAGCATAAATAGGAAAAACATAGAGGGAGAAGAGACGCTTGAGTTTTGCCAAAACTCTACCAACTTTCCTATGTAGCATTTTCCTGCTGAAGCAACGTATTTTAATTTCAATATTTTAGGGTCAAGTTTGTTGATCATGCACATTGTCATATAACAATTTAGTGCTCATTTCAATGTTCTCGTTTGAGCATCGGTGCATTTGTGACTATCAAATTATTTTAAGGTAATTTCATTTTTAGTGTTTGTACTTTAATTTCAATGTCCATCGCTCTAGTTAAGATTCTTTCCTTTAATTTCAATCTTTGCAACTTCAATTTTCAAGCACTTTAATTCCCTTATCATTTAGCTCAACGTAGCTTTTTCTACATCGTATTTTGATTTGAAGAGCCGGCACACCCTTTGCACATACTCACATGCAATCCATTTTCGAAGAATCTTTTTTTTTGGTGATAGTTTGATCGCTTCATTATGGAGTTGGAACCAATGAACGAACTTTCACTTGTTTTCCCAATTGCTATTTGCCAATTATACTTTAGATCGATTTAGATCCAACACCTTTTTAACATGAATATAGTATTTTATGTGATGAATATATCGCATGACAATGACACGTGGTAGAAGCTGTGACATCCCGATTTTTCTCAATTTTATTTTCAGTCAATTGAGTCGGGCAATTCATCTATGCATGTAGTTCGTCTCTCAGAGTTTGCCACTCACGAGGGAACTAGTTTACTGAGTGAAGTAATTAAGGAATTTTACCGCGTCAGGCTTGGGGACTGATCACCCTCGGGTCGGACGCAAGAAAATTTCCCCAAAAGCTACTCAGTGGATTAGACGCGCTGAAATCGCACCAGATTGAATTCAACCGTAAAAATTGGGATTGAATTTAAAAATTGGAAGCCCGGTCATGTCACACATCTTATTAGGATCATGGGATAATTTTGTGGATTTTAATTGGATTCAATTAAAAGAGGATTGAAAGAAAAATTTGAAGAAATTGAATGTACAAAGATTTGGACCCCGACGGAAAATGAAAGTGCACCCATTGAATGATGTTGTGGGAGAGGAGATAGTGAAAGATGACATCATGGGATGATGTCATAGTGGTTAGCCAAAATGAAGGAGATCTTGACAAGTGGAGGGCCAAGATTTGCCCTCACACCCATCAACATCATCTTCTTCATTTGAACTTGGAGGAGAGAGAGAGGAGGAGGGAGAGAGAATCGGTAGGGAGGAACCGCCCGTCGACCAGCAGCCGCATCGCCCTTCGCCCGCTCGGTCGCCGCTCCTCCGCCGTTCGTCGCCGTCGTGCAGCGCCGTCGTCACCTTCTCGCACGACCCGCGTCGCCCCGCGCCCGCGTGCCCGTGCTCCGTCGACGCCGCCTCAGCTGTCTTCCTTTGTCATCTCGAGCTGCTCATCGTCGCCAGCCACCGTCGAAGACCCGTCGGAGCCGCCGCCTGCACCGCCCGAGCTACCATCGCCCTTCCCCGCCAGTTTCGTGCTCGACCGGTCGCCGTTTTGGCCCTCCTCCGCCCGCGACCAGCAGCTGGTTTTGTGGGTATTCCAGCCCCGTTGAGGCCCGTTTTGGCCATCTTCCCGGCGTCGCCCTCGTCGTTTTGGTCCAAGCGGCAAGTTAATCAAGTGAGTTTACCTCACTAAACCTTGATTAGAGTGTTAATGATGCCCTAAGTATGTTTAGTTTGAATTAAGTAAGCTTAGGTGGGTAGATTAGTATATTTAATTATAAATGTGATTAAGAGATTGGTTTATGTTAAAGTGTGTTTAATTAAGGTTAAAAATGAGTTATTTAATGTTAAGCCTTGATGGGACATAATAGGGTTTTAGTTTTGAATTATTTAAATGCTTCGAAATTCTGGATAATATAATATTATATTATAATCCGAAAATTGCTGAAATCGAAAAAAAAAACGGAAAATATTATTTTTGGCCCCGATTGCTCAGAATTTCGTGCCAATCGCTGCTGTGCATTTAGAATCTGAAATTGATGTTTGGTTGTGGCAAATTGAGTGTGATTGCGATAAATATGGATTCTTTATAAAATCCTAAGTGTGGAAATTGATTGGAGATTGGTCGTGAATAACCACCTATTAGAGGTCATGCCTAATAGGGCCGTGATGGACCACCTATTAGAGGTCATGCCCAGTGAGGCTGTGATAGACCACCTATGAGAGGTCGTGCCTAATAAAGCCGTGATGGACCACCTATGAGAGGTCGTGCCTAATGAAGCCGTGAATTACCACCTATTAGAGGTCGTGCCTAATGAGGCCGTGAATTACCATCTAATTACAGGTCGTGCCGAGTGGGGTTATTAAACCTTCCTATAGGGTCGGGATTAGAAGCCGTAATTGATTTGCTATAATGACATGTAATCGGCCGAGTCGATTGATCGCTGAGACAATCCACGTGATTGAATTGTTCTAATGATGTGATTGTGCCTTCATTGTTGGGTTATTAGAATTGCACATGGTCGAATTATATAAACTGTGCTAACATGCAGATGAAGGCTAAGGCGAGGTAAGTCTTCTTGATGTCGTGGCTAAGCTACTCTGGGGCATATTTACTTTTTAATAGGGGTTTAGGAGGGGTGAACTTGCTGAGACAAAGTCTCATCCCGGTTTTGGGAAAATATTACAGGACCGTAGATGGCGGTACCCCCGGAGATGAGTGGCCTGCCGACGAAGATTGACTAGACGAAAGAGAATGCTCCTGACCCTGGGAGTCCTTGGGTCTATCAGTTGGTTAGGACCCTCATCTGGATCCAGGTGAACGTGCATGACAGAGTACCGTATATGTTTAGGGCTTGGTTTCGTTCCGGAGTCGATGGCGTTAGGGTTGGCCCTCTGGATAGCATGGATATTCCGCTGGCTGTGATGAACGCCATTTTGGGTGAAGGCGTGGCGGATCTTCCTGGTGGTGGAGTGATCAATGCCTCGCCCCCGGCCTCTTAGGTGACAGATCCTGAGGATGTGGGATCGTCGAATGGGGCTGACCAATAGTCCTAGGACTGTTGATTTTCTTTTTGCCGGATTGATCCATGTTATGTAGACTGACCCATTTTTGATGCACATAAACTCTGACCCATTTTTGGTGCATATAGTCTCCAGATCCTGTTGGTGTATGTAAGCCCTAGATTGATAATGATGTATGAAAGTATGTTTGTTTGATTTTGAATTGATTTTCCTGTTGTTCTATCCTGTACGTTTTTGTCAGGGGTTTCTTAGCACGTTCCGCATGTGCATAATAATTATAATAAAAATTGGGGTCGGCGACACTACCTGGGAATGTCGCATTTACATGACCATGGCGGGTTGTTTCACGTGTCTCGGGGTTCGGGGTGTGACAGAAGCTAATAAAAAATGAGATGCATACATAAATATTGCCAAGTGGGTGAACTCTTACCACATGGTACGTTATATCACATCGCACTATCATGCTGTGTATTTGTATATAAAAGTACTTTCTCACTAACATGACTGATGATATTATCAGAGTTGTCAAAATGGGTTACAAACCCATAATTTAGCATGAATCATGAAATCAAAGAGGGAGAGAGGAGACTAACGAAGAATGATCAAAGTAGGTAAAGCCTCAACTATATTTTGGGCTTTTGACTTTAAAACCTATGATCCTTAGAGTTATTTTGCTGGAAAGAAGGATAACTTCTGTGATGTCACTGGGGCTGTAATCTGATATAGGAATTACTCAAAGTTGAAGTGCCGGTTACAATGTTAGTAACTTCGTTTGATTGGGGAAAAAGTTGGAACCTTTCCTGTCCATGTATGACTTACTCGCACGATATTGCCCTGTGACCGAGCAACTGACATTTTTTCTTTCGTGTTTCAGTCTGTTCCTCTTTGGTATGACTACATAAACTTTGTGCAAGAAAGTGATCCTTCAGTGTGTGAATGCTCGGTTGCTGGTGTCTCGAAAGCTAGAAATTTGTTTGAGCGTGCTCTTACTGCAGCTGGGCTTCATGTAAATGAAGGCAATAAAATCTGGGAGGCATACAGGCAATTTGAGCAAGTTATATATCAAACTATTGATGCATCTGATGCTGCGGTGAGAATACCGTGCCCTTTCTTGGCCCATGGCTGCAATGGTTTTACTTCTGGTTCTTTCGTTCACAAACTAAATCTTTAGGTCTATTTGAGAGAAGAAGAGTGTTCATGCGTCTCTTTATGGGGAGGGGGCCCCTTCTCTCTTTTCAATTGTATAGGAGCAACAAACTTACCTAGATCATGATATAGGCATGCTATGAAATGGGTTGTGCTACTCAATGAGAAACCTAATTCACTTGAATTCTGAAGCACGTTTGCTGCTATGTGGCACCATAACTAACCTGGATGGATCATCACCGCATTTCCTCCCATTGTTTACGGAAGAACCAACCAGTTTCTTCAACATAGTAGAGGACATTAGAGGAAATTGCTCCTCAACTTCTATCTTACCCTCCTCGCCGCTCATGGTCGTGTCGGACTTCATCTTATCGGCGACGAGCTCGCTTTGCCTCCCATCATCAACCGTTTCCTCCTTTCCCACGAAACCCGAAATGATGGAGTAATCAGCCCGCATGTCTTCTAGAACGACCTTATGTTCAGCATGAATAATGGCGTCCAAACACCTTGGTCGGCGTCCAACGGAAGTAAATGAGTGAGGTAGTACCATCGAGTTTTTGCAATTCGGGAAACTCGATGGTACTAAGTTTCAGATGAATACATTATCATTTTCAAGAGAAACACAAGTTTCAATCAATGTGATGTATTAAATGGTTTTGACTTTTTTTTCGTTTGGGAGCAGTTTTTGGCAAAATGACATTTCTTGTTACTGAGGAAGTATCGAGTTGATTTCTTGCGATCTGTGCGGTCTTTCCTTCTTTACAGGAATCGCCATTTTTTCTTTCTTCAAAAATGCTTAGATTCATGCTTGGATCTTTCAACTCTATATTTCTTGAAATGCTTATTCTCTCTGGAATACTTTCCACAAGAGCCACCACAATCTTTTTTAGAATATTTGATCTTCACATTTTGAGACAAACAGGCACCATCAAGCTCTCGATTGTCTTTGATGTAAGTTTTCATTATCCGGTATCTAAGGCATAGATCATCGAGGCGAAGATGGATCTCTTGTTGTCTTTCTCCAAAGGGAACATCTACAATTCTTCTTTACTTATTGAGAAAAGATATCTCAACTTGCTGTGAAAGCTCTTTGGGAATGGAGGCTAAGAAAACCTACTCAAGTTTGCATCAGCTCCAAGACCGTAAGAAAGTTTGATCATTTCTCGATCATGTTTGTCGAGATGCATTTTTTTTAGAGAGCAGCCTTTTCTTTCAAAATACTCTCTTCTTTTGAGCTCATGGAGGTCAATAGATTTGCCAACGGAAAAGTGATAGATAAAAACAATAGCTTGGTCAAAGTTTGTTAAAGCAGAAAATGCACTTGGTCTTATTTTGGAATTGATTGCCATCAATATTTAAGGCTACCTATAAATCTCGTAACGAATTCAAAAAGGACATCATACTTGTTTTGATTTGTGAGTATTTGATTTGTGAGGGTTCGAGTGTTTAAGAATAAAATTCTTCAAATCTTTCTAGCCATTTGGAATAGGGAATGTCATAGAGGGTGAAAAACTGTTTAGAGAAGTAGGGATCTGGGATGAGCTATTTGGTTGGAGAACCCTTATTTAGAATGATTTGTTTCCATTTCCCGATCTGGTGGGTTAGTCATAAATATTGAAGAAGTAGCCTATATAATAGAAAATGATTCAATATGGGGAATTGAAAAAGAAGAGGAAGATGAGAGAGATATCGACTCTGATTCTGAGCTTGAGTCTGAATTGGTTGGAAGAATCGAATCTAAAGGAAGCTGATCTTTTAATACAGTAGGATCAAACTGTCTTTCCTCTAGATTGCTCAGATCTCTTAAAAATAATTCCAATGGATTGGACAACATCATTTGGTCCAAATCCTTCTTAACAGGCTTGGAAGATTCTTTAGGAATCTTTTCTTTTCCTTTTTCCTTAGTTTATCCATTTCGACTACATCAATGCTATTTCCTTTGGTGGAAGTTTCTGAAATAGCAACAAAGATTGGAGTACTTAGGGGTGAAAGAGAATATTCATTTCTTGACAAGGTAGGGAATGGCAAAGAAGTTTTGAATTTCTCCACTTGAAGGAGTTGGATTTGCTTCTTGAGTCTATTTCAACATTTGGGTTTTCAATGTGATGATATCCCAAGTGTTGTCTAGATTCCAGGGTGTGAAGCCTCTTCTGGAAATTTGAAAGCATTTTCTCGGTGGTCTCATCATATCTCTTGAGATCTCACTATACTTCAACAATTTTGGAGTCAATCGTTTTGAAAGCATTGTTATGTGCCAAAAAAGTTTTTGATTACCAATTCAAAATAGCCTCGACAACAAGAGTTCTCTTTTGCCTCCTATGTTCTTCCACATCAGTTGGGGCATGCATTTTTGGAACATGGTGATATATTCCTTGGAGATCAATAAATTCTTCCACAACACAAAAAAGAAAAAGAAGAAAAAGCTTAGAGCATTCTCACATAAAAGGAGGAAAATCTATATCATGGAACATGAAAATTGAAGGGTTAGTCTTCTTCTGAGTTTCTTGGCTGGATGGTACTTCATTCAGAAGTTCAAGTGGGTATGAAATCTTCTTTGCCCACTCAAGAATTGACTTATAAAATGGGGAAATAACTAGTTTTTTATGAGGAGGTGAGGAAGGAGGTGAGGGTGGTGAAGCTGAAGATGATGGCAATGGTGATGCCTTTACGAGTAGTGGAGATGGGGCATAAAAAACCATAAATTGGAACTTATCGCTTTCATCAAGGGTATCAACAGAGGGGTCTTCATTCAAATACCTCTGGTATTAGCCATCTTTAGCCTTTCAGGCTTTTCGCTTGAGCTTTATTGCAAGATCTACTTCATCAGGAGAATTTATACACAAAGAACATTAGCAAAAAAGATCCCAAGAACAATTACCATAAGGATCTTTGTAATAATAGACATGATTTCCATCACTCTTGAAATATTTAACAAGTTTCTTTGAATCTGGCTCAAGGATCAGATCTGGAATGCAGGGTTGGATCATGAACAAGGTTTGGAAGATAGAATGACCTTTTTCTTTTTCTTTGTCGAACTTGATGGCAACAAAGCCATCATTTTTTTCTCACAAATTCAAAGTATGAGGACTGGAGCTGAAGGATCAGATCTGGAATGCAGGGTTGGATCATGAACAGGGTTTGGAAGATAGAAGGACTTTCTTCTTTTTCTTTGTCGAACTTGATGGCAACAGTGCCATCATTTTTTCTCACAAATTCAAAGTATGAGGACTGGAGGAGTTATTATTTTGATACAGTTTTTCATAATTGGTGATCCAAGTCTCTGGAAGGAGTTTGGCCAACTTTTCTTTGGGAATTTGCTTGGGAATATGGATACAGGAGGCCTGATCATCTTGCATGGAGATGAATAGGGTGTCTTCATTTCCATCCTCGAAATTGAGATCCAAGGCATGATTCTACACTCGATAGACCATTTGGTAGTTGAGTATTAATGCGACAGAATCAACAATCTAAGGTGCTCCAGTAAGCTGGATATAGACCTTCAAAAAGGAAAGCAATTGAAGGTCCGAAAGAGCAACATTAAAGTTTGTATACAAGGTTATAAAGACTATCCTAGCATTCATAATAGTTTGGACAATGTGAATACAAGCGTGTCGGTATTCTAAGAACCAAGTGTCCAATAAGACCATTCTGACCACAACTAGTAAACATTTTTGGCCATGAAAAGTAAGTGCGAGATGCATAGCTCCATAATGAATATGAGAATAACCCTGTTGGGTCCACTATTTAGGACTGGGGGAATCTGAACAATAACAAAGTACTCATTCTCAATGGCTGGAATTGGATGCTAGTCAAACTTGGAGGACTGCATATACTCTTTCACTTCTTTGGGAGTTTGGCGAATAAGACATCGAATTGAGCGGATGGGAGAAAAAGATGAAGATGGTTTGGCAAAAGCTGAATATGGGTTCATAAAAGGAAGCCGGGTTTCAAAAATCTTTGTATTATCACTAAAAGAGATTTTATAAAGATAGTCAATCTTAGAGGAATTTGATACATGAAATTATGATAGGGAAGAGGAAAATGGGGATGGAGTAAGGGTAACAGAAGCATTGAGAGTTTTAGGATCAGTCATGGTAGGGGAAGAATCTTCTTAGCACTGAATTCACTATCTAAGCGCATAGAACAGACTAAGTTACAAATGAGACCATGGCTCTGATACCTATGAGGGGATCTATACTTAGAAACAGGAATTATCTTGTCAATTGCAGCAATTGAAAAGGGTTGTTACAACTCGACCCAAGTCCAATGTGTAAGGAGAAAATTGTTGGAATAGAGACTAATGATCGATTTATAAGTGTAAGAGAAATACTCACCATTTGAGCTTAATTTTCGAGGCGAGAGAGGTCGAAAACCACTCAATACTAGTATCAGAAATGCAGTAGAATGCAAAGTCTCGTCAACTCTTTGACTTTGGAGAAACAAAACATGCGGTGAACCAATCGATCAGGCAAACGGCTTATCTGGTCACAATCTTGGTCTGCCACTAGATTTCATTCAAGGGTTTGGCAATACAAGGCTCTAGGATGAGGAGATAAAAAAGTTCCAAAAAAATGAAATCCAAAAGGAGGATGGGAAAGAGAGGGATTGATTGTGTACTGCGTTATCACATGAGAGCACAGAGTAGGTTTTGAGAAAGCCACAATTAAATTCTCTTATCTTTCTGTTGTCTGGTGCTTTAATCACATGAGAACACTGTAGGTCTTGAGAAAGCAACAGTCAATCCCCTCCTTGTGCCTCTTTTTCAGCATATTAAATTGAACATTGGAAAGCAACCTAGCTTCACAAAGCTGAAAGCTTCTTGAGATTGTCCTAGTATTCATTAGACAATCACGGGATTGACAGTGTATTTGATAGCAGTAATATGCAAGAAGATTTGCAATTGCAAACTTGAAAGAACCCACACATTAACCAATCCAGGTGAAGCATTTCGCAAATAATTTTGGGATCGCGATAGAACCCACGAAGATCTAACTGCATGGTGACTAGAGCAAGAATCAAACAAATTTCATGAGTTGTTTAGTTCTCGAACAAGAACGAGCTTACACTAGCCTGTCCGTGGAATTCACGTTATTAAACTCGAAATTTCTATACAACTTCTAGTGTGAAGTTAAACACACCACAGCAAATTTAGGAGTACTTTCAACATAAAGAAATCATTACTGCTAGAGAGTAAGACAGCTGCTTATGTAGGAAGTAGGACAATGCCAATAACATCAACCATCAAGTCGATTTACATTCAGGAGACAACAATTAGCTGCCGAAAAGCCCGCATGCCGTCGCGCTCAACACAATTGCCACTACTTCACGATCTTCTTTCATTTTGGATTTAAGTTAAAAAAAAAAAATGGAAGAACAATTGTAAATTAATGACCAAAAGAGGATGGTTTTGTTCTTATCTTACTTGACTTTTTTACAGGCCATCTACGTTCATTCGCAACCGCTAGTTGATGAAATATTTGTCAGACTGCTTAGTTGCCAAGTCACGCACTCTCCCGGAAAACACCAAACACGGACATCATAGGCGGGCTCCATCTTTCTCCTATAAAAAGCCCCCAATTCTCAACCTTCTCAAGCACCAAAGTGGGAGTAACCTCTAATCAAGCATACCAAGTGAGTTGAGAGAACACCAAAAATGGATTCCAAATCCTCCATCTCACTATCATTTCTCCTTTCAATCATTTTGGCCCTTGTGGTCAGCATCAATGGCGGAGGAATTTCTATCTATTGGGGTCAGAATGGCAACGAAGGCACTTTAGCCGACACTTGTGCCTCGGGAAACTACAAGTTTGTGAACCTAGCTTTCTTATGTGTCTTTGGCAATGGCCAAGCTCCTGTGCTCAACCTTGCCGGCCACTGTGATCCTTCCGATGGAGGATGCACCAGCTTGAGCTCGGAGATCAAGTCTTGCCAAGCTAGGGGAGTCAAGGTGATACTCTCAATCGGGGGAGGGGCGGGAAGTTACTATCTCGCTTCTGCCGAGGATGCTAAACAGGTCGCAACTTATCTGTGGAACAACTTTTTGGGAGGCCACTCCTCGTCTAGGCCACTTGGAGATGCGGTGCTCGACGGCATCGATTTCGACATTGAAGGAGGCACGAGTCAACACTACGATGATTTGGCTAGGTACTTGTCTTCATATAGCAAGAAGGGGAAGAAGGTGTACTTGACTGCAGCCCCTCAGTGTCCTTATCCGGATGCTTGGGTTGGAGGTGCCCTTCAAACAGGCTTATTCGACTACGTATGGGTCCAATTTTACAACAATCCGCCGTGCGAATATAGTTCTGGGGATATGGGTAGTTTGGAAGATGCATGGAAGCAGTGGACTTCGATCCGGGCCGGCAAAATCTTCTTGGGATTGCCCGCAGCTCCGGATGCAGCTAACAATGGATTTATTCCCACATCAGATCTTACTTCCAAAGTACTGCCCGCCATCAAAAGATCTGCTAAGTACGGAGGGGTGATGCTGTGGTCCAAATATTATGATGATCAGACTGGATATAGCTCTTCCATCAAGCACTCCGTCTGAAAAGTTAATTTCACCTTGTGTCATACTCTATAATAAGCTACCATCCTTAGTTGCAAATAAGTCTTGTAATACCCATGCCATACCTCCTTATGTAATCTCATGTGTATTGATCTTTCCTCTCAGTCCATATATATATTAATCACGTAATCACCGTATATCGAGATCTACCCTTATTTTCCAATCGACTCGATAACTATTATGATTTGCATGTAAAATAAGTTGCGTTCATTTCATTTCGTGTCACGATGACTATCGAGATTAATCGCCAATCCATCGAGTTATAAACAGAAGATGCAAGTCGTGGTATCAACATGGTCTATCAATTTTAGGGAGCAAGGATCCCTGAAGTTTTTCCTTTTTAAATAACTTAAAATTTGGAATTGGGCGGCTCACGTTGCTTTGCCTTCAGCCATCAACGAACTTTGATTGGTCGGCCCGGGAGAAAGGTGAGGGCTCTTGGCCGCAGGCAATAAATCCCGACGACCAATCACATAATTTTTAATTACCCGATAATTCTAATTATCCACAAGGAAAACTCTTTATTATCCGAAACGGATATCCCCCCCACTCCCCATTTTCCTCCTCCTCCGTCTGGCCAAGAAAATATCTCATCTCCAGTCGCAATTTTCTCGGGAAAATGTCGCTTTGTCGTTTCACCCGCCCTTAATCCTCCGCACTTTTTTTGATCGCACCGCCGAGCAAGGTCGCCATGGCCGTTCAAATCCTCTCGCCGGAAGTCCCCACGCTCCGCGCCGTTCGGCGCGTGGAATTTGCCGCCAACGAATTCCCTTCCCTGAGCCCTAATTCGAGAAATCTCAAGGTCGTCCCGCGGCTCGGGAGGAACGAGGGTTTGGGGTCTAGGGTGAGAATCCGAGCGCGGACGAAGGACGCCGAGTTGAGGATTTCTTTGGAGTGCAATCAGAATGTGAGACTGTACGGACAATTCCCTACTCCGGTGAAGAAGAGCGAGGAGGAGGAGGAGGAGGAGCAGGATTATTACTTGAATATGGGCTATGCGATTCGCACTTTGCGCGAGGGCTTTCCGGAGCTGTTTTACCGGGAGCTCAATTTCGATATCTACAGGTTTGAATCTGTTGATGATGTCCCGTTTGCTTAATTAGCTTCTGGATGAATCAATTACGCGATTGTGTCAGTTCTGTGGTCGAAAAGCTTTGTTTTTTTGAGAATGTTTAGCTCGTCTTAATTAGTTTCAGTTGATGAGTGACACCGTTGCTAATGCAAATTAAGCATATGGATTGCTTGGGTAAAACTGGTGGATTTTAAGCAAAATGATTATGTGACTAGTGGTCATTTTAGGCCCAAAGTAAAATACCCGACTTTTTTATGCTAGACAGAGTTGCAATTGGTGCAAGTACAAGAGCTTGATCGATTATGTTAGTTCAGGTCCCATTGTTCAGTAAGTGAACAGGCGGTTTCGTGTTCTGCTTATAAATGCATGTGTGGGCGATTGTGGTGTACTAAAAGGAGATGTGCCTACTTTAAATTCATAGCCATGCTTGTTGCTTGGTAGTGTCATTATAAACTGATGTGACAATTCATTTTAGAGCCATCAGATGGTTTCTTCAGGAGTTCATTAGGTATGTAAGTGCCTGATTTTAGCTAGAGCCCATGTGTGATTTTTACTATCAGCATAAGTTTCAATGTATAAATACACTCAGGAATCATCAATAGGAAACAGGAATTGAGCTGAACCTGAATGATTACCCAATCTCTTGACATGGAACCAACTGTGAAGTCTAGATATTTGATCCCCTTGAGCTGATTTACCTTGCTCATTGCTCTTGTATTCTGGACTTGGGTCGTCACTAGTGCTTATGCCCAGGATGGATGCAGGTATAATTTGGTATAATCTGGTATCTCTTAATACATGACAGTCACATTAGGTGTTTTCTTAAGCTTGTAAGAATTTGAAATTTATGTGCTCTCATATGCACAAGTACTAGATTGGGAGGGAGCTCCTATATATGTGCATATGCTCTCTTGATGTTCATAAGGAAGTATCACACAGCTGTGGTGTTTTGTTGATGTGCCTTTTGCTTGTGTATGCCACTACTGGGTGAACTCTGGATGCTTATCTGTGGTGCTAATCATTTTCTATTTGGAAACCTATGCTTATTCATATCTAGTTTTCCAGGCTGTATGCACTTTACTTGGTGTTATATCCTAATACTGATTATCTATCTAATGACTGTTCTCGATGATGATGCACATTTTGGAAGTTCCCAAATCTTGTGGTTTTCCCTATAGGAAAATACTAATAGCCATTCTAAGTGGTGTCTCAGAAATCAATGTAAGATGCTCTTCTTTGCTTTCTGTAGGGATGACATAGTCTTCAAAGATCCGCTCAACACTTTCATGGGAATTGAGAACTACAAATCTATCTTCTGGGGATTACGATTCCACGGAAGAATATTTTTCAGAGCTTTGTGGGTTGACATCATTAGTGTGTGGCAGCCGGTCGAAAACGTGTTGATGGTTCGGTGGACTGTTCATGGAATTCCTCGAGTCCCGTGGGAGAGTCGCGGTCGATTTGACGGCACTTCTCAATACAAATTTGATAAGAAGGGGAAGATTTTTGAGCACCGTGTCGATAACATCGCTACCAATACACCCCATAAGTTCAAAGTGCTAACTGTGGGTGAGCTGATCCAGTCTCTGGGCTGCCCCTCGACACCAAAGCCAACATATTTTGAGAGTTCATCCTCTTCATCTTCGAGAAGGAACTAGCGTTGAGAAGTTGCCTATCAATTTTGCTATACAGTGCGTCCTTGAGTTGATCCCCACAGGTTGAACTGTTGGCTGCTTTTTGCCCGGCTCAAGCAACTTGGAATAGTAATGGCAGGCTGTTAGATTGAGTCATCCTAGAAGACAGTGGTACTATAACTGTATATTTGTATAGTATTGAACAAGTGTGAGCTGCCGTCCTTCCCTAGATGGCGTGTCCTGTATGGCATTTTGTGCCACTGAGTTTGAATTCAGCATGTTATATATCCTATAAGTCAACTATTTTCCGGTGCCAGGGTGCGTAGAGGTTTAACTCTGTAACGAGTTTGAATGCTTTTTGAAAGGAGATTGAGCTATAAAGATGAAGATAAATATAGGATCATTACTCTTACTTATTTTATCACTTAGATCATCACAGCTCAGGTGAATTACAATGACAAAGCACGTGGATGTTTTTCCTTTTTGGACCACATGACAACATCAGATCACTGTCACTGCTGGAACGAGAATTTACAACGCCAAGCTCTCTATTAAGGAGGAAAGCTTTTCAGTTCCTTCATCAACATTTTGCACAAAGGAGGACTGTTAACCCAATCTAAAGAAACTCTTCCTTTCCTAGAAAGAGTGGCTACCCAATTAGCAACAGCATTACCACTTATTCTAACTATACTCACTCTAAGCTTTTCCATATCTCTGTTGAACATCTTCATATCCTGAATAACAGGTGCAATCTTCTGTCGCACTCCAGCTTGCTCTTACACCTGTGCATCAGGGACCCTCTAGGAATCAATTTCCTGCTCACATTTCTGATAACTCGTAGTTCGTGCTAATCGTAACCCTCTTCCTTTGCAGTTAGGACCTCTGCCAAAACAGCACAATCAGCTATAACAACTCTTTGTGACGTTCCATCAATTAAGTATAACAATCTCATTCTACCAATCCCGCACCCCCCCCCCCCCACCGAGCAGCTTTTCAATCTTCTCCAAAAAATGCACCATCGCAATTTATTTCAATGCCATACCTAATTTGTGACCAAGATTGATAAAAAAAAAAAAAAAAAACTATCTCATTAAAAATTAAATTAAATATAACTGAATCATAGTCATCGAAACCTTTTTAACACACATTACCAAATTTTAAGATGTCTTATCTATAATCACAACCCTCCGATAATGTGAGGCGTGGTGAATGATAAATTGAAGTAAATTTGGTAAATTGATTTGTGATCCACAGGTTAATAGATTCAAATTTAGTAGAATGGAAATTCACAGCACAAATTGGAAAAGAGAGGGGAGGAGGGGGGAAGAAGCAGGTACGCAGCTCGCGGTCGCACGTGCCGACCGCAAAATGAAGAAGAAAACGAGAAAAAGAGGCCATCATATCATATCACAGTTCAGATCCGACTGTTTTCCCATCGAAGCTGGCATCTAACCGCGCAGTCGCGCCATTTACCCTCGAAAGATCGATTCACCTCTCGATCTCAATCGCCATCCCCATCGACCTTCGACCTTCGACCTAATCCTCGAAGCTCTCGCGATCCATCGGAGAGCCTCCGATGCTCGGCCGCTTCCACAGTCCCCCGCAGCTCGCGAGATTCGAGGTCGGTCTCGCCCCGCCTCCGTCGCACGGGGCGTAGCGGCGGTGGCGTAGTCGCACCGAGTCACTCTCCATTCCCCAACTCTCCTTCAATTCCCTCCGCAATCGCGAGCAATGTCGTCGTTTCTGCACCAGAGGTCCCTCCCATCCACGCTCTCCTACTTCCGCGAGCCCTCGTCTCCTCGCTCCTCGGCGCTCGCCCAGAAGCACTCCTCGATCTTCGGCCGCGCCGGCCTCCTGGTCCTGCTGGCCGTCCTCGTGGTCCTCGGCGTCTTCATGCCGTGGTCGGAGATGCACGAGGGCGCCTTCTGGAGCGCGAGGCCCGCGCTCACCAAGTGGCGGGACTACACCCTGGCGCAGGCGGTGTCGGTCGTGGCCAAGAACGGGACGGTCATCGTGTGCGCCGTGAGCCAGCCCTACTTGCCCTTCCTCAACAACTGGTTGATCAGCATCGCCAGGCAAAAGCACCACGAGAAGGTGCTCGTGATCGCCGAGGACTACGCCACGCTTTATAAGGTTAATGAGAGGTGGCCCGGGCACGCGGTGTTGGTCCCTCCGGCTCCTGATGCGCAGACCGCGCATAAGTTCGGTTCTCAGGTATGCTTGGGTTTACTGGGAATTGCGTTGAGCCAATGCTCATGTGGTCTTTAGCAAATGAGATTGAGGGTGCCTTTGTTGCGATTATGTTATGGCCTTTATAGACTTCACCCGAGGAATGTGTAGTTTGTTTGTTGTCAGAGATGAGTAAGTAAAAAATGCTAGCTGCTACAGTTATCGTCAGAAACCCATGCTAGGTTGCAAATTAATCGAGCTGCGGTTGGCTTTTACCTGCTGAGGTGCTTGATATAATCTTAGCCACGAGGAGTCTTAGTAGAGGCGTAATATTGTGAATCTGAGCATTCCTCTCCCTTGGGGAGCGTCATTGTATTCTGATGTGCTTGTTTGTAGCTGTCGATCAGTGGGTTCATGTTTGTTGTAATTTTGTTTTTTGTGATGGTGGTTTGTTTTCCGAGTTCAAATGGACAGCCTTTCTAAGCTTGCTTCCCTTTTCTTTCTTTTGTCTCAAGGGGTTCTTCAATTTTACATCACGAAGACCTCGCCATCTGCTGGACATTTTGGAGCTTGGGTATAATGTTATGTACAATGATGTCGATATGGTTTGGTTGGCTGATCCATTTCCTTATTTGGAAGGAAAACACGATGTGTACTTCACTGATGACATGGCTGCTGTAAGTATTCCAATCCTTGGAACTAATGTTTCTCTCATACATAGTATACTTAGTGGAGTTAAGTTTTGCATGTTGGCTCTATTTCACTCCATCTATGACAAGTGAAAGGGGAAAAGAACATGAAGTGAAGGAACAATCTCTTGTAGTTACAATTTTTATTATGCTATATTTTCTCTTTTCACGTTTATTGAGACAATATTCAATGGTTTGTAACGGTGCTTGTTCAGCTGGAATGTTGCTTTGATCTTCCTTTCTATTTTCAGTAATATTTCTGTCTTCATTCTGAATGTTGGCGTAAATCTTGTGGTTAGTTAACTTGATTGTCGGCATTCATGAGAATCATGCCATGCCGTCAAATAGTCTGGAGCATCCAAATCATGTTTTATGCCTTACATCTTCTTCAGAACCATAGATAAGGCAAACCTTCAACAGTCCACCCAATTAAAAAAATCAGCAGTGGAGAGAAACAAAAACGGAGAGCACAATAAGCACCAAGTGATGTTCTAAGACTAATTGCAGTTTCCAGCATTTATGGAGTCAAAGTCCTCTTGCAATGGATTTTATGGTCCTGGTCCATACGCATCCAAATATAAAATGTGTTGTCATAGTTATGAGTCTGGATAGCATCTGACAATGCTCTTTCAGCAACTCCAGGCAGGGATGCCTGTTTAAATCCCATTATAAAATGCATATGACCAAGAAACTGCTTTGTCTTAACTCATGCCCTTTTTTCAACACAGAGTAAACAAAAACATTCTGAAACATGGAAACATGAATGCATCTGGAGTTTAATATGTTCCCCTATTTCTGTCTTTATTTAGACAGCTGGAATGAGGTCTCTTCAACCGATGGGCATGGAAATCATGTTTTACAGTCTGCCATCTTATCAATAGTATGCTGTGTGTACCTGGTTTTTACAGTCTGAAAGTATGAATGGAGTCCATTGTTCTCATTATTAATATTCGTACTCTTTCTTCTTTGAACAGCCGAAACCCCTGAACCATTCTCATGATTTACCGCCTCCTGGAAAAAAGGGTCGGACTTACATCTGTAGCTGTATGATCTTTCTGCGTCCCACTGTTGGTGCAAAACTTGTGATGAAGAAGTGGATCGAGGAACTTCAAGCTCAACCATGGACAAAAGCAAAAAAAGCCAATGATCAGCCTGCTTTTAATTGGGCACTCATGAAAACCTCTGGACAGGTTTGTTGAGTCTAACTTGGACAGCACATGTCAATTGTTCTAATTCCAACTACTTAGTTGGCTTTTGGGAGAATGCATCACTATTCCACAGTAAAGTGGTGCCATGAATGATTGGACGATAGAGCAAAATCACCACAAACACTGACATCTGCTTGTGTTTGTCGTCATTTATACTCATCCCATTCAAAATATCGATTTTATACGTGGAGTAGGGATCATTTCTTGATTCAGATGGCGACCTATTTATGGAACTTGAGAAACTCCTTAATGCACTTTCAATAATTCTTGGTCATCTGGTCAACCAGTTTTAGTAGAGAACTTGGTCCTGCGTTTTGCACCTAGTCCTGTCAATTGATTATCATTCAGAATGATTTGTCAAGGCATTTGCTACATAGAGATCCAGTGAAGTTAATAGATGCTGCACCAACACAATTTGCATATTACTCCTGTTATCCTCATGACCGCTTATATTTCTTCCATCTGCAGGTTGATCTCTACCTGCTGCCCCAGAAAGCCTTCCCCACGGGAGGCCTTTATTTCAAGAATCAGACATGGGTACAGGAAACCAAGGGCATGCATGTTATAATCCACAACAACTACATTACAGGTTTCGAGAAGAAGATAAAGCGGTTCAAGGATTTTCGTCTCTGGTTGGTGGACGATTACGCCAATGAGTCCCCGCTTGGCAGGTTGTGAGAAATTCGTCGCCACCTTTTTCCTTGAAGCGACACACTCTGCGACGAATTAACCCTTGCTAATGCTGACTTCTGGGGCTGTTCGTTGCTGCTGCCACGACGTGCCGAGGTAGATGAAGTCAGTGGACTATACATCAAATTCTGCGGCTCATAACACTCCCAGTTTCGATTTTGCGGTTGCTGCTGGCTCTTGTTAAAGGGGAGAGCCTCTGTTTCATTTAGTTACTTTTTCACCTAGATTAAGATCTTGCCTATCGCAAGGCAAAGTTTTTATTGATTCTTTGTATCACGAATCGTATAAAAGAAGAAGAATCAAAGGCAGATCGATTCGCGCATGTAAAGCTTCTTTGAGTTACGTTGCACTTAGCATCTATGGGGGTCCTTTGAGAGCACTCCATGCTCCGGATAAATGAGCCGATTTTCGTGACTTATCATGGTGCTCGCCGTTATTTAGGAAAAAAGATTACGAAACACCTTTTTTATCCGGCGTTGATTCTGCAACAAGCCAAGACTTTTTTTCTTTTTCCGTTAGAAAATCCGCGTGATCGGATCCTAAAATCGACAAAACATCCCTCTCCCCAAAGAAAAAAAGAATGAAAATACAATATTGCCCCCCTTCCCTGTAGTGTCGGTTGACATTGAGTGACCGGCAATGGCGATAGGCCCGGGAGGGGGAAAGAAAAAAAGGTCGGAAAATCGAAATTGTTGCCGAATTTGAAAACGGACAAAAGAGTCAAAAGACCCCTTCTGGGTAAATGAAAACGAAAAAGTCGGGCCCAGGGTCATTTCATTTGATTAATTAATTCGACTTATTCTTTTTTATTAAATTATTTGTTGATTCTTCCTTGCCTCGAGAAAATAATTGAAGCTGACATATCACGGAAGCGAACGAGCGACATAACAAAATGGGATAACTGAACCACTATAGTATAAAATAAGAAATAGAAAAAAAAAAAAAGCACTATAAAAATAAAATAAGGAATAGAAAAGAGAGAGAGAGAGAGAGAGAGAAGCACTGTAGTATTAGCGTGACGATCCATCCACATGTCTGTCTACATATCCAGTTGTCCGTCTTGTCAGTCATTAATTCTTAGATCAATTTTTTTTTTTGGAAATTATTGTTTAAACAAACTTCATCAAGGCTGCATGGTGAGTGCTCCTTCCATAAGGAGTTGGCTCTCCAATTCTGTCTAATTAATAGAACTCGCAGCTAAGTCAGGGACTTCTAATTATAAATATTCCCCCGTCTAGAAGGCACTCCTAATTACAAAAAAAAAAAAAAAAAAAAAAAAAAAGTTTAATTATGCTTTGAAAAAGAGGACATTAATTGAATTCACTTACTAAATCATGATATTAGGTTTTTCATTGAAACGATATAAAAAATCCTTGAAATTGAATTTATAAAAATATAATTACATTATGCAGTACGCAATATACTTTTAACTTCACCACGTCGAATAATAACCATTTTGAGCAATACGGTCTAGCGGGAAAAATGAAACAAATTCAAATATTTAATTATGCAATCTAACGCTTATCCAGTTTACAAGAAGATATACAAAAATAAAAAAAAAAAGATGTAAAATTAAATAGGATTATTAATAATGCATCTACCTAATAAATAGGGAGCTAGTTTACAAGAAGATATGCAAAAAAAAAAAAAAAAAAAAAAAAAGATGTAAAATTTAAATAGGATTATTAATAATGCATCTACCTAATAAATAGGGCGCTTTAAATTAGTGCAGCCTCCCTATAAACAAGGGATACCGAATTCACGGGGGGGAAAAAGGAAAAACGAATTTCGTAAAAGTTTCAGCAACAAGAAGCAACATCAATTCCAAGTCCATCCCGTTTCTTCACCTCCTCTCGAAGAATTCGGCCAACTATAAAAACCAGCGTCAACTGCGTTCTAACAAAATCTCTCTCTCTCTTCATTACTGAGTTCACAAGCTTCTTCACTGAGTCGCTCTCGCCAGCTCGCTCCGCGTCGCATCATCATCCACTCGTGCAAATCGCCATTGCCGCCGCCGCCGCCGCCGCCGCAGCTGCCGCCGCCGCTGCTTTTGCTTGCTCCTTTCTCGCGCGCTTCGAATCGATTCCGGCAGGGGGCCGGCGCCGATGATGATTTGATTCCGGCTGCCGGATGGGTTCGCTGGAGGGCAGCCTCCCGGTGAAGCGCGAGCCGCCTCTCCGCACGCAGTCGTCGGCCAGGGCGGCCCGAGCCAGATCGAGGCTCTCGCGGTTCCTGCTCGTCACCAAGCTAGATTTCCAGAAATGGATGTGCGCGGTGGCCGCCTTCCTCTGCATCGTGGTCATGTTCCAGCTGTTCCTGCCGATGGACAAATCGCTGGCCCCTTCCAAGCGGAAGGAGACGTTTCATGGCGATTTGGTGCACCTGAAGGAGATAGGGAGCCTAGATTTTGGGAAGGACATCAGATTCGGGGCTTCGAAGGTCTTCGAGCGATTTCGCAAGGAAGCTGGTAGTGTGCTGAGCCAGTCGTACGCTCAGAACTTGACTCTCCGTCGTTATGGACACCTTAAACCCCAGCTTGCATTGGTCAGAATAACTACTCAATGTAGTGTTGGAATTTTTAGCTTCTACATGGCTCTTTTTTTTCTGTTATCTATGTCGAAATCTGACGTACTGGAAAATTGCAATATTTCCTGCCGTTGAGTCGTGGTTGAGTATCCTGGAAATTGTGTACTGCCGAGTTGTGATTTCCTCTCCGGCCATGCTATTCCCACGTTCTAATGCGGTGTTTTCATTCCGTGCGGAAGGTTTTCGGTGATCTTGTGGCTGATCCAGAGAAGCTACTGATGGCGACTGTTGCAGCTGCCCTCCGAGAGATTGGTTATGAATTTCAGGTCCTGACTGACTGATATTCATATTCTATCGACTTGTAGATGCCATAATGTTTATATTTGGTAACTAGTTAGAGAAGTATTTAATTGCCATAATTTTTCCTATACTCGTATGGTGTCTGTGAAGATTGCAGTTAATTCTTGGTGTTTCTAGGGTTAAGTTCTGTACTTCTCTCATTTCCCAGGATGTCGGAAATTTGTGAGGTGTGATGTGGGACATTAAATATTACCGAGAAGGTGAAATTTATTAGGCTCGCGGATTGAAGTGTCTGCACTGATCATTTTTCATGCAGCTGAGCAACTAACTGCCGAAGAAGATGCATAACTATCTATCTTTTTTTATTCCCAAACTTGCTTCCACTGAAAAAGAGGTTGTCGTGGGGATCAGGGGTTTTTGTAAAGTGTCTAGAGACAGTGTTCTATTCAGTCTTCAGCAGTACACTTTGCAACTGAGTTATGTCCTATAATAACCAATAAGTCGAACTTCAAACAGGTATTTTCACTTGAGGATGGTCCAGCGCATGATGTCTGGAAAAGCTTAGGAGCTTCCATTACAATTATTCAGAACCGGGACAAGGCAGACTTCTTTGTTGATTGGTTAAAGTATGACTTTTCATGCTATTCTTTTTTGTCCTTTTCATTCAGTATCTTGCGTTTCGGGTCATCCCTTCCTATTTGTCTTCCTTACCAGTATGTAAGTAGGACTTCTGCGTTCTGTATGTGCAGGTGATGTGGGACTTTGTTTCTGTTGATTAACGCACTTGTCATTTGTTGATATAGTTATCCGTATGTTCCTTCACAGTGGGTTCATTTTATCCTTTTTTTTTCTTTTTTTTTTTTTTTTTTTTTTTTTGGGGGGGGGGTCGAATTTCATTATCTTCCAAATTGTTGTCTCAAGGACTTTATATGTTATTAACTCTGCAATGTCTGTATGCATGCTTACATAATAACATTAGTTGCTCCTTAGAAGAAGATCATAGAAAGCATAACTTTGTTATGAAGGATATTTATATTACAAAAGGAAAGGCGTTATCGCCTCAACTCATCCTCACTGTTTATAATTTTGCTTACGGTGGTTATGAGGTTGATACGGTCTTTGATTTGACAATTCAATGTGAATTTATTGCTGTAAACTCGACAGTTCCTGCAATTTCATCCTTTAATCTCCATCCTACCTGACTTATATGTACTTCTCTGCAGCTTCAATGGCATAATCATTAATTCTCTTGAAGCTGCAGATGTATTTACCAGGTAAGCTTTGCCTATTTTCGTCTGCTTTTTCTCAGTTGGTAAATAAATTTTTAACAACTGTCTGTCTTTAGATTTTTTAATATTTAGCTGTCGAAGGGATGCAATTGTCAATGGCTGATGATCAGATAAGATGCTAGACACTTTCATCTCATTGAAGCAGTCGGTGTTGCTAGTATATTGACTCCCAAGGCCTAGTTAAATTAGGAACTTTTTTGCTTCCATGCTTACTTTTTTTTTGGTTACCATGCTTCTATGTTGTATCTCTTATAAATGAAAGTGCATGTTCTACATCGTGTCAGTCATAGTCATGAATTAGGCAAGGAAATAGGATTTAAGGTTCATAGGCCAAGGACCAAGAATAGGTTCATTTGGCCGTAATTTTCTGCCAACCATTCATCGCTCTAGTGAGCTTCATGAGGAGTTGATTTAGGGTTCATTGACTTAAGAGTGGCCTGTGATATTCATTCATGCCTTGGATTGTCCTTGCATTAGGCTTGTTCTTGCTCAATGAATATGAATGATTTCACTTTTTGCAGTTTTCTGCAGGAGCCTTTTAAGTCTTTGCCTCTCATATGGACCATCCACGATGCAGCACTAGCTATTCGCTTAAAACAGTACAATTCACATGGGCAGATAGAGCTTACAAATCATTGGAAAAAGACACTCAATCGTGCCACTGCTGTTGTCTTCTCAAATTATGTGCAGCCAGTAAGTTCAAATATCAAATACTCCTTTTGATCTGGTAACAGTTATTGAATCTTATCCCATAATCTAAGGAGTATCTGAAAATGAAAGTGCACCAATCAATAACTGCTTGGCTGGAATAAACTAATATGACAGGACTCGGCTCAAGTTTCTTCATCAAACTGATTCTTCTCTTTTCCTTTTCCCTTTGTCCATTTGTTTACCTCCTTTCTGAACTGGGAAGTAAGATTAAGTTTCTAATGACGACTGTAAGTAGACAAAGCTTAAAAATTCTTGGAGACCACAAGTGAAATGACAAAAACTTCCCATTTTCTGTTTTGGTTATTGTCTCCCAAGTACCGAAGCCTTTTATCTGAAGTTGTTTTGATTTAGCCTGTTCTTCAATGGACAGATGATCTTCTCTGCATTCGACAGTGGAAACTTTGTAGTTATTCCAGGTTCACCAGCTGAAGCATGGGAAACAAACAATATGACGGCATCATACAAAGACGACATGCAAGGCAAATCAGGTCTTGGACCTAATGATATTGTGATTGCGGTTGTTGGAAGTCAATTTTTGTACAAGGGTTTGTGGCTGGAGCATGCACTAATTTTAGAGTCTATACTACCGCTTTTAGCTGATTTCCCAACAAATAAGGATTCCACTTCCCATCTCAAAATCATTATTCTAAGTGGCTCACTTGGCAATTACAGCTTGGCTGTGGAGGTAAAGTTTTACGTCTCTTGCAGTTAGAGAGGCTCTTTTTAGCTTCGATCGTGTGAAGTGATTATATTGTTTTATTTATTTAGGCCATTGCACATAATCTGAGATATCCTAGCGGAATTGTGGAGTACAAGGCTGTTGACCAGGATGCTGATGCTGTCTTGGGCATAGCTGATCTTGTGATATATGGTTCTTTTCTTGAGGAAGAGTCTTTTCCAGAAATTCTGGTGAAAGCAATGTGCTATGGGAAGCCAATCATAGCTCCTGAGCTCACTGTTATTAGAAAATACGTAAGTTTCTAACTGTTGGTTTCCCATAATGCAAGCCAACCATCAAAAGTATCCTGTGTGCATGTAATTTGTGGATAATACAGAGACAATGTACGATTGAGGGAGTACATGCGTCAAATTTCACTCCATTGAGTGGCTCACCCAATTATTTTCACAGCATGCCCTCTTACAGTTGGGGACGCGTTGATCTAGCCAAACTGCACCCTCTTCCTGTGGTCATTGTTCCTCATTCATGTTGTTTGACTGCTTTGTCTTGGAGAAAAAAAAACTAGCATCTTACTTGCATATTGCTATTTTCTTGATTGTTCACTCTTTCTCTAATAAGTTGTGGCCAAAGGTGTAAGTGACTGCTATTGTTCCTAAAAAATGAGTCTAAGACAGAACCATCTAAGGAATGGCATTAGTCCATTTTTAGTTGTAGTAACTTCTCTCGAATGATGAAATCTGAGTCAGCATTGTCTTGTGGTGCTTATTTGTGGATTGGCACTATCAATTTAGTCTTGGAGTATTTAAGACAACATTGTCATGTGGTGCTCATGTGGGTGGGGACTATAACCTTAGTCAGAGAATATTTGGGACAAAGTGCAATAAGATCCAAATTCTACTACTAACCTCAATCTTGAGAGCATTTCCATTGAGCTATCTATTGATATATTGCTGATAATGGTTAGGTTGATGATGGGGTCAATGGCTATCTTTTCCCAAAGGACAATGTCAAGAAATTGTCAAAAATCATAAGGCATGTTGCCCCAAAAGGAAAAGTTTCGCCTCTAGCTCATAATATTGCTGCAAGGGGAAAGACTACTGGTAGGGACCTCATGGTGTCAGAAACTGTTGAAGGGTATGCATCATTACTTCAAGTAGTTCTGAAGCTGCCATCTGAAGTTGCCCCTCCAAAGGATGTTTCTGAATTATCTCCTAAACACAAGCAAGAGTGGCACTGGGATTTATTTGAAACCATCCCGAGACCAGCATATCACAAGAGAATTTTGCGGAGTGACCTTTTCTTGGACAAGTTTGAGGAGCGATGGAACCATACTCAAAAGGAGAGCTCCAGCTCAAAGAATGCTGTCGATGATACATTTTCATATGGCATATGGCAGGAAGAAAAGTATATAGAGGTGGCTGCTGCTAGAAAGAGAAGGGAGGAGCAGGAGGTAATAATATTTAAACATTTTGATGTGTTCAATTCTCACTTTCTTGTGAAAGTTCATTTGTTGCTTACAATTTAATGCAGCTAAAAGATAGAAGTGAGCAACCTCATGGGACATGGGAAGATGTATATAAGAGTGCCAAAAAGGCTGATCGATTAAAAAATGATCTGCATGAAAGGGATGAACGGGAGCTTGAAAGGACTGGTCAGCCCCTTGGTATCTATGAACCTTACTTGGGAGAAGGAGTCTGGCCCTTTCTGCATGTTTCTTCAATCTATCATGGGATTGGACTGGTGAGACGCCTTACGCATGTTAAAATTCTCATATTATCTTTCCTCTCATGTTGATGTATGCCTATAGTGTTTTAATTTGGGCCATGAGTGCAAAGTACCGAATTCCTTGAATTTGACACTTTACCTGGTGATTGCAGTCAACCAAAGGGCGAAGACCTGGAGCTGATGATATTGATGCAACTTCTCGGCTTCCACTTCTTAGTAATCCATATTACCGAGATGCATTGGGTGACTTTGGGGCCTATTTTGCAATTGCAAACAGAATTGACCGCATACACAAGAATCCTTGGATAGGCTTCCAATGTTGGAGGGCAACAGCGAGGAAGGTATATATTTGAGCTCCATTCTACACCTGAAAACTCGAATACAATTTTCGAGAAGTCGTTATCTGTAGCTCTCTGTGTGAAAATAGCCAGTTGTTAAGCTAGTGGCATCCAGCAACACAAATCTCTGACCTTACTGCATAATTGTGGTGAGGCAATGCCCAGAACCTATGGAGACAGTTGTTTAGTAATTGTCAAAATTATAAAAAAACTGTATTATTATTAAGCGTCAAACATCAGTCAGTAAAGACATGGTGGACAAAGTTCTAGCTGACTTAGTCATGCTGATTGCTTGAAATGCTGTGTCTATGCTTGTATATGATGAGTAAAGGTCCATGGAGAGAAGTTTAATTTCTTTTAGACAAGGTCAAGCAGGTCTGACCTATGTCTCCTACGTCTGTAAATTCAAAGGTCAAAGTATGAAAATAGGGTGTAAAAATATACCTTGTATGACAATTGACTATTCGCTGGGTTTAAAGAGCCTAAATTTGATTTCCATGCCCATTGGTTGAAGAGACCTCATTCCAGCTGTCTAATAAACGACAGAGTGTGAAATATATAAACCTCCAGATGTATTCATATTTCCACTTTTCAAAATGATTTTGTGGAATCTATGTTCAGAAAAGGGTGTGACTTAAGATTATGCAGTTTCCTGTTCAGACACATTTTAACATGGGTTTGAAACAGGCATCCCTGTCTGGTGTTGCTGAAAGAGCATTGTTGGATGCTATCCAGACACGTAAGCATGGGGACATATTTTACTTTTGGGTGCGGATGGACCAGGACCCAAGAAATCCATTGCAGCAGGACTTTTGGTCCTTCTGTGACTCCATTAATGCTGGAAACTGCAAGTTAGTCTTAAAACATCACTTGGTGTTTATTGTGGTCTCTGTTTTTGTCTCTCTCTATTGCTGATTTTCTTAACTGGGTGGATTATTGAAGGTATGCCTTCTCTGTGGCTCTTAAGAGGATGTATGGCTTAAAACATGATCTGGATGCTTTACCCCCTATGCCTATAGATGGTGATACATGGTCCGTCATGAAGAGCTGGGCATTGCCAACTAGGTCCTTCCTGGAATTTGTGATGTTCTCGAGGTATGGTCATAGGCTAATTAATCAAGACCCAATCATCAGTGTTGTTTTCAGTAAGCATGTGCTAAATTATAGGAGTACGTCATTCCTTGTGCAGGATGTTTGTTGATGCATTGGATGCACAGATGTATGATGAGCATCATCAGACAGGACGCTGTTATCTGAGTTTGTCCAAAGTAAATTGCTTCTCTTGAAATTTGCCATTTGAATCTTCAATTAGGGCTCTTTCATTGAGTAAACTCTATTGCCATCTTAACTTTATTGCCATCTTATCCTGCTGCATGCTGAAGGATCTTATCCTGCTGCATGCTGAAGGCTATGATTGGTCTTATCAACTCGGCCTCCATTTTAAAGCACATCCTGGTTCAAAAAATCACTGTTTCAAAAACAGGATCCTATTATCGCATCATTGAGATGCACAAATAAACTTAATGAATTTGAGATGGATGAATGACTGGAAGCATACACAATCTGTAGTTTGTATATGTTTGGGAAAATTAGAATGCAGTGACTATGTTCTAAAGCATCTGGCTAATTTCACTTTGATGAAACGGTAAGAGGAACCATATCATGGATGCATCTCTCGCAGGACAAGCATTGCTATTCAAGAGTGTTGGAGCTTCTTGTGAATGTTTGGGCATACCACAGTGCCAGGAGAATGGTATACCTGGATCCAGAGACCGGTGTCATGCAGGAACAGCACAGGTTGCAGGACCGAAGAGGGCGGATGTGGGTAAAATGGTTCTCATATGACACGCTGAAGAGTATGGATGAGGACTACGCAGAAGAATACGATTCCGATAAACCCAGGAGGAGGTGGTTGTGGCCTTCAACAGGGGAAGTCATGTGGCAGGGTGTATTTGAAAGAGAGAGGAACCAACGCCAACGGCAGAAAGAAAAGAGAAAGCAACTGAGTAAGGAAAAGCTCGGCAGGATGAAAAAGAGGCATCGTCAAAAAGTGATAGGGAAGTATGTGAAGCCTCAACCTGATGAAACAGAAACTTCAAACTCGACAATGGTTGTCAAGAAGTCACTATGATCAAGTTGATCAAACCAGGTTTATCGTGAAAATTCTTTTGTTTGGTACATGCCCTTGATTTTTGATATTTTTTTCACCCCAGAAGGATGCATCGATCTGAATTTCGCATGCGAGGTTCTATTCTTACTTCGTTTATTTCTTGTTTTTTTGGGGGGGGTTTCTTTTTTGGCTGTAAATCCCGCATCCTTCTGGTAGCTGATGTGCCTAATTGGGTAGGTGTACTCATAACCATTCTTTTCTTATCATAGTGTGTCATAGTGATAGATGTACAAACAATCAAAACTGTGAATTGTAGCATCCTCTCGAGATATCTTTTTCTTTGGTCGGTTCCTCTCAAGATATCTGATCTCTTGTTTCGTGAATGAAGAATCTGCAGGTGTGCCCACCGTAACATTTCGTTTCGACCTCATGATCCCTGAGAACTAGGAAAGTGTATCTTCCTGTATGTCTCGCCAGCTTAATTTCATTAAATGAAAGCCCTCTCTCATCTCGATCGAGTCCTTTGGTTAATTTGGATCTCTTTTCTCTTCAAACTCTATTAGGCTGATGCCTTGCCTCATACATTACGTCTATTTAGGTCAGGCCATGTCGGGTCTCGCTCCTGAAGGGATGGGCAGACATTAATAATAAATTAGTTATACGGCCCGCGCTTGGGCGAGCATACGTTTGTAAACATATCTTGACAAGTTTTTGTACACAAATAAAACTTTGGATTCGAAATAAGAAAAGAAATTTCATATCGAGTTGTCTCAGTTTCAATAAATGAAGTGGAATCTCTAATTACAACAACACATTGTAAAATCTCCCTATTTCGTTCTTCTCTAACACAACGATGGCCTTGATCGCGTTCTTGAAAACCTTCAGTCTATCAGGACTTTTGGTATGTTTTCGTCTATCAGGACGTCAAACTAAATAGAGTAGCCTCCTTTTTATAGAAAAGAGAACATGATCCTTTGATCCTCGTGCTTAAACTTAACTTGGCTTATTCTTGATTTTTTCTATCTGTACTTATGGATGGAACAACTGTACAATTTATTGCAAATTCGACTTGGATAAATGTCAATTTGATTTATTTAATCAGTTAATTGTCAAATAATAAACTAATAAATTAGAACTTGTTGCAAAATATTGCGTTGCGAATATATAATAGAGAAAAGATTAAGAAGAGAAAGTAAATAAACACCAAAGATAATAAAGAAAGTCAAAGGAGAAGATTTTATTTCCAGTGACTGTTATCAGTTGTTGTTTTGTACATCAAAACTAAACTCATATTTATAGGAGAACAAGAATGTACTTATCATTAATATCAATGTATCGAATGATACATGTACTGAATATGGGAGATAAACGTTCATTGTATAGGAAGATGTACTTAGAATGTATCATACAAATATACCATAATAAATACGTTAGATAAGATGAATATAATGAATATTTATTCATGTATTTCATAACAGAACTCGTGTACTTATCTCTTATTTGTTTTTTTTCCTTAAAATTTATGAGTTTCAAAATAAGTGTTTAAAAAAATTATTTTCATTTTCATTTTTTCTAAAAATATTTTGCTGCAAAATGACATAGGCTTAAGTGGAGTCTAAAAGAAGGAAATAAAACTAAGTGAAATGTAAACATGCCTGTTTCAAACAAATTGCAATTTTTATCATTTTATTGTACGTCTCAAACTGAACATTTGATAGTCGTGGGATTTCTATGATAATGTTCAAAGATGGTTGCCCCTACCTACCCATTTTTAATTAAAGAAAATTATTCAAACAATAAAAGATGTTATCCGTGAAAATATTTAATTTAATTTTTTAATTGACATGATATATAATGTATCATTTCATGTAATTAACAGAATATATGCTTCAAATTATGAGTATTATTTATGTAATAACATATATTTCTCTTTTGGTCCTAATTTGACTTTAAATCAAAAATGTATATATCCAAAGATACTTTAATTTTACTCATTTAAAAAAAAATAAAATCAATGAGATAAGTCGAAAGAGATAAACTTTTGGGAAGGATAATTCAAATTTATTTCAAGATATTTCATATTTATTAATTTTAAATTCAATAACCGATAGACATTTGGGCTAAAAAATCACTAAACTGATGTTAATAATTGAACATGGATTATGTGACAGAATTATGTCATGCATGTTGATCATAAAAGTAAAGTTAAGGGACTAACTTTTGCTTTCTCTTTTAACAACTATTAGTTTTTGGATCTAATAATTTGACAGAATTTGGAGGAAGAATTATTATTATTTTTTGGTCGGTTAGGAAGAGTAGAGTAGATAGAATTATTAGGACTGATTGGTGTATGACCAAACAAAGGCATAAAATGATTTTAGAAAGGAAAAGGGGGGGTGAAAAAACGAAACTTGGAAGACTGAGCTGGGCCAAGAACGCATTGGGCTCGTTGCATCTTTGAGTTCAGCAGATAGTGGTGGTGCAACCGGCAGTGGTTCGGTTTCCCTCCGCCGCCTTGCTTCCCGCCGCCACTCTCT
The DNA here is from genome assembly GCA_014182725.1 of Eucalyptus brandiana. Taxonomy (NCBI): domain Eukaryota; kingdom Viridiplantae; phylum Streptophyta; class Magnoliopsida; order Myrtales; family Myrtaceae; genus Eucalyptus; species Eucalyptus brandiana. Next base: position 633,759 of record CM024672.1, on the reverse strand, counting down.
CTCTCTCGCTGCGACGAGGAGGCGCGCACGGAGACCGAGGGAACGTAGGTATAGAAGCGCATCATCGTCCTACTCCAGAAGCAAGGAGGAGCAATTCACGCTGAATCGTCGTCGTCGTCGTCGTCGTCGTCGTCGTCGTCGTCGAATCATAACACGCAGTCCACGAGAAGGGTTTTTTGAGGTGAAGAAGAGATGGGGAGAGCTAAGAAAGGCCCTAAATTCGCCGCCATGAAGAAAATCGTCACCTCCAAAGCCATCAAAAAGTAATCTTTCTCTTTCGCCCTCTCTCTTTTCGCTTGGCCGTTCGCCTCGTGTGGTTTATCGGGGGTTAACCAAAAATTGGGTTGTTGTCGTTGTTGTTGTGGTGTGGGGGTTCAGTTACAAGCAAGAGGTTCTAAACCCTAACAAGAAGGACCTTTCTAAGGAGAAGCTCCCCAGAAACGTGTAAGCCGCTTCCCTCACGCGCGATTCGTCGTTTCGTATGCCTTTTTGTTTCGTGATTGATTGATTATTGGTTGGTATTGTCTTCAGGCCAAATGTTTCGTCCGCGCTCTTCTTCAAGCACAATTCTGCCTTGGGACCGCCTTATCAAGTTCTCGTGGATACCAACTTCATCAATTTCTCCATTCAGAATAAAGTGAGAACTACTTTGCCTGCTTAAATTCTTTATTTTTTTGGGCATTGAATTGGTGTTGCCTTCTAGGGGATTTAGGAATTTGGCCTCAGCACTTGCTATTTGTGCCGGTGCTGTTACATTGATTGGATCCAATTCAACCAATCAACCCTTGTGATGCAAAAGCTATATGGTTTAGTTGTAGTTCACGCACAATGCTGTTTTCCTGCCCTTTTCTTTTAGGATTCATACCAGATAAATTAACTGTTTTCCTACTTTCCTTATTCATTTTGAATGGTAACCAACATGAGTTCTTTATTTTCTGTTAGCTGGATCTGGAGAAGGGAATGATGGACTGCTTATATGCAAAATGTGAGTTCTATCGGTCTTCTACTCATATTTTAATTTCAGTGCCAATTTTCTTATTTGTGCTTGCCGGTTCATTAGATTCTGTGTTTCCGTGCTCCATTCTATTCTATGGTCTTAGATTGAATTCCCTGTCATTTAACTCTAAAGGTACCCCTTGCATCACGGACTGTGTGATGGCAGAGCTTGAGAAGCTGGGCCAGAAATACCGTGTTGCTTTGAGGTTTGTTTTGGTTCTCTCCTTTTGTTATTTCTGAGTTGTTTTCTCTCTTGACCTTCGTAATCTATACCTCAATGTCTTTTTTCCTTCACCTTTGCTATGACTGCTGATCTGAGGTTTCGTTGCACATCGTTTATTTACAGGATAGCAAAAGATCCTCGATTTGAAAGATTGCCTTGTACTCACAAAGGGACCTATGCTGATGATTGCCTTGTGGAGAGAGTCACTCAGGTGTGTATGCATCCAGATTTTTTGCATTATTTGGCATTCCCTCTTTTCTATTCGTGAAATCAGCAGCCCTGTTTGAAATTTTATTTAGAATGGGGAACTCCAGATAAATTTCAGATTGGATTAGATCAAAGTAGGAGTTGTAAGATCTTCCTTTAATGTCGAGCTCTTCTTAGATTTTGTGAATTGGCTTGCTCTGATGTATAACTTTCAAGACCCCGATACTGATATTATGTTTACTTCGAACATAATAGCATATTGTCTGCCAATTGGTATTCTTTGCAAAAACCGTTTCTAAAGTAATGCATTGAGATTGAACGTTGGAACTTAGTAGAATCAAAAGCTTAGCCCTTAGCTTAGCATCGCCAGTAAGGGACGATGATGCTGTACATATGAAATTTAATCTGTAGTCTGTCTCAAGTTTCTCAATGTCATTGGAATATTTCTCTTCCAGTCACTATTTATTTGGCGCTGGCTTGTGAATAGGTTGATGATTTGTTAGATTGACTGTGATATGATAATCTTTCTGTTTTTGCGTTGTCATAGAATGTAGAACTCTGTTCTAGGGGAACTGCCAGATTTATATGCCATCGAATGGTCCTGGTCTTAGTTTGAGCTCATTGGCTTACGAATTGCCTTATTATGAATTTTGAAGATGGATATCGTTGTATTTGTACCTCACTTCCTGGGTTTCTTTCTTTTTTCTTTCAAGACTCACATAAATTTATGAATTGTACAGCACAAATGCTACATTGTTGCTACATGTGATCGAGATTTAAAGCGAAGGATCCGTAAGGTATAATAACTTGAAAATTCTTTGGTTGTCCATCATAAGAATATATGCTGTGGAAATAGTTTCTGATACCATCTTGTACTGGCAGATCCCTGGTGTACCAATCATGTTCATTACACAGCACAAGTATTCAATAGAGAGATTGCCTGAAGCAACAATTGGTGGAGGTAAGTTCAGCAATTTCAGTGCAAGCTTAAACAGCATCTTTCATCATCCCCAGTTTCTGTTCTTTTGTATATTTGTTTTCGGCACCTGAGGCATGTTAATATTTGTGGTGCAGCCCCAAGATTTTGAGTGTGGCATCATGGCGTTGTGGGGAAGAATTGGTTCCGCCAACTTAAGTTCACTGAAAAGGCAGTACCGGATGTCGTTCCAGCTCAATGTTGGACTCGGTGCCGGGGCAACTGGGTCTTCTCAAGGAACTGTTCTATGCTGAGGTCTAGACCCTGTGATGTAGGATTAGCCTCTGAATTTTGCTTGTCAAGTTCTCTCAAATTTTGTAGCTTCCTCTTCTTGAGCCTAATTTATTGGTAAATGGATCTGTTTTAGTTTAAGCCATCTTCTTCTTAAAATGGTTGGCCTATAGCCATACATTAAATCGTGATTACTGCTTGGGGTTGCATCTCGCTACTTGGTCTTGTCATTTTGGGACCTGTTAACACTCCTCGATTTGGCAAAAGCCCCAGTCAAGGTTAAACAAGCTGCCGGTACATATATCCTGACTCCATCAACACCTGAAAATATTTTTGAAACGGGAGCGGCTGAAGTTATTGCACTTGAGTTTTTCTTAATAATTTCTCGCATCATCTTCTTCACGATCCTGTATCAACTCAGCATATAAAGATTACCTCAGTGCCTGGCGTTTGATTATTATGGTGGGCGGGGCACTAGCAAACCAGCGACTTAACCGAGTGAAGCAACTTCATGAAACTACTCCATTATTTATTCAATGGATGTCCAACGATGATCGTCGCGCGTTTAGGATTCAGGAACCAAATCAGAGACCACGTGTAAGTGTTGCAGAAGCAACTAATCAAACAAGAAAATAGATAGAATATCAAATTTATATGGTTCGATCGGTATGACTTATCAATTAAGTGATATGATGGAAATTGCAACAACGGTCGAGTCTCTTAGAGAATCTTCACATTTTCCAATCTCCAATTTCATTCAATAACTCATCTTTAACCTCACAAATTCCTCAAGAAATATTTTCACAGGGGAATTTACAAATCTTCCTATAAGATTTATTGACCTCAAGTTGATTAAGTAACCACTTAAGTAGAAAATCAACTCTCACTAGAAAAGTTACTCAAATTAGAAAAATTTTCTTCTGTGCTCCAAATTCGAGTCATGTTTTCAACATTAACTGGTGAATCGTCAATGACGGGATGGTGGTTCTCGAATGCAAATGCTCTTAAAAATGGTCTCTGTTGTTGATTGTCTATCACTTTACCCAGTTCGTAGAAGTCTCTACCATTCTCTCTCTCTCTCTCTCTCTCTCTCTCTCTCTCTCTAGCAGGGTGCCAGTATGGAGGACAACAGCCAGACCTGAACCGCGAAAGAAACCGTTAAAATTATTGCACCCCCCCTTAACCTCAACCGTCTCTCCCCTCCCCTCCCTTCTTCTCCTCCTCTCTTTCTCTCTCCACTCGCCGGCGGTTCTCGCCGCCATCTTCTTGCCTGACTCTCTCTCTCTCTCTCTCTCTCTCTCTCCCCAAAACCGCACTAACCCATTAAAAAGATCAATCAAGAAGCTCCTGAAGAACCCGCAGATTCCAAAACCCCGAAGAGAGAGAGAGGAAAGAGAGATGGAGAGGGATCAGATCGGCGAAAGTGCGATTCTTGAACTCCACCTGATCTCCGCCCAGAACCTGAAGCCGCCCCCGGCCAACATGCGCCGCACCGAGACCTACTCCCTCGTCTGGGTCGACCCCTCCACCAAGCTCCGCACCCGCCTCGACCGTGTCGGCTCCGATAACCCCACCTGGAACGACAAGTTCTTCTTCCGGATCGGCCCCGACTTCCTCTCCAGCCACACCTCCGCCGTCACCGTCGAGATCTACGCCGTCGGCTACATCCGCGACTACCTCGTCGGCTCCGTGCGGCTGCTCCTCAGCACCGTCCTCTCCTGGCCCGACTTCGTGGGTAACAGCAAGCTCCCTTATTTCACCGCCGTCGGCATTCGCCGTCCTTCCGGCAAGTGAGGCCTCCATCGAATTCCTTCTTTTCTTTTAGCGAGTTTCCCGGCGAAACCATTCCGACTTCTTTAACCGCGCAGGATACACGGAGTTCTCAACATCGGGATAATGCTGACCAACGGCTCCGACTTCACGGCCCTCAGAGGAGCGTCCGCGATCGGCTACCGCGATCTGATGGGGCAGTCGGCGGGGCCGCAGAGGAGAGGCGATCGCCGGAGGGAGAAGAAGAAGAAGAAGAAGAGGATGAGTGCGGCGGTGGCAGCGGCGGCGGAGCATGGAGAGGTTTCGGGCGGCGAGTCTTGCGAGAACTGGTGGCCCGACTCGGCCGGGGACGTCTCGGACGGCGGCGAATCGACGACCTCGTCCTCTTCGACGGCGTCGACGGTGCTCACGGTGCTCAAGGACTGGAACGGGATGAGGGAACTGGCCGGGAAGAGCCTCCGGCGGTCGTCCTGCGGCGGGCGGTTCCTGTGCGGGCTCCCGCTTCAGAAATAAGGCGAGGCCGACGCCGCCGGTGCCGTCGATTCTGTTGACCGGACTGGTCAAAGTGAGGGAACCGAGACGATTGCGTTGACTTTCTGGTCAAATGGGATTTTACTCACCCTTTGGCGCCGGGTTAAAAAAGGCCCCTGCATTTAGAGAAGCAGTGAAAAGTTGTCTTTTACTTTGATGATTGTGCGGATGAATGTGGTGTGGTGGGGGGGGGGTGCGAGTATGACAACTTGTAAAGAGCTTTGACCACCCTTTTCTACCGTATATGTAACTATTAGAATTTACCCTATTAGTATTCACCATTTGATCAGTCTTGGTTAGTTTTGTCTCTCCGTCTCACAATTTGAAGGCTCCTTCTTCCGTCGCCTTTTGTATTTGTAGCCCGAATCATGTTCCCACATTAGGCAATTGAACCCCTTGCTAGTTTGGCGATGGGTCAGAGCAAATAAGACATGGGGATCGTAAATCATAATGGGTTTTTCGATTAGGTCTCACTCTCTGTCTCTCGTCGATGTGCAATTTTTTTTTCATCCCTTTCTTGGAACAAGAGAAATCTTGTCAAATGTATGTGTAAGTTGATATCTTTGATATTGATACATTCTATGGCATCGGACATTTTTGAGTCCTGTCCTTGCCAACGCCCATACACCATATAAGAACTCCCCTCCCCGCCCTTTGTCGAGCTTGCACAAGGAAGAATGATCAAATACGCCTTTTCTGCTTATTGCACCAAGCATTCACTCGTCGCTTGTGAGGTCAATTTCGTTAAACGCTCAGACAATTTTTTTTTTCTTTTTTCATTTTGTGAATTAAGCAATAGCAACGAAGATAGTTACTGAACTAATGTAGACCCATAGGCAGTTTTATCTTAATTTTCAGCTAAACACTAAATAGTCGAGTGCTATCAAGCCGCCCAAAGCCCACATTCGCGTGACGGAGGGAGGAACTCATTATAGACTAGAGGTGCCTTCGACCCAAAAAAAAAAAAAGACTAGAGGTGGCAATTGGGTCGGGCCGGGCTGCCCACAGCCCACACGCTGGTGTTCTCAGCTTACTTATTGAATAAATATCCTGTGTTCAATTCTATTCACTGAGGCCATCAACCTGTGCCAAGTCAAGAAGGTGTTTAGAAAGATAGTGAATACCTTATCCATTTTCAATTTGATTCTTGAATTGAGTTATGGGTTCTCTCTCTCGTATTGGCCCCAAAAGGAAGGTCTGTGATTCTTATAAGATCCTTCAAAATATATACGTAACTGTTTATGTATCACTTCCATTATGATATATTCGTAACTACCAGACATACGAGGGAACAATTTTACTCTAGTTTTGCAGTTCTTCAACCCACGGTAATGCTCCTTGTGTTTGAATAACTTAAAGCTCTTTGTGGTTTTATTTCGTGCCTATTGATTTTCGTGTTTTGCGTTTTATTGAAGTCACTGATCAATTGCGAATTGTCGGCCTTTGTGTTTAACATGCTAAAGTTTATTTATGCGTGAAAAGTTAGGATTGATCAAATTAAGAAACTAGCGAAGAAGCGTGCAATCTACAATTTTGCCTGTGTAACTTGTGGTCGCATAATTGTAGCCCCTTGAAGGCTTGAACTAATGGCTTAGTGAAGTAGCTGGTTTTCAGCAATCTAATTGATTGTTGTAGTAGCATTTAGAATAGACGGACTAACCATCGTCTGAAATCTTAAGGCATGTGAGGCATTTCTTTTTTGTACTTCCTGGTGCCCATGACAGACAATAGCTTCGAAACTTTCGACCTCTTATATCGGTGTTATGAGCTTAAACTCCAGAGCGTCCCTGGCTTGGAAAGTCACGGCACATGCTAGGTGTTGTTTATCGATACTAAAGAGACAATGGTAGTTGGAAAATCGCACATGCACCATTGAAATTTATTCGATTTTGGAAATTTAAGCAAAACAAGTGTCGAGATGTGCATGATATTTGAATCTAATATAAACGGAATGCTCTTAATTTGTCTGTGAAGGCGGTTGAGTTATAAAGGGAAAGAAAATATTTAAATTGTGCCTACACACAGTGAATAACTTATCTAATGCCACTGCGATATTTGAATTAGATTAGGATTCCATGTCAAGTTGCCCAAAAACAGAAAGCTGCGACTTTCACCTGATTTCAGGACGTTTTGGACTAAGTTACCATATGAAAACTGAGCATGACCTCCAAAGTCTGTTATTCTTAACCACTGGACCTGCAAATATTTCGCGAACCTGTTCTTCAAAAAATTTCTTGCTTTCTGTCAGGATTTCTCATGGAGGGAGAGACGCTGCTGGCCGATCAAGACGTGCCGCGAGACGACAACAAGCCTCGTGAATGCGAATGCAATGCAGAGGGTTCTCTAGTTTCCATGGACTGGTTCCTGCCTGACGACCTATTGGAACAAATCCTAGCCTGCGTCCCGTTCGCAGACCTTGTCAGAGCAGGCGCTGTCTGTACTCCGTGGCGTGGAATTATTAATTCCGAGATTTTTCGGAAGAAACTGTTGCACGGTGTATCCCACAGGCCATGGTTTGTCCTTCACGGGTTTCTTCGCCAACCCGCATGTGCTTACGACCCTGTCTACAACGTCTGGCGCAAGATCAAATTACCCAGATTCAAATTCAGATATTACTCTAGCATCCCCGGCTTTGCATCTTCCACTGGCTTGATTTGTGTATACGGCAAAAGTAAACGTGGTATCGGCAAGTTATGTGTCTGCAACCCACTTACGAGAATTCGCAGACACATTGCACTGGCCCCGAGGGTGGAACCTCAGCTATTCGCCGCCCTTGCGATCTCGGTTAGTAGGACAACACCAAGTTATAGAGTCTCGCTCGTGACTTCGAAAATTCCCCCAGGAGCTCAGGTCGGATATGAACTTTCGATTCATCTCTACGATTCCGAAACAAGGATGTGGAAGACTTGCATGACGGAGTACTTGAGAATTTGGAGATGCTGTAACGAGAGTGCAATCTGTGATGGGGTTCTGTATTTCTTAATTATTTCGCCGTCCACTGCTTCACGTGAAAACAGATATGGCCTGGTGATGTATGACCTCTCCGGACGATGTTCCAATGACCTGTTAGCAAGCTTTGTTCCGGTTCCTCACCCTCGCGGATACGGACGTCTGATGAACATGAAGGAGAAGCTAGTCTTGGTCATGGACATCGACGGATATAATGGAGTCGGCATTTGGGTCTTGAATGGCAGGGAGTGGCTTGAGATTGCTCGCTCACCTGATGATTATTTTCCAGGATTTGGATCGAATGCTCGGTTGCGTAGCTGTGGCTTGAATGATCTGATATACATCTGGAGCGGCGATGGCCACGATCATCCTTCTCCTTACGTTGCTACTTTCGACATGAACCAGAAACAATGGTCGCGGAACAACCTTGCCACGGTCCCTTCACAGGACTATAAAGGTTTTTGCTTTGAACCGCAGCTCGACATTGTTCCGTAACTTACTTTCTTGCGACACAAGATTGATCGTCTTGTCACACCCCCAAGCTACTTTACTTCCCCATTTCTCGCATATCCTCAAACAAGTATTGAATTGAGTAATTTCATGTATCTAAGTAGCTGATTCTTTTTCCGTTTGTTGAGTCATAGTTATTTATTTCTTCTTTGAGCACCATTAAAGTGTCTCCACCTTTTCTTGTACTTTCTTGAGAACATATGGTGAATGAAATTTACTAACCATTTTCCTCTTTTTATTTACAAAGTTTAATGAGTACGACTAGTGGATGTTGGCATGGATATAGATAAAAATAAAGGATTTGTGTCGTATTTCAATCAAATTTTGTTTTCTAATCACTTCGCTAAACTTGGTTAAACTTGAAATATGTGGTTTGTTTTATGATCCAGCCGCATAGTTTTTTTTTTTTTTTTGGGTCGAAAACGGGTGATTTCTTTCATTTATTCATACAATAATTACAAGATAAAGGTAAATAAACTTCCGAACATAAAATATCCAGCCGCATAGTTGGATTGTGCAATTTTCGGTTGTAGCAAATCAAGTAGTATGCGCGCCACCCATAATGCACCTCTGCTATTCCACCTCTCATATTGGTCAAGCACATTCAAGATTTGCTCCCAGAGTGCTCTTTATAAAACTTGAATCCGAGACCATAGAAGTGGAGCAAATTAACTTGCTAGTTAAATTAGCACCTTGTCGGTTCTTTCAGTTTTTTGACCATTGATCTCATGTCGCGCTACATCAAATAAAACCAATTTATCTTTTCTATGGAAAACTATGAAAAAGTTTGTTCATGTATCTTCGTGTTTTTGAATTTGCAATTATTAATACGATATCTACTCGCATTTGAAGAAAAAAAAAAATTGGGAATTTTTCACGTGCAACATTTTTGGCCCCCGTGGGAATTTCCCATCTCTTTAGTATATATAGTCTATAACCCAATGCAGTCCTTCAATTAGTTAATAACCATGTTTGGTTTTCTTGACCCCTAATGTCTATTAGTAGATTATGTTGTAGTAGAACGTGTGGCGAGAAAAGAAAATATCGATCTTCCACATTGGAGATTCGTACATATTTTGCTGGTTCTTGATCTTTTTTAACTTTAAAATTCATGAGACCCCATGCAACGATTAAGCTCACATTTTATCACTAGTCTAATGAGAAAAGAGAATTGCATTTCTCCTAGATAAGTTATAATATACATATTTTTACGGAAGACAATTTTAATGCATGACACATCTTTTCGTGTGACTCAAAGGGTGTTGATGCATAGACAAGTTGTAGGCGCGCACTGTCATCGTGATATTATATAAAATATTTATGCGTGAAAAAAACTATAATAATCTATCGTACATCTTTCCAATTAGAAAAATAAGGGCTTAAGCTGGGCTTAGGTCCAATTTTTTATTACAGGATTGTGCTTGGAAAAGTCCATAGGATGCAGGCCCACATGTGGCCATTTATTGGAATGGTTTAGAAAATTTTGAAAAGTAGGGCTGGTTAGGGAAGTCAGACTTGGTCTTTCGACTCTCTCCTCTTACACTTTTTTGGTGGGTTTATAACAATTGTTCTCGTGACGTGAACCACTTACTCCTAACCACAGGTGATAAAATCATAAAATAAAATAAAAAATGATTACGTGACAATTTTTTATCTACTATTAGAATAATAGTTATTCAAGATCACAAAAAATTAAATAACAAAAAATTATAGATTGCCGTGAGATTTATTTCTTCAAAAATTTGTAACCCGCAATAAATCGTTATTCTCATGATCTCCCGAAGATTATTATACTAACAAAATCTCAAAACTATGTCTATCAACTCAGCAAACATGTACCGCAAAGTGACAATTTCTCGTTCAATAGTCATCTTCTACCACCAATAAATACCCCTAAATATCTCATTTTAAGAAGATTTGGCAATGGAAAAATTACAGCGAAAACCTTTTCGGTAGCAATTTATGAATTTCTTGTTTCTTCAATTACCACATGGCATTCAAGCCCATCAAGATTGCCAACTCCTCCTCTCACGTGCTATATATTTCATCCTACTTTCGCTCTTTTTCTAAAGAACCCAAGTCCCCAACATTGTCAATGACGTTAAAAAAAAAAAAAAAAAAAAAAAAACTCGACTATGCATGACAACTACACAATGTAAAATATTTGTAATCGACTTAACGTATGGTATCAATCGGCGTTAATGTAAATTCATCTACACAAGCAAACTCTATTTAAACATGAAAGGGGTAGCACTTATGGCTTCTGATGTCATGAAAAAATTCCACAGAAGCTTATGTAGCTTTTTCTTTGTTTTTTTTGTTCTTTTGTGACCAAAAAGCTTATGTAGCTTTAATGTTCGAGAACAAGACAGGCGCGCTACCGACCCCCAGCCACCCGGGGCCGAATCGGAAGGTCATCACCACATTCGAGATCATAATGGGAAGCTTGATCTCTCGCACAAAGGGCACCTTCGACCGCATGTTCTGCTGCTAGATACTCAAGATGGTGCAACCGGTGGCCAACATCACTGGCGACGAGAATGACCAGAAGGAGCACACCTTCCTGGAGCGGGCTAGAACCAGACCAACCGCCTATGGTGGCTCAACAATTGCCCCGCCGTCGGCCCTACTACATCGGTGACGGGGTCGGGTCATTTGGGAACGTCCAATTTGAGCCTTTTTAATTTAAGTTGCTGCGAAGAGATGGTGGATTAGGAGTTATTGCTTCCGCACTTTCCATATTGTTTATTGTTTTTAGAATCAAGGGTTACTTCTCTGCACCAAATGATCAAAGAAACAATATCACGCATCAATTTCTCGAGTGAGAAAGAATGTTAACTAGTCTTAACTTTTATTGGGAGATCACCTGATGCTCTGGAAAATTTGAACTTTTGGCACGTGAATCTAAAGTAGCAACGATTATTGACATTATACTAGTTCATTTTCCATACTAATTCCAGAGTTCGGCTAATAACCTGTAAATGAACTAAAAAATATTTTTGTTTTTTAGTTTGGAAAATCCAATTCAATTTTCTTCCGCACATTGATTTAATAATTTTTCTTTTCTTTTCTTTTTTTAAAGATTGAGTTTTTAATTATTTTTCTTTTTCTTTTTTTTTTCCTTCTTCTTAAACTGTTCGCTGGCTAGCCACCTACCATGGACGAGGTCGAGCTCACTGGCCTCCCACAATGCTCATCCCTCATCTGTGGTCAATCGCTACCCATCGCCGTGGCCAATGAGGAAGAAAGAAAAAGAAAAGAAAAAAAAAAAGAGGGAAAAAAAATAAAATAATTGAAATTTTGATTTTTAAAATAAAAAATAAAAATAATTAAAAGGAATGCTTGGTGAAAGAAAGGGTGCATTTGGTAACGTTTTGTTTAAAAATTGTTAAGGAAACGAAAATAGAAAAAAGTGTTTTACATTCTAACAATTTTTGAACAAAAACGCGTTTAGTAAACTTGTTCTAATAAAAAATAAACGGAAACACGTTTGGTAAATTTGTATAATTTTTTTATTTCTTTTATTTTTTAATATTTTATTTTATTTTTTCTATTTTTTTCTTATTTTTCCTTTTTTTTTTTTTTCTTCTTTTGGCCGCCGCCGACCTCGGCCATGGCCGGCAAATCGGCCGACGAGGGCCGGCGAGCCTCGCCGCGCCGGCCGGGCCGGGCGAGCTCGGCCTCGTCGGATCTGGGCGAGATCGAGCTCATCCAGCCCGACGCAAGGTCGGCCTCGCCTTGGTTGGGTGAGCTCGAGCTCGCCCAAATTCCGACGAGGCCGAGCTCGCCCGGCCGGCACGAGGCCGACCCTTGCCCAACGGCCGGCGAGGGCTTAGCCTCGCCGTGGCCGGGCGAGCCTCGTCGTGGGCCGGGCGAGGCCGCCGACCCTCGTCGGCCGATCGCCGGCCATGGCCGAGGCCGGCAACCGGCAAAAGAAAAAAGAAGAAGAAAAGAAGAAGAAAATAAAAAAGTGTTTCTAAAATTTGTTTCAGAAACAAGAAACAACTTTTTGTTGTTTCTTATTTATGTTCCTAGGAAAAAAAACAGAAAAAGTGTTCAAAAATAGAAAAAAAAATGCAAACAAACAGACCCAAAGTGGAAAACATTTTCCCTATTTAAGAAGACCTCTACACAAAGAAAATCCAAAAAATATTTTTCTAGAAATTATTTTTAGCAAAATAAAAGAAACCTTATTATATATCTCTCCAATCATATAAAAAATGGCTTAGGCCCAAAGATTTAGTATAGGGTATGTTTGATGAGTTCTATGCATGGCTCATTTCCAATATCTATTGAGTCAACTCTAGATTAGCATTAAGATCTCGAATTATCCCTTTTTAATTAGAATGACTTAGGGAGTTTTGACTCGAAAGACTAAGAGGGCCCATTAGGGAAAATCAGACCTAATCTCTCCCCCTAACCTTTCTTAATGAAGTGGCTAGGTTTCTGTAATCTAATTTATTATCGTAGTATTTAGTCTCAAGCATGCGGCAATTTTGGACGGACCAAGCATCGCCTGAAAATCTTAGACATGTCACCAATTTCATCTTTGCACTCCATGGTGCCAATGATCGACACTAACTTGAGATTTACAACCTCTTATGTCAATGTTATGTGCTTTAATCCGTTGTGTCTCCGACTTCAAAGTGTCACAAAACATTAATCGAAAGACCCAGTGTTGTTTGTCAATACTTGAAGCAGGGAGGGACATGATTCTCTCATAGTCTTCTCTGCTTGAACATCATGCGCAACAGAAATTTACTTAAAACATTTGTTGGTTGAGATATGCATGATGAACGAATCTTATACCAACGGAATGTTCTTCATTTTGGACTATAATAAGTTACCACACACGACCATTAGTATCGGCTAGGGTTTTGCTCATCCTAGCTCAAGATTTTTGGGAAGCTGAAGCTGTCGGCCCCCTTCCGATCCTCCTCTCGTCTCCCCCTTCGCTTCCGATCTCAGGTTCTTCCACTTCCTTTTCTCGATCTCATGCTCTGCTCAATTCATGAGTTTTACACGCACCTTCGCGTTATGTTCGAGCCGAAGCTCCGTCGATGTTTTTTTTTCGACGACTTTTGTCTGAATTAGCTCTGTCGCTGTATTGATTTCTAAACTGGGTCCTGATATGAATCTGTGTGAGTGTGGAGAAATCACTTTGTCGCCTGTTTCTTCTGGGCAAGGCGACGGGATGAATATGGTGTTTTTCTGTTTGAGAGAGGAAGATCAGGAAGTTTCGCAGGGTGACGCAGGGTGCTGAATCACCAGAATCACCAGCCCTATTGTGAATTCAAGTTGTAGTGGGCGTATGCTTGACAGGAGTTTTGCTCTTTTATTTGCTTAATAGGGATAGAGTTGAGTGTGGATTTTGTGTACTCGAGCTTGGATCCTATATTTAGTCAAGCTTTGGTTCTTTTCTTCTGTGCTGGATCAGTGAAGCTTCCTCCTTTGAGTTAATTTTTACGTTAAATTTCTTGATGTTTGCCGCTTGTTGTGGATGTGAACAAGAGTATACATTATGCACAAGCTAATGACTTGTTGATTTGTGAGGATATGTTGCCGTAGCAGAAGTATTGCACAGTTGTTAAAGACCTGGACTTTTTTCTCGCTGATTGTGAGAATTGGGAAGTTAAATTGTATTTACCAAATGGGAATTGAATGTGGATTTTTCCAATGGTGTGTTTGGGTTTGCAGTAGCCCTTCTCAAAATCCATGTGTCTGGCAATTGATTTTTCCGTGGTGGGTGTTACTATTACTAATGCTTAGTCTGTGTCCTTTGTGCAGAATGGATTCTCAGATTAAGCACGCCGTCGTTGTCAAAGTCATGGGTCGAACTGGGTCGAGGGGGCAGGTGACTCAGGTGAGAGTCAAGTTCTTGGACGACATGAACCGGCACATCATGAGGAATGTGAAGGGACCAGTGAGGGAAGGAGATGTGCTCGCCCTTTTGGAGTCCGAGAGAGAAGCAAGGAGGCTTCGTTGAGCAATCACCTCTGTGTGTTCCCTGATTTTTGGTACGTCCATAGCAGGGCTTTCTGCTGCTGTTGATCAAATGTGAGGGGGTCGAATTATATTTTCAGTTCACCTTTTGGTTACTTTGTGTCAAAGATTCAAAGTTAGGTATGAATGAATCGTAGGAAGTATCTCACTTTTAATGATGCGTTATGAATTTTCATTCTTGGCTTGTGAGATGTGATGTCAGTTTCAGCTTCGTTGGACCGCCTGCGCTTGAATGATTACCTTTTCTTTTGAGGGATCGATATGAACTCTGGAACTTTCGGCCGGATAGGTAATTGAACTCTAGGAGATCTTGTGTAGAGTGTGTTCTAAATGAGGTTTTCATCTGGTCGTTACTGGCCTTATCGATGCTGTGAACTTTGAGGTATAAGAAGAGGAACGGAGATCATGCTGGAACTGATGACTTTAGTTAATCCTCTTATTACGCTCTATAGTCAAAACGTTGTCGACTTGGTGTTTTCTCATATTGAATTTATTCATTTGGAAGAATCTCCTAGCACAAATTACATTAATGGTATCAATTATCCTAGTTTAAATAAATGAGTTTTTCATTTGTAATGTATTTTACAAATGAAAACGAAATTCATCCATACAAGTAAACCGGACCTATAAACTGACTGCAGTCCTGCGGCATACGAATGTTGGGGAGGGAATTGAGAATAGGGTCGACCTAGCAGCTTGGAAAATTCTACAGAACATGGGAGAAAATGAGGTAAGGGCTCGTGGTTCAAACGTGATGCAGACTATCGGATGGAACGCATAGTCTCGCCGCATCTTTGATTTTGAGGAAGGAGGAGATTTCTTGGATTAGGTGATCTCGTAAATGCCTATGTGGTCGACGATGCGGTCGTCAGCCATGGACTTGATTCGAGGGTTTTGCGATGCAGGATTCTGGATTCTCCAAACAAAAATGAATTTCAGAATGAGGAGTAGAACATACTGAGAACTCTAAATTTAGAATGGATCCATCTCGAGAGTAACAATTCAGGAAGCTGTTTAAAACCCAATACTCACTAGACTATTTCCAGGACTATTGCAAATATTTTACAAAAAAAAGTCATGTGTATCACCTACGAAAATGAATATATAGAAAACATTTTTATTATTCGCGAAAAAATATTTAGGCATAAAATGTCATTGGTTACATTGATTGATTATTTCAATTTTTGGAAAATGATATTCAAATTATTTATTATTCACGAAACAAACCTACTGTGAGTCCCTTAGAATTGCCTAACTCCTCCTCTCATGTGCTCTTTATTTCGTCATGCTCGCTAGCATCGCTCGGGCACGACACTTCCCCTCTTTTCCTAACAAAATCACGTGCGAAAACCCGAGACAAGGTCCTCAGCCCACGTTGGGTGCTCCTCGAAAAGAAATGCTCCAGCACACGAATTTTCAAAAACAGCGCACAAAGAGGCTTCCCAACAATTATCTCTTATAAGTATAGTACAAAAATCAATCAATGCATCTCATGTTTGCCAGAAGAGTATCCCCAACATTGTTTACTTATTAGTTATTACGCCTCAAAACAATCCCAACGTCAGTAACTTACCGCAACGTGCTCTCCTTCCGAAACTCTGCCATGCACGAGATTGCTTAACATGATATAATTATGATCAACTCACTGGACCCTATCGTTAATGAGTTATCGCTCTCGTAGCTGAAAAAAATAGCAACCTTTCAAGTCATCTCAAATTCAATCTGTAAGGGTGCTTTTGATAACCATTCTGTTCCTAAGATCAATTTTTTTTTTTTAATCAAAAATGAGTTTTCCTAATTCTATTTCTGATAATAATTTATGAACAAAAGAACGCGTTTAGTAATTGTATAAAATTTCTATTCTCGGGATAGAAATGTATGGGGTAGAATTCTTAAATTTTTTTATTTCTTTTAATTTTTAATACTTTTACTATATTTTTCTTAGTTTTCTCTTTTTTCTTTTCCCTTTTTTCTTCATCTTTCTCCTTCTTCGTGGCCAGTCGTGGCCGTCGTGGCTAGCGACCAGCTGGGCGAGGTTTGGCAAGCTCGCCGAAGCCTCGCCGGGCAAGGGAAAGGCCCCATCGAGCTTTCTAGAGGCTCACGCCGCCTGAGCGAGGCCAAATCTTGCCGGTGGCCAAGCAAGGTTGAGCCTCGCCATATCGCCTGGCCATCGACGAGGTCAAGCCTTGCTAGATCGCTTGGCCATCAGCAAGGCTGAGGCTTACCATGGCTAGACGAGCTTCCAATGAGCTCGCCAGAGCTCACCCTAACTGTCGAGGCTCCAACGAGCTCACCGAATCTTGCCCACTAGCGGCCGGCAATGGCCAGTGACCAGCAAGGATTGGAAGGAAGAAGAAAAAGAAGAAGAAGGGAGAAGGACAAAAAAAAAAAAATAAAATAAAATTAAGCTTGATTCTTGAAATTGTTCCGAAATAATAAGTAATTTTTTTTAATTTATTGATTACTGTTCCAAATCTATTCCCAAAAAAAAAAAAAAAATTATTTCCGAAAATAAAAATTTTACCAAATAAATTTTTGTTTTTTTTTTCTTTTTCATTCTGAAAATTAAAAAAATATAAATAGTTATTCCGAGATGGTTACCAAACATGATCTAAGTTTCTCATCTCATTGAATTCCTTTCATTCAGGGTCCTCGTCAAATTAAGAGTCTTCCCTCTTGAAAGAGCTTCCAACGAAGTCACTTTCTGGTTGACAAGAGGGAGGCTTCTCTTCTATGAAAAGTATAAGACGATGGGAAATAGTTCGGGTCCATGGTTGCACGAAAAGCACCAGGTTTGATGTTTATTTGCAAGACTTCTTTATTTTTTATTTTTTTTTGGGCCGCCATAAAGTGATCTTGGATTGAATAGTTGGATATAATGAGAAATAATTTGGATAAAAATTTATCTTATCTTATACTTTTACGGCCATTTCATTGGTAAATCACAAGTCTCTGTTCGTTTTTGTTTTGTTTTCACTAATTTTCTTTTGGAGGTTAGGGAATCGGGCACGAGTCTTGACTTATTAGTGTATGTCCGTGCAATTGATTAGAAGACGTCTTATTAACGATGCATGCTTAGTTTTGAATTTTATGGGAGTGAGATTATTAATTGGCCCCACTTAGAAAAACTATAGATTCTTAGAACAATCGTGGAAATTAATGGTGTGGGTGGGGTCTTGGTTCGTGATTTAGGGGGCATAATTTAAGTACCCGGTAGGAATCTAACGCAATGATTTCGTTAACAAATTCAACATTCCCAGCATTATTCTTCACAACTACAGTCGATAAGTCTTTCGTGAACAATCATTTGTCAAAAGCCCCGGATCATTATGCCGAAAATTATATGTGCCAATGTTTGGTGGGAGCTACTCCGGCAAAGTAAAGTAAGCCATGCCTAGAAAAGCCCACATGACAAGGAGTAAACACTAATGGAATGGAAACCATCAAGCGGCGGTGATAAGGCTTTTGCTCGGCACCATGTGTGCACGCGAACGTTATCCTTCTCATAAATTATCTTTTCCATGACCATGATGACTCGAATATATTTCATAAATATGCAGTCCCATTTAACTTACATCTCCCGATAATACAATTAAAGTCCATGCAAAATACTCAGGTTCAAGAAACAAAAAGATAATCCCTTATTATTCATTTGTCGGCACGTTAATTTCGGCTCATCGTATTGCGTTTTTAGAGGGTAGTTTTGTCGGGACCACACGAAAAGTGTCCGACCTTGATAAATCCTCAATGCCGTCTGATCTAATTATTTTCATACGACGATCGAACAACAACACCAAGCACAACAACAACACGATCAATGCTCTGGCTCCACAGAGTCGACAGCGACTCCTCTCGCTCCTCTAGTGTGAACGAGCTGAAATTTCAAAGAAATCGGCCGCGGGGAGGGGGGCGGCGGGGGGCATTTCCGTAGATAAGACTCCAGCTGGTGGGCCTTTTGAGGAACGCGAAATAGTAACATCATTTGACCCGCTAAAAAAGACCCCCAAAAAAAAAAAAAAAAAGAAAAAAGAAAAAAGAAAAACTAAAAAGGAAGGCGACGAAATTGAAAACCACGGACCAACAACGGATGGGATCCGCCATCCATTCCCCCGCACAGCATTTTCCGCCCTCGTGTCCACGTCAACACCGGGCCCCACCCTCCACCTCCCTCCCCCTCGCGTTGCGTAAATCAACCCCTAGTGCCTGCAACGACACGTCACCTTGTCGGACACCTCACGCCTCCCTCCTCCCTCCTCGTCTGACTGATCAGCGCTGGCCGCATCGACAATTAAAAAAACTCAACAAAAAAAAAAAAAATACTTTCCCCCTCCCCGCTCCCCCGCTTTTCTTCTTTTCTTTTTTTTTTTTTTATTTCATTTTTTTCCGAAAAGTTGGTATGGAAATAGTGCCGACACGTCAGCCTCCCCTTCCCGACCCCCAATCACTCACCCGCGTCGCTTTCTCTCCATCTCGCGCCGCGACGCGCGCATCGCCGTTGATCTGCCCCCCGTCCCCCGCCTAACGGGCCCCACCTCGTCTCTCCGGCTGACGTGGATGTTCCGACGCTGGCGTCACCCTCCACTCACGCCTACCTGTCACGCGCGGGCTCGCGGAGCAAATCATGGGTCGCTCGCCTGACCAGCGTCGACGTGTTCCCCGGGTCAGTCGATAATTTAGGCCTCGCTTTTTAGGAAATTTATTATATTCGTTAATATTTTTCTTTTGGGGAGGAGGGGGGCCCAATCAGTAAAAGGGAAAATATAAAAAATAATAATTAAATGATGTTTGGTGGGACTGCAATTCGTTCGGGGCGTTGGGAATTTACAATTTTTGGCCCGAGCGAGCTGACGTAATTACGGAGGAGAAAGGGAAGGCGGAGATGGAACCAGCCAAGCGGCAGAGGAAAGGACGGTGGAGATCCGTTTTTCTCGACGACGCCCACTAGGGGGACGGCACGTGGTGCCGAACCACGTGGAGCCTCGCTTGGGTGATTCGAGGGGCCGGGTTTGGAGATCTCCCCGGAAAGGGACGGGAACGCGCGGAGCGAGGGGGTGAGCTGGCGCGGCAACCGCCCTGTTTTGCCCCCTGCCGCCGTGGGCCCCGCCGGCCCGTTCAGCCCACCTGGTTGTGACACGTCACTGCCCTGACCACCTTCACCGACGCACGGAGCAAAAGCCCGTGGGGCCCAGGTGGCAGATGCGTGCCTCGGCCGATGAGGGTTCTTTTTGTTTTTTACGTAACCATTTTACCGAGCGAAACCGGAGTTATCGCCACTTGTAATTTTCTTGGGAAATCTCCTGAGATTTGCAAAATTAATAAGGATAAAAAGTTGACATCAATAAAATCCAATCGATGGAAAAAAAAAAATACTTCTTTTCCCTTCGGCGTGGGATCCGCTTTCCATCGAGTGCGGCTTGGCTCGAGGCTATCCGTCCGATTGTGCGCTGGACTCGCGTGAGATGGCGTGGGCCCCGCACTCGCCAAAATATCATCGTCGTGCGTTTTCTTCTTTTCTCATTTTCCTTCTTTAGGCGAGGCGAGACGGCGACACGTGTCCGTCCCAGCGAGATGAGTTGGAAAGTTAGGGGAGGTGGGAGATTCAGCATCAGCAATGGACGGCCGAGATGGGAGATTCGTTCTGATATTCGGGATCGCAGCTGGGTTGAGATTAGGCTTTTTTGGTCTGACGATGGAAGTGCTCTCCGCGTAAGGAACGTGCGGGGCCGTCCGTCCGCGCGAATTTCACCGTTGATTTAAGTACGGTTTTTGAAAAAAAGAAAAAAACAAAAAAGGTCCAATTTTGTGCATTTGTTGTAATTGAGTTGTGATTTTTGATATGATACGATCACGTTATGCTTTAAAACCGCTGCACCTGAAAACCCGACGAGATAGTTGTTTTCTAAGACTGGTATAATTTTGAGGTACTCATCAACACTTCATGAAAACCGTGCCAAACAGCTTCGTACATACGTCAGTTTGCAGATGGAAAATGTGGAATTGAGCTTTGATTTGAGAGAGTGAGGTGACCATAATAACGTTAAACGTGATGTGGAGAAACAGGTGGAGGAGGGATCCTGGGAGAATTTATTAGTATGCCCATGTTGACTTTTTGTAATGTACAGACAAACCATAAAAAAGGATGAGCATGGAAATCTTCATTGAATCATACGCGTGAAGCTGAGTAGACGATGTAGTGTGCTGTCACGTCAAGCGATAGTGTTTTGCTTAGGTCGCTCGACTTGGGCATGAAATTAAATTTGATTGTCCAAGCGGCGTGACGGCAATCAGCAAAAAGGTTACCTTTTCTTTTGCGTGCTTGGAACATCTTATCTCTTCGACATTTTTATTTTCTTGTAATGGAAAAAAAAAAAAAAAAAAAAAAGTGATCTAGCTTATTTAGAATCGAGCATGAGGATGCCTTTGTTTGGACATTCCCGAACATACGCTAGAGATCAATTTTATTTTATTTTTGTCGCTAGAGTTTTTTGTGGTGGATAGATCCGTCCGACAGGTAGATTGGATCGAAAATGACCCCATTAAAATTGACCAATTTTGACCTATTTTAATTGATTTATATACAATACAAATTTAGAAACTTATACTCTATCGAGTCATACCATAATTAATCTATATTGCTAAAACACTTTAATATTTAACCAAATCTAGAAAATTTGTGTCCAAACTAAGGTAAGAGTATTAACATAAGATTAAGTGGGGGCGAGAAGGTTATAGAGGTGAGTTAATTTTAAGTGAATTGTGAACCTATTTAATGTTCATGTTATTTTGAGCTAAACTATCAATCCACTTAAATTGCTTTTGAAGAATATACATATTGTAGATATCTTATTGAGTTGGTAATCTCATTCAAAGCCAAGAAACCAACTATGAATAATGAAAAAATACGAGGTACTAGTAATTTTCTTTCTCTTTTTTTTTTTTTTGGTAAAAGTAAGAAATAGGTACTGGTAATTTTATCATTACTAATTTGGAATATCATCCGGGAGGAACAAATGGCCATCAAAATAATCTCATGTCATCTAGAGGCAAATTTGTATTTTGATTTTGATAATGTTCATTTAGCAGCAACACAAATATTCATTCAAACACATTCATTTTGAGGCCGTTGTTTTCCTAATTAAGATCATCCATTGTACAGAGAGAAACGAAATATATTGCCAAGGTATATAGTAGTTTGCCACATAATATACAACATTAATTCCCAAATCTTACGGTGACCGTACTACCACTCAATTTATGATCATTTTCCATTTCATTACGACGAATCGTCTAGAAATTATAAATTACTATCATGATGCTTCTATGACAGTTTTTATATTTAATTACAACAACACGTCGTAATATTATATGATACACTCGAAGTATACTCGTAGGTGTTTATCCTAATTAGACCCATTTCGCACGACAAGAAAACTTGTTCACGTTCACCGACATCCAATTGTGGGTATGCTTGTTCGAAGTGGCAGTCAAGTCTCATAGGTCATCCCGTCTTTAAATGGCATAATTAGCTCGAGATAGCGCCAAAAATTCCAAGCGCAAGACCTGGAATCAAAATCATCGACCACGTCGCGTTTTATAATATTGGGTGGGGGGGGGAGATAGCTGATCGAGCGAGCTCTTCTTCGATCAGCAAGACGACAAGCGTGTTCGCGACTTCATTCGGTGCTTCTTTTTCAGCTGAGAAGGACCTTTCCTTCAACGGACGATGGTGTTCCTACTGAATTGTTCTCATTTTGCTGCTCTCAAGGGTCCTTTTCCTTTCTGCATACCTATGTCGTGTATTCCGGTAATATAAGTACATGGAATTAATTAACAATGTTTAATCGGTATTCGGGAATTTGTAATGCTTCTCGCTTGGAGACATATTCATTAAGATTAGAACGCTCAAGTGAAATTCGAAGAATTCACAAGTGTTCTTGTTTGACCAAAAGAATTTTTCACAAATTAATTTTTTGGCCTTTCATACATTTGGTTCGCAAAATGATTAGTTAACGAAAAATCATTTACAATCAAAGAAAATATCACTTGTGATATTTAAGAAAATGAATTCCCTAATTTGAAAAATGGGGAAAACATATTCCTTAAAAATGATTTTTATTTTTCTTTAAATGAACGCCTCTAAAAATTTGTATCCTAAACTCTAGACAATTACATCAATAATTCATGAACTTTGGATTACTGTGTAATATGACATTTGAACTTTTAAACTGCTCAACGGTTTTGAATTTTTCGTATATATTCAGGTACATAAAATCATTCAATGTTATCATTTTCATATGATCCAAAGAGTGAATTGAATATATACTAAAAATCTAAGGAATAAATTGAATAAATTAACATTCATGGACGATATTACAGTGTAGGGAACGTTTGTGATGTTTTTTTTCTTTTTTCTTTATTTCTTTATCTCGACATGGCTAAAAAGGAGACACGTTCCACGACCCTTCTCTAAGAATATGTGCGCTGGCAAAGTAAAGTTGGAGAGAGAGAGAGAGGGGGAGAGTAATCCTAATGGCACGTCCACGTGGAGGCCGATCCCTCGATCGATGCAACAAATATCGAGGTTTATTTTAATTAACCAAAATAATTTTTTAATCAGTAATTTTTAAATGGAGGGACCGAAATATCGTACTCGTCCCGGATTAGATTAGGGTTTATGACATTGGGGACGTCAGAATTATGTGGCGAAGCAGGAGAGGGACGCCGTGGACTCCAAAGCGGCTATTCATTACCGTTAATTTTAGGAACACACTTTCGCTCCTCCTTTTAATTAAAAAAAAAGGTTCAAATTACATTAAATTAAATTGAATTTAAATCAATCAATTATCTTGTACAGCATGGACCACGTAAGCCACATGACGGGGTGGTATGGGGTGGACGCCCCCCGGGCGCGAGATGCATCCGCAGTCCACCACGTGTACGGCCAGCGGTGACGCTGGAATAAAATTCCAATTAAAAATCCAAAAAAAAATTGACCAGCACGATTGTCGAACTCGCCAGCTCAACAACCCCTCCCCCCGCGGCTCCCGTATATACGCCGTATGCGTACGCTCTCCTACCGATACGACACGTGTTTGGTGACGTGGATGTTGTGCCTCTCTCTCTCCTCTTCCCCTGCTCCGTCTTCCTTCCTCCCTTCGCCATTTCTCTGTCTCCCTCCTGCTCCCTCTCCCTTTCTCTCTCGTTTTCTCTCTCCTCTGCTTCGCTCCCAGCGAGCTCGAATCGTCCGTCGTGTTCCAGAGAGAGAAAATGCGGTTTCCAGAATTGAGATTCCTTTGACTGCCTACGGGTGCCGCGCTTCCTCGTCTCCTGCTGAACTCCCCTTTCTCTCCTTTCTCTCTCCGCCGCGATAATCCGAGCTTCGCGTCCCTTGTAAATTCAGGCGCTCGAATTCCGCCCCTCGTTCTCCGGATTCGGCGACCGGGAAGAAGCGGGGGCTCCAGTCGTGCAGAAGAAGGTGCGTTTTTTTGAGTTGCTGCTGTTTGATTTTGCGAGTCGAACGTTGCGCTCTCTTTCTCCGTTCCGTACTTCGAGAAATGCTCCTGGCTGCTGCCAGAAGCGACGATGGCCGACGAATGCGTGCTGAGTTGAGTCGGGAAGTGTGTGTGTAGCGAATAGGATTGCGATGTGTTTGGTGAGAAACGTTGATTGCGGAGAACGTCATCGAGATTTCTAGTATGCAGTGGCGATGGAATGAGCTTTTTCTTTTTCTTTTTTTGGTAGATAAATTGTGTACGAATTTTTTCCACGGAATACATGTTTCATGCTCTGTTTTGAGAGGTGATAACAGCAGGAGGGCAACCTCTGGAATTTCGTTTTTTTTTTTTTTAAACATCTCTGTGCTTCCTAGCATTTGTGTTGCATGGAGGTAATGTTGTCGAGTTGTTATTTTCCAGCAAAGAACTTTCTTGCATGGGAAATAATTTTGCTTAAATTGCCGATTTTGAAGTGCGATGGTAGGTGACTCTGCAGCTGTAATTTTAGATCTGGGAATTGTGGGCATGAATTTGGAGTCAGGGCCATGATTTTGCGATAAGTAAAGCGGACAAGATCTTGAAAGTTCTTCCTGCTTGTTGATTTGTTGCTTTTTCCCTCTTTTTGAAATTTCGTTCTCTCGGTAATCAGTATAACTCTAGCTAAACCAACAAATTTAACTTATACTGTAATTCTATGTCGGTTTCTTTTTAAAACTCTGAAAGTGGAGTTACTTGTCTTCTCTGGCTAGTCTTTTTCTTCTATTTTCTTGTAAAGGTTTCTTTGTACCTTCACCTTACGACTGACTCCCCATCGGAGAAGTTAAGGTTTTTAAGATCTCAAAAGTGACCACCTCCGTGTGAATTATGGGCCCTCAAAGTTGTTTCTTCTCGTTTATTCTCTTTCTTGGAGTAGAGTAGGTGGTTAACTACGGTTTTTATCTTCTCGCTGTGGGCGAAAGCTGCATCCCTTAGTGGATCCGATTTTTCTTTCCTGATTTTTTTTTTTTTTGTTTCCTGGTATTTAATAGTTGCTGAATATATAGTATGATTCGGCATCAGATATAAGAATTATGATGTGGTGCTATATCCGTTTTTACCATTTGCTAGAGTAAAAGCTCAAACTTTTTATTTAGTACGTAAAATAAAAAGTCTATCTTTATGAATTCTTACATGGGATCTTCTCATTAAGTATTTGGTGAATTCAAAGTCCTGATGAAGTGCCACAGATTTAGGATAGTTTACCACCAAATTTTGTGTTTGCATGTTATCGGCTTTGTCATTCATAGATGGGTGCCACATGTTTGGGAAAATATATCCAAGGAAGACCACTCTGCAACAAGTTTGATTGCGTACATGCCAATGCTTCACGAGGTTATAATGAAATTCTTCTCTGCAGTCGGAGGATTCTGTGAATCTCATAAATTATCCAATTTCTACCTTTTTAAGGGTTGTTAGTTTCTTGGTGATTTATAGACAAAAAACGAGTTGACTTTCTCCAACTACATTTGAGCTTGAGTGACTTCGTCGTTATTTGGTGCGATTGGAAGCTATTAGTTACATTTCCAATAGGCTCTATGGATTTTCCTTGGCCATCTTAACTTGACATCACCTTTCCTGATGCAGCTGATTGCATAATATCATTGCCAAGAGAGGAATCATCTGAATTTTTTAGTTGGTGCTTCATAATGGGGAACAATGAAGAGACGAAGTCATCCAAATCCGATAAATCGTCTTCACCAGTACCTCCGGTGAGATGAGGAGCCACATCCATTTGTGCTTATTAATTCTGAAAGCATCTTTCCATTACTAGTCACCAGGCTATATGATGATATATACAGTGGGGGAATTCTAGAGTAGCATCTCCTTCCAGATACTAAAGCTAAAAATTTGTTGAGGTCCTGTTTTCAATTAAATATTTATTCCTTGTGCAGCAGGATCAGACGGGTGTTCATATGTATCATCCTGATTGGGCTGCTATGCATGTAAGTTAATTGCTTTGGCTGAATGCTTTGGAGCAGAGTTGTTGCTCAATAAGAATTTTGACATGATCCATTGGCCCTCCATCTTTACAGGCATACTATGGTCCAAGAGTTGCTCTTCCGTCTTATTATAATTCTGCTGTATCATCTGGTCATGGTCCTCATCCCTACATGTGGGGGCCACCACAGGTAGTGTTGGAAACATTGAAGTAAGAATAAATATATTTTCTTTATCTAGTTTCAGCTTGCAACTTAGTGTCATGTTGATCTCCAGCCTATGATGCCACCATATGGGCCACCTTATGCTGCAATATACTCACATGGAGGTGTTTATGGACATCCTGCAATTCCTCTTGTAAGTGTATCTTTTTTAACTTTCTTTTCCTGATAATTGGTTTAATATATAGTAGGAAAGTGGCCAAAACTTGTGCATACTGGGAGACGTGTGCTGTGTTGTGGGTATTCTTTTTCTTTGTCTAAGAGTGCTTTGCTCTTGATGATGCAAGCATTGTGCTTAAGTTACTGCAAGCTTGGTCCGTTATTTCATCTTCTTTTTACTCCAGAATTTGTTACCATTCTGAGCTACTTCTCTCTGATTTTTACCTGAACTACATAACCCCCTGCATGTTTATTGGGCATATGCTTGAATGTTGGTTCTGATGGTCTTGCAACTATGCAGACTCCGACTCCCTTGGCTGCAGAAACTCCTAAAAAGTCATCTGCTAATTCTGATAATGGACTGGTGAAGAAGTTGAAAAGTTTTGAAGGGCTTGCAATGTCAATAGGCAGTGGGGGGGATGCAGACAGTGCTGATGATGGGACTGATAAGAGGTCATCACAGAGGTTTGTCGAACAAGAAACTTTTTGTAGCTCCAAATCGAGACTAGTGTGCATACACTTATGATTCCAGAATATATATATAATTGTATTCATCCCATTGCTACCATTTCCCCAATCGCTATCTTGTTAATTCTTCAATTTTGTGATTTGTAAGCAGTGCAGACTCGGGAGACTCAAGTGATGGGGATCAATCAGGGGTGAGAACTAAAATTCTATTACTCATTTGCCTCATCTTTCTTGTTGCTGGGAATATTGTGGTCTTAACAACAAGTGATACTAAACTGTGCACTAAATGTGCCAGGCAGATAAAGCCAGGAGGAAAAGAAGCCGTGAAGGAACTTCATCCAATGGTATAGCATCAGCCTTCATTGACTATATCATCTTGATAGTGAGATAACTCTGTTTGATCTTGCCATTCCTCCTAGCACATTTTTCTTTTTGGGTGGGTGGTAGGGGCCCAAGGGGTGTTTCTAGCGTTTCTACCCTACTACTCCAGGATGTAAGACTGTCCATTTTTCGTAAGTGGCATCTGATGTAGAACCTGTAGACTCCCGCAGTTATGAGGATGAAGTTCTATGAGATATGCTATGAACTTGCTGAGAAAGTTCTCTCTCTACCATTGTGAAACTACGATTTTTAGTTGCTTTCATGGGCATGTGTTGTAACAAAGCTAGTAGTCATAAACTGTTGCTTGCTGAGAAATCCATGGAGGTGAAAACAGATGGGCTTAGTTTATGTAGGTGGCAGCAAATAAATTTGTCGGTGGTTGATACCTATGTCAGGAGAGATCATTCATACATCCCTGGAGTTGAATTTCTCATCACTTTGGGATGCAACAATGCAATTAAGTCTGAATTTGGAGCCTCATATCTGCAGGCGATGGAAAATCTGAAGTGCACGGAAAGGTTGCTGGGGAGGTGGATGCTGCTTCTGAGAATGTGTCCGGTGGAGCCATTGAACGTCCCAGAGCCACAGGAAAATTGGCTGCGCCTGTAAACTCGCCCAGCATGTCTTCATCATTGGACCTGAAGAATTCTTGCATGGATGCAAATGCCAACCCTGTGAGCATTTTGCAACCTGGTGTAGTGCCACCTGAAGCCTGGTTACAGGTAATGTCACTCTGTGGTAGGTTACTTAAAATATTTCCCTGGAAGGCCAGTACTTCTGTTCTTTCTGCTGTTTCTTCAAGTTGCTCTCTACAATATCATAGACTTTGTTTCTCAAAATTCGCTTTGTGTAGAATGAAAGAGAACTGAAAAGGGAGAGGAGGAAACAGTCGAACCGTGAATCTGCTAGAAGATCAAGACTGAGGAAGCAGGTATAGATGACGTGTGACAGAAAGTGTTATTGTGCTGTTTTCAGTCTTTCTGTTTGTCATTTTCATCAACGTGTATGTCATTTAAAGGGAATGGATTTTCCTCTTAATGTTCAGGCTGAGACTGAAGAACTTGCCAAAAAGGTGGATTCTCTGAGTGCCGAGAATAGGGCTCTTAAATCTGAAATTAGTCGACTAACCGAGAACTCAGATAAATTGAGGCTAGAAAATGCCACATTGATGGTACCTCTTGCATCCTTATAGCTCCAGCGTTTGATATGAGTCATACATATAATTTGCTATTTTGGTTTTGATGAATAGAAACTGTTCCTACTTACAGAAAAGACTGGAAAATGCACAGGGAGTGGAAAAGGCGGTTGAATCACTGGGTAAATTCAACGACAATGGGCTTCTCTCGGACAAAACAGAGAACTTACTTTCAAGGGTAAACAACTCTAGTGCCATTGATCGAAGAAGTGAAGATGAGGGAGAAATTTATGAAAGGAAGTCGAATTCCGGTGCCAAGCTTCACCAACTTTTGGATTCAAAACCCAGAACTGATGCGGTGGCTGCTGGCTAACAGCTCTTTCTAATTTATGTTATATAGTTTGCCTTACTTATTGAGCTTCGGAAAATTTCGAAATCAATGTCACAGCTAACAGGAGAAGGATGGGATAGCTGGGTAGAGCTAGCATCCGAGAATATGAGGACTCTAATTTTATTTGTAGTATAGTTCTCATGGCAGAACTGATGGCTTTTTTTATCATGTTCGGAATGCCGTGATGGTCCCAGAGGCTATGTACATTTGGATTTGGTTCGTAATTGGGTGTTTTTACGGTTATTACTGTGGACTAATGTCATGTAATTAGATCGTGCCACTTGTGAGTAAGCTTGTTCTCTACTTCATTTTGAAGCCGACTTGACAATGTTTACTCTAATCTCTTGCTGGTTCTACCTCAAAGTTGACTTGCGGGTGCACGGTGCCTCGTTTTTACAGTAGCTTATGTCGATAAAGGATTCTTGGCGGCAGCTTTCTTTGTTTGCTTGGGTCAAAAAAGCCATTCCTTTACTTTCCATTCGAAAGCAAAAGAAAAGGGTACAGATTTATGCCCACATGTCGCTGCCTGGCCCTTCTCATCGTCCTTCATAATTGTCTTCTCTTCTAGTCAGATGCGTTTTGTTCCTCCCAAGGTTTATTTCGCATCCTGGAGGGACAAAAAAAGGTTCTGTTTCGCATGAAAGGCTACCTTTGCGTGTGCTCGTCCATCAATCCTGGACCTTCGGAGGCCGAAATCTATTCAGATAGTAGGGTTCGCGGTCCCAGTGATCCACGCAACTGACGAAAATGTTCATATTCCGCATGAAAAACTATACTCCCTGTTGCTGACAAGGTAGTTGGTACTGCTTCCTCTAATGTTCTCCTCTGATTCTCTACTGTTCGGAGCATTGTCGCTTCTTTGTTTGATTGACGGGCAGTATGGTAGTTGGGGACTCTGAGTTTGACTGGGTCAAGAGCAGATCTAAGGGAGCTATAGTTTTGTTACTATTCTGATTGAGTTGACCTGGGATGGCTTCCTTTATCATGTAGGAAGAGCAAATAATGAGCAAATTAGATCAAGTTTTCCATAGCATGAGATTTGCTGTTAAATGCTGCATTTGAGAGGAAGGCTTCATTGAGGAACAAAATGGTTGCTGCTTCACTGTCCCAGATTTGCTTGAATCGGAATATAAGCTTTTAGTTGAGCAGGCTCAATGTAGTTTGGGGCGCGCCATGGTTGTTTCCCTGGGCTGGAAATTTTTCGAGATGTTAGTTAGTCCATTCTTTGATTGCTGTGGTTTTCAATTGTCCTCAGGATAATAATTATGTCGTTTAACAGTTTGCTCCATGGAGTTGTGCAAGAAGATTTGCTTGGCTTGGGGTGGGATTTGCCCCATGTCTTGGAGCAGCAGTAAGAAATGCTTATCAATTACAAAATGATTTTGCAACTTTGAAACACTTAAAAAAGGGGTTCAAAGTTTCGTCCCAGCCACATGATGCGGATTTTCACTCATGACCCACTTCGAAAAATCCTCAGTTTCCTCGATCTTTCCTCTGAATTTCTCTCCATTTTCCCATTAATTTAATCACCGCGGGGTTTCATCGCCCCCTCCGCCGCACGTGATCCTTCCTAACACTCCACTCCCGAGAAAAGCTAGTCATCTTTGACTCCCCGCTTTATTTTCATGATGCATTCAACCAAATTCCAGTTGGAGAAACCAACCAAGCCTCA
Organism: Eucalyptus brandiana; assembly: GCA_014182725.1. Classification (NCBI taxonomy): domain Eukaryota; kingdom Viridiplantae; phylum Streptophyta; class Magnoliopsida; order Myrtales; family Myrtaceae; genus Eucalyptus; species Eucalyptus brandiana. The sequence continues at coordinate 603,465 of CM024672.1, read as the reverse complement.
CGTGCGTCCACCATGACTTGTGGGGGGGCTGCTCCAGCTTTCCTCCTACAGGCTATAGCTTTGCTTTTCCTAGGTTCCTTGGTTCGTGCTCCATCAAAGTGTTCCACCTTTGTCTCCTCCCACCCACTTGCTCTGCTTCACATGTCAGCTTCTCCTACACATTAGGATACCCCTATCTGGATAAAAGTCATTGACGTTCCAGGACATGGCGGCCTTCAGCTCAGATGCGGCCAAAACATTAAACCCGAAAGCTGGAAATTGGGATCGACTTACACTAGTCCTCATGTCTCGTGACTTGTAATTCGTGCTTTGGAAGAGAACTCGTCCTCAATTTTGAATTTGTTATGGGAGAATAAAACTGGGAGGGGGTCGAGAAGCCGTATTAGCAAGCCGAAACTCGTTGGTTTCTTAAGGATTAGGCAAGATTATGGACGACCCACGAAGCGGCCACCACCAAAAATACAGAAAAATAAGACTACAGCTTATGAAATTGGGTCTAGCTAGATGTTATGCCGAGCGATAGGCTCTGGTTCAACAACTCTTAAATGCTTAAAAGAGTGATATGTACTAAGCATAGTACCGTGGCCAACTTAGTTTCTGGGTAAATCCAGCTCCATTTCCTATTTGGTCATAATGTAGAGTCTGTTTCATGCCCAATTCAACCATAACCATCCGTTTGAATTTTTACCCTTTTTCTTTTCCCTCGTTGCAATGGCACTCCACGTCGAATTAAGGGTTTATTATTTCCTTGGAATGTATCTGGAAAATTTGCTAACGTAAGGGAGGAGGGAAATTGCCCAAAAAAAAAGAAGAAAAAAAATCCACTGTTCACAACGCAATATAAAACGTCCAACTTGTCCCATCTCAAAAATCCCTTCGTTTCAAAAAATTTGGCTGCTTGTGCAACGTACCTGTACCTCGTATCTTCACGTTTCTTCCCTTACTTCCACAAACCCGCCCAAGTCCTTCCCTCCCAGCGATCCGCTGCGGTCCTTTCCTTTCCTTTCCTCCTCCTTTTTGTTGCTTCAGATTTTGGTTTCAGTATTTAGGAGGAGCTCTTGAGCATATTAAATTCTTTAAACCAAAAGGCCACTTCATTCAGTGCATGTGTTCTTTGGCGTTTCATTTCAGTTCTGAATGGGCATTGCTTTCGCATTAAATTTCGTGACTTTTATATTCATCTCTATATATCCAGAGAAAAGCTTTCTCTGATGAATTCCTGCATTCAACCTTCCTCCTCTCTCTCTCTTCCTCGCTCTCTCTGATTTGTTATTCTTTTGGGGTGTTCGGAGGAAGAATTATAGATCCGTTCTCTTGAACCGAATGCTTCAACCGTTTTGGCATTAAAAGTCTCTTCTTGATCTGCTTTTGGGCCGTGGATTTGCTGCTTTTTTACCAAGTTTCAATCTTTTTATAGAAAGTTTGAAGCTTGAAGAAACTAAAGTGCCACCGATGCTAACAGCTCATCTGATGGCTCTCTCTCCTTTCAGTGTCAGCAATTAATGGTATGTTGACATATGTGGGCATTTGTTCAAGATTCCTAGGATAGATAGTGGTTTGGGTCTACAGGGTTTTGCCAAATGTTATCATCCTAATGGAGTTTCTTTATGTTTTATGTCTAAGCAATTGAGGGTTCTGGGGATGTCGGGCTTTTTTTTTTATTGGATCTGAGGATAAATAGGAAGCAAGTGGTGGTTGGAAATTAGCTTTTAGTTCACGTGTTCACCGGTTTCTCGCCTAGAGAAGCCTCTGATGTATCTCTAATGTTTCTGTCATAGGGCGAATTCAGTAATTCTTCCCTGTCCATAAGTGCAGTTTTCTCTGAATTTTTTCCTACTCTAGCAACAGAAGTTTATCTTCCAATCGAAATGGGGCATTCTGCTGCTGTGTGGGATTGTAAAGCCGCAGTTGAAATGACAAAGGACTGGAATGGGATTGACCATATCGTGCTTCGGAGTCCACAAGGGGCTTCAGTGCGGGTGGGTATCGTGCATTTCACTATGGGATGATTATGCTGAGATTTTGAATTTTTTGCACTGAGTATTGTAATTTGTATCCTTGGTCGTGCTTGACTTTCTTAAATCCTGTGGGTGCTCTCGTTTTTGTCTCTGTAGGTTAGCATGCACGGAGCGCAGGTCACATCATGGAGGAATGAGCAAGGTGAAGAGCTCCTATTTACTAGTACTAAGGTGCGACTCGTTGTATTTGTTGGAATCTTTGAGCTCAATGCTAATTCCACTCTTATAAGTTGCAGAAGTTAATGTGTGTTAATTTTCGGTCTTTATGTGCCTGTAAAGCACTCTTCTAATACAGTGGGTGTAGCAATGTGAGCTTAGAACATCTAAATAATGGTTGTGATTTTAGTTGAACTTAATGCTCATCAACATTTAATGTGTTAGGTTGTTGTGGATTAATGCTTTCCATTATTTAACTCATGCCATTCAAGGAAATTTGAGAACGACCCAATCTGATAGAGTTCAATATGAATTGCTGCTATTTCTTTGTTTTCTGGGCTAATCTAAAGCAAGAATCCCTGTGAGGAGGCAATGTTGTCAATATCTACAAGTATAATCTCAGACTGATTTGCTTGCGTATTATCTTCTACTGCAGGCAATTTTTAAGCCTCCCAAAGCAGTGAGGGGAGGAATTCCCATATGTTTTCCTCAGGTACTCTTCATATTTTGATCCAACATTCATAAAGGACTCAATGTTGAACATTTCTAGCTCAAGTTCTTTTTGAACTTTTGAAGTTTGGCAATTGTGGAGTGCTGGAGCAGCATGGTTTTGCTAGGAACAAAATTTGGACAGTTGATGATAATCCTCCACCCCTGCCCTCCACTGATTCTCAAGGCAAATCCTTCATAGACCTATTGCTTAAGCCTTCTGAAGAAGACATGAAGGGTTGGCCTCACAGGTATAAGCTCAATCGTATTTATCTGCGAGCTCCACACCCAATACCATGCCTTACGATTCTTGTTCTCTCTTCTTGTTCAACCTATGGCATGAAACATCATTGTTCAAAGGCTCCTGCTGATCCTTTTTAAATCTCTTGTTTCAGTTTTGAGCTTCGCCTTCGGGTTTGCCTTGCAACCAATGGTGATCTGAGCCTAATATCACGAGTCAGAAACATCAATGGAAAGGCATTTAGTTTCTCATTCGCTTATCACACATATTTATCAGTTTCTGACGTCAGGTATGGACCATTATTTGCCAATCATCTTGTCATTGGCCATAGATGAGCTTTTTACTACCGTCAGTAAATATGATAATCTAAAGAACCGGCCTGACATAGGTTCTCTAAGCTCATTTTCCAGGGTAACATATTTTCCATCAACATTTTTCTGGAATATGCTTTGATCTTATGAGTTTGAGGCCACTATCTACGGTCACCAAAAAGTTTTACCCTGAATGTCAAATATGAAATAGCTATGACAATTAGGCAATCATAGGTCTGGAGACCTCTAA